>BLSH010087128.1:1356578-1366984 GCA_018402905.1 Glandirana rugosa
AGTGACCTTAGACTGTCACCCTCCCTGAAGTTTTATTTGACTAGTCGTGATGTCCGATATCTGATATTTTAGGTTGTCCTACCAACGTGTCTGCAGTAGATACCGGTGTAAATCCGTCTAAGCCTTGAAGCCGCCTTGTCTCAGATAGGTTTAGCCATGTCCTTATCAACAAGAACGTACAAAAATCCAGCAGGGATCATGGCTAGTGTAATGTTCCAACACCTTTCATTGGACAATGGCACTTGCCAGGGGTGTCCTTCGTCCCTGTTATCATATCTATTTCTATTAAACTAAACAAAGTCATACAAGAGATAAAAATCTGAACCTTTCATGTTAAAAATGCTTACTTTTCAACACAGCACTCTGAGGAATCTGCCTAAATGTGGCCATAGATGACGTCTGTGCAACCATCCTGTTGGATTTTATAGTCTATAGCCTGTAGTGCTGATCAGTTTATTTTGAAGTCCCTCCCACTGTCAGATTCCAGTGACACGGGTATAAGGATTCCCCCTTCCACCCCGAATGTGTGGATGTGTGAATTGGGCCAGTTTTTTCATTCAACCTGACCAATCTATCGCCAGCTTAATATCTTGAAACAACATGAGGTTAGAAAAAAGTCATTTTAATAGCTCAAAATTTTAAAAAACAAAATCTCAAATGTGTCCTTCCTGCATGACATAACTGTTTTTCTTAACAAGGAAAACAAATGTGGTTCTATTGATTATAGATTACAATGGGCCATCATCCAGCACTGGTTATTCGGTTTGGTACATGCTTTAGGGTCAAACCCCCTAATAGTTTTTGAAAGGGATTCGTGTTATGAGATCTGTAAACCTAATTTTAAAGTTATGAGCACATTGCATTATGAGTTCACAGGCTCTGTTGAGGAAACAACTCCAGCAGGGACCCCAAAGCAAAACTCTTCAAGAGATACGAGAAGCTAGCCAAACTCCTGTACAACTGAAATATTCCTTTCTATGCATAGACTTTTTATTTTTATTATTATTTTTATTGGATAGAATCAAGTGTGAAAAGGTAATGTAACAGGTTTGTTACTAAATATTTGTTTAATAAAGCAAAATCCTAGTTTCTTTGAAGCTAGTTTAATTACAGCATGAGCGTCAGAATTCAGGAAGTACTCGTATATATTTAGTTCTTAGAAGAACCCAAGGGACACAATTAAAGAGTAATATTTTCTTCATATGACTTAACACTTGTGTCCCCTTCAATAACCCATGTGTGTTTAATGTGTTACTTTTCCGTCAACTGCTCTCAGTCTTTGAAAAGTGGCCTAATTGTAGTGTTCAGACATATATTATAGATATGTATGTGAACAATTAAATTAGTGTTTTTTAATTGTACATTAATGAACACAGGACTCTTGGGTAAATTGGGTTATGCTGCTGCCTTCTGAAGATTGGACAGCCTATCATGCTCCAATTTTTTGCGCTTGGAAGAATAGACATCTTCTCTCATCTGTGATAGGCAAACTCTTTACTTTCTCGAACTTCCTTTTTTCTTCCAGGAAGTTTCTACAGGTCATCTTTGTAGTTTTCTGGGTTGGCTGATCCTCAAGATTCCTTAACAGATGATGTACACTGTGCTGTGCTCTGCTGAAGGTGCTCTCGTAGAAACCAGTAAGTTTGCTGCAGAGCACTTTATAAGTCCAAGGCCATGATGCCACACCCACCTGACAGTAGGAGTGACCTGTCTGAGCCCAATAGCAGCAGGCTCTGATTTGCAGCTGAGCCCACTGTGAAGCTGAGATGTCTGCCTTCCTTTAGCCTGTTAGGCTGCAGTGAGAGATTCAAACTTCATGCTGCCACTAGACATTACTGGCCATGATGTGAGCAAGATGGGGCTGCATTCAAGCACTTAGTATATGAAGTATGTGAGTGCAGCCATTGTTGATTTTGTTTTTTTTACCCTTAAAGATTTAACTGCACAAGGTATGCATTTCTTTTTTTTTGCTGCGCTGTGATGCACCCATTTGGTGGAATCCTATCCCTTAACACTTTTTAGGAGTATGCCCACCAGGAGGGCAAAGGCTGTCTGTATGGGGCCTGTCCTCCAGGATCCTACCTCTATATCCACAGAGTGGATGTTTGGGAACCACGGGGCCTCCAAGGACTCCAGCTGCGGGGGCTTTGACCTCTAGGGCAGGGAGCCTCATGATGCTTTATTTGCCTCTTCCCTAAGGGGTTGTTATCTGGGTCCTTGGCTGCAACACTTTTGGTCGCAGGGCAGGTGGGAGCTGTGCCATATTAACTCAAGATGAGAGGGCATTTCAGCGATTCTCATCACACCGAACTGGCCCAGGTGGACGTGGTACTCAGACCATGTCCTTCAGATTCTCAGTGGGTCCTACAAGATTGTCCAGTTCCTCCATCCCAAGGACTGGATTAGCACCCTGCTTCTCATTTACTGTCTTGATTGCTTAGCTTTTGAAGCCCAAGTCCTAAGGGATAGGGGCCTGTCTAATTTGGTTATCCCTATGCTTTTAAAAGCTAGGAAATTGACTTCTTGCAAGTTTACCATTACACCCAGCCTTCTGCTTACATGTTTTACTGGTGGACTGTCACGTATCTGGTGGTGGAGTCTGCGACTGCTGAGGACAGCCTCTCTTACAATTCTGACTCAGGAACCCCTGATATGGGGAAAAGAGGGTTCAAGAGTACAGAATGGCATGCGTGCTTGACAGGAACACAGGTGCGATGGTCACAGGCAGGGGTGGAGATGCAGTTTGAAGGAGCAATGGAGGAACTCCGGGAACAACTGATGATAGCCCCGTCCGACTAGACCAAGCAGGTGATGCTGGATGAGAAGGTCAGGGCAGACCGGATCAGACAGCAGGCAGGCAGATCAGGAACAGGCAGAAGAATGGTCAGACACAGGCTGGGTCGGCAACAGGCAGGCAGTGTGATACCAAGGAGCAGGCAAGAGGATCGTCAGGAATAGCCAGAGGTCAGGGCAGGTGGAAAGCAGCGGTGTCCGGATCAAGCCGGTGGATCAAGGAAACAGGTACAGCAGAAGACGGGTAGCAGGATACACAGGAGCATTGTAGACCAAACGGCATTGATCCCATGTCACTGTCCGGCTTAAATAGCCCCTTTGGCGCCAAGAACGGTTACGAACAGGAATGTGCGCCTCCCGGTAGAGCGTGCACACGAACGTTCGTGCCGTCCGTTCGTTCATGCACGCGCCTGCGCACCGTGTTCCTTCTTATGGATACACAAGTTCTCCGTCTTTCCTGACATGGACATTCAGGCCTCATCAGTTGAATAGTGATAAAAAGTATCCCAAAACGCAATTCTAAAGATAAATGTTAAAAAGCTAAAAGGTTACATCTTAATATTATGTTCTCTGTTTCTCTCCCTGTTAAGTCAGTGGGTATTTAACCCTATGCCTGTACGTCATAGGGACCTACAGAAGTGCCTGCAGGTGGCCAGACCTCATTTCTCCCTCTGCTATAAGCTCATGGTCACTTCAATAACCGCTGATCAGAGTTATTAACCCCAAATGTGACACCCATCCCCCCACCCACCCATGCCACTGCTACCCTGTTCCCTGCCTCTCCACCTCCCGTCACTCCCTTCCACCTAAAACGACTCCCCCACTCTCGTTTCCTATCCCCTTCACCCCCCTTCTTCCTCCCCAGCACTGTTTCCCCTCCTCCACCCAATCCGACCTCCCCCCGCAAACCCGATCCCCACAACTACCATCACTAGCCGGCATCCCTCCTCTTCCACTCCCGCTGGCTTCAGGTGCTGCATAGGGGTTTGGGGGGGATCCAGTTGTGTCCCCCCCACCAGTCACATCACCCCCGTACTGCCCCCCGCATCCCCGATCCATAGCTGATCCTTCCCTCCTGCCCCCTCCAGGTTCTGCCTG
The DNA here is from genome assembly GCA_018402905.1 of Glandirana rugosa. Classification (NCBI taxonomy): domain Eukaryota; kingdom Metazoa; phylum Chordata; class Amphibia; order Anura; family Ranidae; genus Glandirana; species Glandirana rugosa. The sequence goes on from BLSH010087128.1 coordinate 1,360,470, forward strand.
CACTGAGCTCTGGCGAGCTGTCAGGCTGGGGATCACAGGGGGAAGAGGATGGGGGTGAAGTTGTGGCTTGGTAAACCTGTGTTTACCAAGCTCCCCTACCGACAGCTGATACATAGTAAACCGCACGTGTTACTATGTATCAGTCATTTTATGAATGAAAGGAATTTCTATACAGATTCCTTTATTCATTCAAGTAAAGTGCTAAAGAGAAAAGGACTATCTTCAGTCCCTTTCTCTGTCTCAAAAAAGATATGGGGGTCTGATATCTCACCAAAGACCCTCCCATAACAAAAAAATAAATTAAAGTAATAAAAAACCTAGTAAGACCCAGTGGCTGCTGGTGCTAAACTTTTTTTTTTTGGGGGGGGGGGGCGGCAATCAGGTCTGCCCGAACTCAGCCTCTCCATATGGTGACAGCCATCCACAGCCTCCTCAGCTTCTCCTCCCGGCCAACCCGATCTGTCCTGATTGGCCGGGAGGAGAAGCCAGAAGAGCATAGTGAATATTAATTCGCTATTGTCACAAGTGGGTGGGTTTGGGGTGCGATGATCTGTGCCCCGAGCCCATACTTTTTCAAGCCAATTAGAGCCTCAGGTTCTAATCATGTGGCTTGAAAAAAAACTCATACAAACGTAAGAGTCCAGCGCCCTGCAGGGGGGGGGGGGCAGCACCCTAATGGACTGGCTGCTCCTGGTAAGACCCTTTTCACATGGAGCGGACTTTGTCAAGTAGATCCTCCTACCCAGAGAGGGATCTGTCTGCTGATCCCCACTGAGCAGGCAGATGACAGGTCCGCGTCCTCTCCGCTGATGCAGAGCGGACACGGACACAGCCCACTGTTCTCTATGGAGTGGTCGGATGGAAACGGACCACCTGTCCATTGCCATTGAATACCATCAGATTTGCTAGATGGATGGGGAATGGGATCCCAATCCGTATGTTTTTAGCAGACTGGACTGGATCGATGCAGGCGGGTGTAAACGGTACATGGCCATTTACATTAGCCTCCCCATAGAGAACAATGGGTGGTCCGATTGGGCCCGTCTGAAAAATGGATAGGCAGATCCGATCGGTCTGCCTGTGTGAAAGGGGCCTAAGGCCTTGTTCACACAGGGCATACACAGCGTACCTTTACAGGGATGCACAGGTGTTCCGTGCATCTCTGTGCAGGCAGTCCCATTGATGTAATTTGGAATGCAGCAACTGCACGAACAGAGCCGTTGCTCCCAATTTTACATCCATGTACGTCCGCATGCATGTCCACTGTCTGTGTTCGGGGTCATGTACCCACACCCACATGGATGTTAGATTGGGAACAGCAGCTATGCCTGTGCAGCCTCTGCATGCCAATTGACATAAATGGGACTGCCTTACAGGAATGCACGGAGCACCTGTGCATCCCTGTGCGGGTATACATGGCCCTCCATGGGCATACACTTTAGTATGCCACATGTGAATGATGCTTTAGTAGTAATTTAGCTGGAATTTATGCATATTGTGTTTATGTGCACTAGTAATGATTTTATTTTATTTTTTAGTGAAAACCACGATATGATGAACATTTGCACAATTATTGCAGGGCCCAAATAACAGTAGAGCTTTTTTTATTCTATAGGTCATGTGCTTTCAGAAAATGGTTTTGAGGGGGGTTTTTTTCAAATTCTGAAAGCTGTAAGTGAAAAATGGTAACCTCTGGATTTTTAGAGCAAATTGCTCTTATTTACAGTTTTGCATACCTTCAGTTTTCACCATTTCACAAAAAGGTGCAATTTAAAATGTACAAATATTTGTTATTAACTCAATACAGTTTTAACTTTATATATTAACAATTAAGCAGAAATTTTGTACATTTTGCCATGTATGAATCACCTGTTAACCACCATTTTTGCAATAGGGCACTGCGTCGATTTAACTGACAATTGTGCAGTCGTGCGAAGTTGTACCCAAACAAAATTGACGTCCTCCTTTTTTGCCCACAAATATAGAGCGTAGAGTACTCCTCAAGTATGGATAGTGGGACCTATAAGGCACAATGTAGACCAACTTGGTAAAATAAATAAAGTTTATTAATATAAAATTAGATTTGTTAAGACATGAGCAATGCATAAAACGTATATAGCCATGACAATGAGTATGAATAAAAGATATTACATCTGTTGCTCCTTATAAATGCATGCCCGACATGTTTTGGGAAACTTTATAATCCCTTCCTCAGGGGCAGTGCTGTGCATAGGAGTTGAAACATCATCTTGACTCTACAAGAGACATAAAAATTAGCACAATGGTAATTAGACAAAGATCCAGAGCAGGCTCAAAATTTACAGCATAAATTCCCCAAAAGGGGAGAAATACCTTCTGGGTCCAAGACCCCACACATTGGGCATGAAAGGGAAAGCCTGCAGAGGTGGGCTAAAGGAGCCAATGGGGGTTTCTTTCTAAAATGCAAAAATAATAGAGGAATAAAAAAAGGAAAAGAACAAATGAGCCTTCGTTTTTTGGAGGTTGATGCTGGGCAGTAAACTATAGATACCTTGGTTCCCCAGGAGCTGAACACGCACCAGATAGAGCAACGGAAAAAGGATGTCCACACCGGAACAGAGCAACAGACACAGTGAGCTTATGCTGCTCTGAGGTTTAAATGGGCCTCAAAAGTGGGCGGGGGTGCATAGGAATGATGTAATTCCACTCCTGAGCATGCCTTCTTCTGGGAACATCCGCGATCGCGGTATACCTGTCAGAGCCATCCACATAAACAGAGCGGGAGGCCTTGCACAAAGGGGTCAGCGTTCAATGCCGCTAGACCACCCGGGTATGTTGCCGCGATCGCACGGGGGCCAATAAGCTTGGGCCAAAGTGACAGCAGGTGCCGTGGATGGTGTAGCGGCGATCGCGCACTGCATGTCAGAATGGAAGGAAAGAGTGCGTTTTAGATCATGGTCCTGCTTGGAAACAAGACACCACCAGGTGCTATGTAAGAAACCCACAATCCCACAATCAAGGTCATAGACTAACAGCAACAAAACTGGACGTGTTGCGATCACATGATCGCAAGTCCATAATCCTCAACATTCCAGCACCTTAGCATTAGAACTCGAAAAAAAAAATTCTCGATCTAGGAGGGGCCACCAGGCGCACCTAAAGCAGACTCAGGAAAGGTCCCAGGAACATGGGTGCACAGCATCCCCAATGACTAGCATGTTGGGGAGCCGTGCACACAAGGTTCTCTGGCGCACAAGGATGGCCAGTAGGAGCAAGGGAGGGTGAAGAACCCCCTCCCGATGACCATGTTGACCCCAAAGGCCACATGGATGCCTCTCACATGTTCAGGAGACCTACGTGCGCCTGGTGGGGGGCAGAGGGACCCTGAAAAGGGGGGGGAGGGAGGAGAAGGAAGGGGAAGGAGCCTTCTAAAAATGGTTTGTAGCTCAATTGTTCAGTAAGTCCTGGGGGAACAGTGGCCCCCAGTTCCGCTATCCAGCATGTTTTTTTTTCCAGTCACCACCCCTGGCACTGGGGTGAACTCTGTCCAGTATAAAGAATTGGATATAGGGGAAGCGTCCCCCATGGATTTGTTGTACATGATGACCCAATGATACATCAGGGTTGGCTTTTTTCATATTGAGAATATGCCTGTAAGCTCTTTTGGAGAATTCTTGTATAGTTTTGCCCACATAGAAGCTTTGGCATTCACATATGAGTAGGTAAATCACCCCTGCTGTCTTGCAATTCGCAAAATGTTGAGGCCTATAAATACAGCCATTCGTTAACCGAATGTTCGGTTTAGTGTTCTTATATCTGCAATATGGGCACCCTCCACAAGTGAAGGTGCCCTTTGTTTTGCAGGAGTCTTTTCTGAAAGTTTCCACAAATTCACTCTTAACTAGGTGATCTTGTAAGGATTTTGCACGGCGGTATGTGATTGCCGGGGTTGGGGGTATATGTGGTTTTAAAGATGGATCAGAGCTCAATAAATGCCAGTATTTTTCAACTATTCTAATGACTTTGTGTTATTTGTTAAACCGTGTAATAATGCAGCTGACTTGGGGTTGATCTGTTTGTTTGTAGGGAACAATAGTTTGTTGCGTGGATGTTCATTGGCTCTCCTAAAGGCTTTTTTCAAACAGGTAGATGAATAACCTCTCCTTAGTAGTCTCTCCCTCAGGCTTGTCACTTCCCGAAGAAATGACTCCTGGGTTGAACAATTTCTTTTCAGTCTGAGATATTGGCTGAATGGGATTGATTTTATTAGGGATTGGGGGTGGGAACTAGTAGCATGGAGGATTGTGTTGCCAGCGGACGGTTTGCGGTACAGACCGCTGGAAAGGTTCCCATCATCCTCCTTGGTAATAGTGACATCTAGGAAAGTGATCGTTCTTTGATCCGATGTCATTGTAAATTTCAAATTGAAGCTGTTAGTATTCATGTGTGTAAGGCAATCCTTAAGTAGTATGGGTGGACCCTCCCAAACAGGGGTGTAACTACAGGGGTTGCAGTTGCAACCGGGCCCCATACTCTAGGGGGCCCGTGTGCCTCACCTGCACACCTGGATAGGAGGGATGGAGGGGGTGGCATTTAGAGGAACCAATCTCATTCATTTTCCTCCTAATGGAATAGATTGGTTCCTCTCTATGCTGCCCCCACCGCCCCTCCTATCCAGTTCACTTTTCTGCTGTTCCTGGGTCCGTGTGCTCCCCTGGTCCCCCCCCCCCCCCACAGCGCTGCAGTCTCCCCCCCCCTCTCTTGCCAGCTGCTGTACTGGGAGGCTCGGTACACAACTATTCCTGTCCATTCATTCTGTGCAGCCGAGACTACACAGATGGAGATTGAGGGCTGAGGTTTGTTTAGACCCCTGATATCTTATCAAAGCCCCCAACAGGGCTCCTAGAAAAAAATGTAAAAAATAAAATTGTAAAAAAAAAAAAATGAAATGGTAAAAATGATAAAATTAAAATAACAAAAATTATAAACTGACACCAGTGAGCAAACTATCAGGATTGCAAAGGTTGCACTTGTGCCCTGGCATTTTACCACCGTGGGGAGGCCCAAATATGGCAGAAAGGGGGCCCGTGGCAGAACTTGTGAAAAAGTCCCATCGTGAGACCGTAATAAAGGGCCCCCGCAATGGGAGTAAAGGGCCCCAGGATCAGTGGGAAGAGGGAAGGGCCCTGGTCAGGGGGGCCCTTCATAATTTCTTGCACCAGGGCCGTGAAGGTTCTAGTTAAGCCTCTGCTGCCAAATGATAAAGATGTCATCAATGTAATGAAGCCATAGCGTGATATGGGTCGTCATCAAGGAAAGTGACTCATCTGTGAGAAAAGAACTCTCCCACTCCCCCAGGTACAGATTGGCATATGAGCGTGCACAGCACGTCCCCATAGCCACACCCTGCACCTGGACGTAGTGGGAGCCATTGAAAGAGAACATATTGTGTGTTAAAATGAATTCCAGGGCGTTGCCCAGGAAATGCTTCAATTTTTTATCCTCTTCATGTGTTTGGGAGAGAATGTGTCTAACCACCGCAATCCCTAGGTCATGTGGGATGGGGCTATAAAGTGCTTCTATATCCACACTGACCAGGGTTGCATGGGAAGACACACGAGCTCCCACCAGATTCTGTAAGGGGTGAATTGTGTCTCTTGTATAGGAAGGCAGATTGATGACATGAGATCTTAAATATGAATCCACCACCTGGCTTAGCTTCTTAGTGATTGAGCCATTTCCTGAAATTATTGGTCTCCCTGGAGGCGTTTTGGAGTTCTTGTGAACCTTTGGTAGGCATGTGGGTGTCCTTGGAAATTTGACCCGGACAAAGTCTCAGGTGTCCTTGTCAATGACACCCTCCAAATATGCCTCATCCATCAAGGTGTAAAACTGTGCATGAAATGTATCGATGATGCATTTAGGGATGGGTCTATACCAGTAATTGTTCTTTTAGATGTTCAGACACATTGTTTTGTATTGATCATTACTCATTATTACAATATTGCCGCCCGTGTCTAATGGCTTCATTGTCAATGAGTAGCGTATCAAATTTTGCAACGCTCGCTGATCTTCTGGGCTCATATTTCTTTTAATCAAATGTTATTTGAGTTTTTTTTTTTCATTTCTGCTGTAGTGAGGGACACAAAAGCAGCCAAATTGGGTTTTGAATTAAGAGAAGGAAATATATCTGAACCCTTTTTAAATGTTTTTGATTTGGAGGAAGGTGTTGTTTGGGAAGATATATGTTCCTGCAGTAGAGTTTTCAAGTCCGTAGTGTCTATAAGATCACTCGGGTCCTGTTCTTCCAATAGGGAAAGTAAGTTGTCAAGTGCCTATATCTGATCTGAGTTTTACTTGACATCGTCTGGAAGAAAAGTATGTAAGAAAGGGGGTAGGGAAAGTTTTGGTAAATGAAATATGTGTTCCACGCAGACAGATACATTTGCTTTAATGTTAGAGCTCTCGAGATTGTAATTTCGTTTACATAGACAGACGCACCTTGTGTATAAAGTAAATGGTTTTGAAAGGGATGG
>BLSH010087128.1:1406909-1420774 GCA_018402905.1 Glandirana rugosa
AAATCTCTAATTTCTGCTATCTGTCCTCAGAGCAACAGCACAGACAGCAGTAGTAAAGTAATCTATCTCAGGATGCAGGATCAGGTCTTAAAATGTCTCAAATCTGTCCCTCACGCTGTCAGCTACCTTTCCCTACACTAACCCAAGGAGCATGTGACTGCAGCACTGTGACTCCAGCTTATAAAGAGGCTGGGTCACATGATGCACCGGCCAATCACAGCCATGCCATTAGTAGGCATGGCTGTGATGGCTTCTAAGGGCAAACCAGTGAAACACTTGTTGATTGGCTGCCCTGCAGCTTCTCAACACGTGGAGTAAAATAGCAGAACCCCGGACCGAACCCGAACGATTTTTGAAATGTCCGGGTCCGGGTCCGTGCCACGGACACCCGAAAGTTCGGTACGGACCCGAACGTTACAGTCCGGATTCGCTCAACACTACTCACCAATTTTCCCAGAAGTTTGTCTCTGATACAAGTCAGATTTCAGGCATCCCCTGTAACAAAAATGTAATTTTTGGTGAGATACTTTCAATAGGAACATGTCTAAAGGGATGCAGGCCCAGCAGCTTCCCTCATTAGTGCTCTGCAGCTGCCACAGCTGACTGATAATTATGAAACCACTCCCATTAGACCCACTCAGCACAGAGGAACAAACAGTGATTTCTTCAGAATAAAAAAAGGTAGGAATCTGCAACAAAGCTTGTTATAATCCTTGCAATGCATGTAGATCACCCAGAGGGGAATGTTTTTTTCTCAACAAAAGTGGAGTTATGCTTATAAGCACTAAATTATTATTGTTATTATACAGGATTTATATAGTGCCAACAGTTTGAGCAGCACTTTACAATATGATGGCAAATGTACAGTTACAATACAATTAATACAGGATACACATATACCTGTTTCGGGACTAACATGTTACAAGTCTGAGTCTAGTGCTGAAACGAAGGTAAAGCATATGTCAAAGCAAAATAAGAGAACCTATATTCAGTGCATTTCTGCAATGCATGCACATCCCCCTTGTTTTATCCCTTTAAGGCTCGGTTTACACAACTGTGATGTGATTTTGACTCGATTTGCAGTGCGATTGATTATGTAGTGCAACTTTGATGTGACTTTTGTTGCATTTTGGATGTGGTTTGCATATTCTATGGGACCAAATTGCACTGTAAATCGCACAGGTGGCAGTGGGACCTGTTCTAAAATTTCACCATAAGGCGTGACACTTGGTTACTGGGCACTTAAACCCCCCTCCTGCCCAGACCAATTTTCGGCTTTCAGCACTGTCGCATTTTGAATGACAATTCGCAGTTGTGCAATGTTGTACCCAAACAAAATTTTTATGAATTTTTTCCCCACAATTAGAGCTTTCTTTTGGTGGTATTTGATCACCTCTGCGGCAAAGAGTGACGATTTTGAAAAAAGAACAATATTTTTTACTTTTTGCTATAATAAATATCCAAAAAAAAATTATAAAAAAGAAAATTATTCATCAGTTTTGGCCGATATATATTCTTCTACGTATTTTTGGTAAAAAAAAAATCGCAATTGGCGTATATTGATTGGTTTGCGCAAAAGTTATCGCGTCTACAAACTATGGGAATTGATGTATGCGTTTTTACTGTTTTTGTTTTACTAGTAATGGCGGCGATCTGCAATTTTTATCGGGACTGCGATATTGCAGCGGACATGTCGGACATTTGTGACACTTTTTTGGGACCAATGACATTTATACAGCGATCAGAAATTTAAATGTCCACTGATTACTGTATAAATGCCATTGGCAGGGAAGGGGTTAACACTAAGGGGGCAGTGAAGGGGGGGTTAACTGTGTTCCCTGTATGTGTTCTAACTGTATGGTGATGGGGCTGGTTGGGACATAACAGATCTAACTGATCCCAGTGACATGGATCAGTAGATCTGTCATGTCCCCTTCACAGAATGGAGAACCGCCGTGTTTACATCGGCGGTTCCCCGTTCTGCAGCTGTTACAGGTGATCGGCGGGTCTCGGGCGGACATCGGAGCGCGCAAAGGGGCGGACTTCCATGGACGTCCGCCGGGCAATTTAGATCTGTGCTGTAGCCGTCTTTCGGATATAGCGTGGATCTGAACTGGTCAATGTGAAGGAGAGCCTTTAACCACTTCAATACCAGGCACTTACCCCCCTTCCCGCCCAGACCAATTTTCAGCTTTCAGTGCTGTCGCATTTTGAATAACGCTGTACCCAAAGTACATTTTTATCATTTTGTTCCCACAAATAGAGCTTCTTTTGGTGGTATTCGATCTCCTCTAGGGTTTCTTTTTTTGCGCTACAAATAAGACCGAAAATTTTGAAAAAAAAAAGTTTTCTCTGTTTCTGTCAGAAAACTTTGTAAATAAGTACATTTTCTCCATCACTGATGGGCAATGATGAGGCAGTACTGATTGGCACTGATGACATGGCACGGATGGGCACTGATAATGAAGCGCTTATATGCAGCACTGATGGGCACTGATAGGCGGCACTGATAAGCAGCACTGACTGGCACTGATAGGTGGCACTGGTGGGCATGATAGGCAGCACTGATTCCCTGGTGATCTAGGGTGGCATCTGTAATTGGCACTGAGTGCCATCCATGCTGGGTAAATGTGCCCCTTACCTGGTGGTCTAGGTTGGGCTCCATGATAGTGTCCCTGGGGGTCCTGGTCGGGTCCTGGTGGTCCCTGGGCGGGCGCTCCCTGATGGTCCCTGAGTGGGCTCCTTGGTGGTCCAGTGTGGCGATCCTAGGGGGGGCTGGGCTGATAAACAATCAGCACAGATCCCCCTCTCAGGAGAGCCGCCGATCGGTTCTCCACTACTCCGATAAACGGCTCTTCCTGATTACATTGTGATCAGCCGTGATTGGTCAGCCGTGATGTGGTAAAGAGCTTCCGATGGAAGCTCTTTACCGAGGTCGGTAATGTGGTGGGTCAGACTGACCCACCACATCACCGATGGCAGCGATGCGCGCCCCCGCGGGCGTGCGATCGCGGGTTATCCTGAGGATGTCATATGACGCCCAGTCAGGATAACGGAACACCTGCCCAGATGTCATTTGTCTATAGGCCGGGCGGGAAGTGGTTAACTTTAATGTGATTCCTCTTGTTATGCGATTCTGTGCGACTCAAGTCACATCTGAAATCACACTAGTGTGAACCAGATATAAAGAAACTGCAAGTACAAATAAAACCACCTGATGATCTGCCTGAAATGCACTACAAAGTCCTGTTGTCTTCTGACAACACACAGACTTCTTGTTGACTGAGTGGTGTCAGCCCTCTGTATCTTTGCTAAACTACTCAACCACATGCACTCTCAGATCTCTACAACATAAAGGTAATATAATGGTTACATTTTGTAGTCTAACAAAACAACTAGTAGGGCCAACAGACCCAGAGTGTGTGCCATTTCTGTCCGCACGGAAGAGACTACTCTTTTAATAGAGCGCTCCAAATTCTGCAGCATTATTGCTAGCTCGTTTTTTGTGGGGAGGCCACTAACCAAGGCTGCTACATCCATGTCCTGAGATGTGTGAATGAAACTTGATCCTCCAGAGGAGGTCGAAGAGCTGCGTCTTGATACAGTTTGATGTGCCATTTGGTATACGGGTGAGGTGCTGATCCTGCAGTATCTCCCAATGATTCTTCCATCCCCTGCCCTTGTCCCTGTGCCAAATATCTAGTGATGGGCCCCATATATCGAGTCTTGGAGGTGGTCGATGTCCCCATTTTGTTCCTTATTTACTTATTTGAACAGAATATCTGGGTCACTAAGTGCCCAGAGAAAGAGTGGGCCAGGGGATCAACTGGTATCTACAAAATGTCTACAAAATATCTGCAGATTGCAAGGCTAGTGACTGCTTGTTCTAACTAAAAGCAGTAAGTTCGGGGGGGTATTTAAGCAGACCACTCGCAGACCACTCGCCTTTGGTCTTTGTCCGTTCCAGTACTCGATTCATCACCAGGCCGACTCTTCCCAGCTCACTTAGTGTTCGTGAGTCTGTTCTCGAATTCAGTGTTGCGGTTGCTCTATTCGTGGTTTTGTCAATCGAGTCTTGCTCACTGTCGCAGGTAGGATTCGTAACCATTTCTCTTATCATGTTCGATCACTTTGGTTTGTGGTGTCCCTTATTTTGTATGTTCGGTCCCCGCAGCGGAAACTTACGAATCATTTGTGAGTCTCCAAAGCGCAGTTGTTATTCCACCAACATGCCAAACCCAGAGTTATTTCCCATATGTGTCATGCAAGGCCTGTTTTATCATTTATATTTGCCCGACTCGTATCGGATCCATTCCATACTTACTACAGTCCGATTCAAACCTAGTCACATCGGCGGCACAGCAATTCTTATTGAATGCATTGCACTTACCTATTCATATTCGTTCATGTCATTTACCCTACAACCGATTCATATCGGTTCATGTCATTTACCTTGCAACTGATTTGTATCAGATCCATTCCATACTCACTACAGTCCGATTCTAATCCAGTCGTGTCAGCGTCACAACGATTCGTATCTGATTTATTTTCATACCCGTTCAGGCACGGCTGCGTTAGTCAGGATCACAAATCATTCCTACTTACTTAATTTTCTGCTATCCTTATTTTTTCGCCTACCAGTAAGGCTTCTTTCTTGCAATTGTTTCAAGTACGTCTCTAGTAGCACAAACTTCTTGCAATCACCGCAAGCCCATCTCCAGTGACACAAACTTTCTTGCAGTCGCTGCAAGCACGCATCCTGGCACAACTTCTTGCACGCACATCTCCAGTGGCACACAGTCCGGCCACACATTTCTAGTGGTACACAATCTTGCCACACATTATTTTAGTGGCACATAATCGGCCACACATCATTTTTAGTGGCACACAATCTGCGCACACATCATTTTAGTGGCACATAATCAGCCACACATTATTTTTAGTGGCACATAATTGGCCATACATCGTCTCCAGTGGCATTCAATTGAAATACTTACCATTTCTGTGTGTCATTTCACGTGTAAGTCAGTCGAGTTCAGATCCCATCCTGCACCAGGTTGGACGTTATTTCTTCTTCAAAAAAAAAAGACACTGGGATTGCATAACAGGGGTGGGACAGCCCATTTTCAGGTGTAAAAAAAAAAAAAATTATATATATACATATATAATTTTTTTTTTTTTTTATGTCACCCTTACTACAGGTTTCCGGTCAACAGAGTTCTCAATCTCAGCTAGGACTTCGCTAATAGGGTACCAGTCAGGTGTGTAGTACACAGGTTCTTCAATCACATCATCCTACAGCACTCCATTCACTAATGTTCACTTCACATACACAATTTGGGATGCTCATTAGACGTAAGTTACTGTCACACGTATCACTGCATTACACTCTGTTTTTGAAGGGCGGCCCTTCACCTACGCAGGCAAGGTCGCTAAACATTGAGCTTGCTGACAGTGCAACTGTTAGCAGGCCGAGCATACGTCACAAACTACAGACCGCAATATTCCTACATAGGCCGTACCAGACTTCAGCTTCTCGCTCCAGTATGCCCCAGAGTTCTGGTCTACAGGTTTGTGCTCGGCACAGACAGGCACCCGAGCTATCGGTTACCTAGCCAGTCACCTCCTGGCTCACCTTGATTGCCATGCACTCTTTTGAGTTTTCTAAATTTCCACTCAATGGCGTTTCTACACCGTAGAACGCAAATCGGCTCTTATCTGCGCCTGTCGTTCCTTTTTCTGTACTCCTCCTTTTCCTTCTTGTCTGAAATCTGTATACCACTCCACTCACTATCCTACTTCTACAACTCTTATTAACACATGCACCCCCCTTGTTTCTTGTCTTATAGCTGGAGTGATGTCGCAGGCCTTCACAACCGCCCCTCTGTCATCCTCCGCAGGCTCAGAGAGCGGCAGTGTGTAGTCCCTCAGGGGATGGACCATCCCCAAGCTCATTGCAGAGCTGAGGCGCAAGGGCGTTCCCTACCCCGCTATGGCCAGAAAGGCAGAGCTCTTCAGGCTACTCTTCCCATCGCCAGCTGCAACCGGGCCCAGCACCCAGCAGGCATTCCTGCAATCTAACTCTGGAGCCATTTCCCAGCTTCATTCCTTGGTCTCCTCCTTATGCACAGTGGTCTCTGATGTCCAGACCAGAGTGACATTTCTGGAAACATGCCAAGCCATGGCCCTCTCTAACTCAGTTGCTAGCATCTCCTCCTGCAAGCACACCAGAGATAAGTCCTACCATCCTTCCCACTCATCTTGTCCCAGCCAGCATCAGGAAGGACATCTTGGAGGGCTAGGACGTCAATCTGGCTTCCCCCCTCATATCAGTGCATGACCTGGCTGAAAATAAATCGTACGTCTGTGGCAACGTCTCTGTGGTCATTGAGTCCAAAGATCCCAGGCTCAACCGTAAGCTGACAGTCAGAGTTTCTTGGCTTTCGGCATATTCAGAGATGTCCTTTGCTCGGCCAGCCCCAGCAGGAAGGAAGAGCTGGACTTATACCTCAATGCAGTAGCGAACCTAGGATATAAATACGGGAGATATTCATTCTATGACTATCACCGGCCATTTCTGGCCAAAGCAGCAGCCAGGCTTGCCCACTTTCAGGCCAGTACAAACTGGAGTGTCATTGACACAGAACTGTTCTGCCGCCGTTTTGCTGGACTACACTCTGTCAGTCCTCTACCCATACAGCGAACTGGTGCTCTGATGCAGCCACAAGGCTCCCTCTCAACATCCCCTCCACCTCCGTTATCGATCAGGGCTTGCACAACTGTGCCAGGTGGACAAGTTGGGACGGCCTATCCTGTCAGTAGGGGGTGCGGTTATATGCAATAACTTTAATTATGGCACATGCACCTCGAGCCAATGCCGGCTACTTCATATCTGTTCAACGTGCCATAGGGCACATCCAAAGGTCACGTGTCAAATGAAGCAACCAAACAAATCCTGACTAGGCCCAGTAGATGTCCAGTGGTCTGGGTTTTACTTCTCTACACCCCCTACTCCCTTACTGGCCGTATTCCTGATACATGGCTTCACATCAGGATTCCATACCGGCTTCATCACTTTACCCCACTCCACTCATGAGTGCAAGAATCTCCTCTCAGCGGCTATCGATGAACAGGCCATAGACACTCTGTTACAGGCTGAACTAGACTGAGGGTTCATCACTGTCACCTTTTCAGACCTGGAGAGTCAGCCCTATTGGGCTTGTCAAGAGCAAGTTCTCTAATAAACGTTGCTTAGTGTACTAGTGTCTTAGTGTCTGCTCCTCATTCTTCTCACATCAAAAGTCTGAATTCCCTAATTCCTTCCAAGGAATTCTCCCTGAAGTATGCGTCGGTTTACTTGGCTATCCAGGCCATCATTAAAATAGGTACCGGCACGTGGCTGTCTAAAGCAGACATTTCAGACTCATTTAAACTCCTGCCTATTGAACCATCCCTCTGGCGATGACACGGCATCAAATGGAGGGATTCTTTGCCACTAAGTTAACCTTCGACTCCAAAAGCAGCCTGTGGCTGTTCAATATCTTTGCCCAGTCTCTTACATGGATCCTATTGCACCAGGCCCAGTGTCAGATGGTCATTCATTACCTTGATGACTTTCTGCTCATTGAACAGCCAGGCATACCCCCAGTAGACCTGGACAGATTAAGAGTGGTGTTTAGAAATCTCAACATGCCCATAGCCGTACATAAAGTATAAGGCCCGGCACAGTCCATCACCTTCCTATGCATCACTCTGGACATGTGTGCCATGCAGGCCAGCCTGCCTCCCGATAAACTAGCCAGAATCAGGTCGGTCATTAAGGACTTTACCCTTTCGCAAGGGTGTACTAAGAGACGGCTTCAATCCTGGTTAGGGATGCTCAATTTTGCCATGAGCATTATCCCTCAGGGGAGGTCTTTAATTTCACGTCTCCTGATTTTCCTCTCTCAGGTACAAGACCCTGATCAAATCTTCAAACTAGACCCAGCAGTGATAGCGGACTTAACAATGTGGAACGAGTTCCTTACAAGCTGGAATGGCATATCGATGTTCATCCCGTCAGCATCAGCTCTGTCACTTCAGATAGTCGATCTGCAGATCGCAACCTCCACAGGCTTTGCTGCAGTTTTTGGCCATCACTGACTTGCAGGACCTTGGCCTTCAGAAATCCTACTAATCCCCGGTTTCACTCAGTCATCATTGCTGTTCGAACTGTATCCCATTGTGGCAGCTGCTCGGGTCTGGGGCCACACTTGGACAGGACAAACAGTGGTCTTCGTCACGGATAATCAGGCTACTGCCGTCATCATCAAGGGTAGGTCCAAGTCGCTCCCCATCATGTCCTTCCCACGCAGACTGTTGCAGTTGTCACTGCATCACCTATTTAACATTCGCTATATGCATATTCTAGGCAAGTGCAATGTCGCGGCAGATGCACTGTCCCGTTTTAATTTTATTTCATTCTTTCACCAGAAACCTGGAGCTGACCCAACGCCTACTCCTATCCCTCCTTGGTCACATCTAACGATGGATTAAAGCCACACCTTTTCAACGCAACCCAGCTCATTAACCACTCCTTGTCCCGCAACACACTGAAGGTCTATCACACTGTTTGGAATGCCTACTGCAGGTTTCTAGCCTCATGCCCCGGAACAACAACAGGTGACATTAAGCATGTCCTAGCCTTCATAATGTATTGCCACACACAGCTGGCTCTATCTCATAACACCATCAGGCTATACTTAGCTGAGATCCAGCATTTCTTGTCCTTACAGGGCCCCGGAAAGCCATCTTTGTTCATGGCCCATACAGTCAGATCCATCCTACATGGCATCCAGAAGCATCAGCCCGTAGCCAATGGCAAACGCTTGCTTTTCACAAGTGCCATCTTTAGGGATATGTCTAAAATCCTCGCACGTTTCCTGTTCGGGGTTCTGCCCAGCCTGGTCATCCAAGCAGCCATCTACCTGGCCTTCTATGGCTTTCTGCGACCTAGTGAATTCACCTTTAGTGGCACCAGCATGCCAGATTCTATACAGACACCATCTGACTTGCTTTCAAAACCACTATGTTCTTTACCTTGTAGTCTCCAAAACTCAACAATCCAGACCCGGGGTCAACATCAACCTCTTTCAGACCAACTCCTGGTGACCAGTAACCGTATGCGATTGGTTACTGTCTCACCTGCCCAGCCAATCAGACTCTAGCCCGTTGTTACCTTTTCCATCCAGCCCCCTGACTGGCAGCCAATTCATCAGGCAAGTTAGAATCCTACTGGTTAACCTAGGCCTTGACCCTGGTCGGTACTCCGGACATTCCTTCCAGATTGGAGCAGCCTCAGCTGCATCACGGCACGGCGTGCCAGACCAAGTCATTAAGAAATTAGGCAGATGGAAATCCTCCTGCTTCGCTTGATACATTCCAAACCCTCAGGTAGCAATGGCACAAGCCTTAACCAAGCTTGCTCAATGATAACACGGGATGAATAAAGAACTACTTCCCTATCCGAGTATTTTTGCCCCCTTTTCTTAGCATACTGACCAGCCGACCAAGGCCGCAGGTCTATGTTATGTTGTAAGTCTTGTTGCGTGTTTGTGATTCATATTTGTCTCGGTTGAAAGGCTTTGATCATAAATAAGGCCAGTATGGTGGCCTGGATTTATGGGAGGAGTCCAGAGGTATTTAAGCAGACCACTCGCCTGTGGACTTTATTGGTTCCAGTGTGCAATACCCTCCCTCCCATTCCCTTTTTCAGGGCACTTCTCAGCACATTCTTCTCCACAGTCTTCCATTACTTATCTTGGGTATGCCGCCTTTTCTTGGCATGCCGACCAAGGCACACCTCAGGTCTATGTTATGATGTTAGTCTTGATATTTGTCTCGGTCGAAGGGCTTCGACCATAAATATATATACTGTATATATGCTCTTATCAAGCAGATATAACAAAATGCTTCCTATAACAAAAATACACCAATGGTAAATAAACAGAACAGATGGAACAAATAAGAGAATTTCGTTTTAAAGGCAAAGTTCACATTTTCAAGAAAGCTGCCTATGCAGTCCAGGGGCCTCAGTAGGTAAAACAAAATATGCAGCTTTGAAAAATGTTCATTAATGTAACTGCCTTATATGTAGGCCATTTTTGCCCACTCACCCCAACTGCTGCTGTCACAGGGAAAGAGCACCACGCATGCACAGGGCTTTGAACAAGGGAGAGTAGTCAAAGGCTGGAGTGTCCTAGTAGCAAATTTGAATGGGGGAATGCTAACTACAGGAGTTGTTCACCCATGCTTTGGAGGGGAGGGGTTTAGAGGGAGAATTTCTTATAGGTAAACAATTACATGAATCGCCAATTTTCAAAGCTGCACTTTTTTTTTACCTACTAGAACCCCTTGACTGCATAGGTCATTTTCTTATGAAGGTGAATTTAGCCTTTAAGGGAGACCATCTTCCTGATCCTGTGCCTTTTAAAAATGTTCATACCAGGCAAAATGGAGATCCTAAACATTGAGATGCATACATGGAGCCTACCCGTTGAACCCAGTGCAGCAGTGCACCTTTTGTCTGTAACCTGGAGATGCTGAAGTGTCAGTTTAAGGCATCCTGCTGTTTACTACTACTGATCTGTATAGTGCTGTGAGTGTCCTAATTCTTCAGGCTGGGTTCACACTATTTCGAATTGGATGCGGGTTTCTCCGCATCCAGTTTGCATGTCAGGAGATTGTGACTGGCTCTCCATGGAGCCGGTTCACACATCTCCAGAGCGGCTCCAGTGCAAATTACACAGGAGTCCTGTGCGTCTTTTGGTCCATTTTAAAGTCCGAATGCAGCCAAAAATTCGGGCTGACATCGGACCTGAAGCGGTGAACAGGGATGCACCGGACCCCTGCTGTGAGCTGCTCTCTGCTGCGGTGTGAACCTAGCCTCACAGGTTTCAACAAAATTCTGCAGCTATTAAAAATAAAAAAAGCTGCTTTGGGTACTGTAATTCATCCTATCTCTAGTCATGCCCCCTGCTAGCTCACTGATTCAGTGTCAGCCTACCTACTGTGAGCCTGGGGTGTCATGGCTTAACCCCACCGCTCAGTTTCAAAGGAGTATGCTTCCTGTATCATTTAACACCTAACAGGGTAAAGAGGACATTTAGTATCACTGGAGATGAACAAACACACCGGGAAAAAGTATTGTGATATTGGAGAAGTTAACTTGATCAATACAAAGTTGTATTTTGCCATCATCCAGCTGTAGGAAGTGTCAATAGACCACTAGAATGCTCATCAGCACCCTTTCAGTTGAGATCTACAAGCTATCTACTGTAGTGGAAGACGGGACTTGTAGTTCATTCATTTACGGATCCCTGTGAATGAATGACACTGCTGTGTGAGCAGAGCCCTGTATGGCTGCGCTGTTTTTAGCTTGTGACAGCAAGTGTGTTGCACATTCATCTGAAAGGGCATAAAGCCCACTTGGTCTTGAGAATGTTCCTACTGTAATACATAATCAGTCTATGTGCTAACAGTTTGGTAAATATTTTCAGTTAGAATTCATTAGGACTATTGGCCTGTAGTTTGAATAGATGGTATGGTTCATGTCTGGTTTAGGAATTACAGTCATAAAAAAAAGTTTGCATGTCTCTGGGTATAGGTGTTTGGCAAAGGAACTCATTCAACAATTGAGTCATGTAGTGTGTGGCAATAGTGTTGGTAGAATGTTCTTATGATAGAAATATGGTAGTTCACCTGGCTCAGGGGCTTTGCTCATCAGAAAAGTCTTCAAATTCTCAATTTCTTCATCTATAGGTGTATCAGGATTAGAGCCTTTTGGCATTCTGCTAGGGCAGGCATCATTAAATGGTGGACCGTGGTCCGGATCTGGACTGAATCAAAGTCTCACCAAGACCACCACTGTCCTGCCATTTAGGAGCTGTTTTGTCCAGCAGCCATCACTGCCGCTAATGTCATTCTCAGAGTTGACAGTAAGAGGCAGAACTGCTCTGGACAAAGGGCAGGGGCTGTCCAACAAGCAGGTTATTGGTTGCTAGGCTGTGGAGTGCTCCTAGCACCAAATCGCCAGCTTGTAGCTCCCACCATCTGTCCAGACCTGTTGTGCAACTTGCCCTCCGCCCTGTCTTTGTGAGGTAGGACAGGAAAGGGGAGCAACATGGGGGGGGCTGAGGACTGTAATGTGAAGGGGGGAATATGATGTGAAGGGGAGAGAACTGTGATGTAAAGGCAGGGACTGTGATGTGAAGGGGGGCTGCGGATGCTGATGTAAGAATGGGATTGTGATATGAGGCTCGATTTAGATTTGTACACATCATAGGTAGGGCAGCCTATTCATTTTAATGGGCCTCCCTACCACCGAGAAATACAGGGAAAGAAGTCTCAAACCTTTTTATAATTGTGCCACACCATGTGCTTTGACGTGCATAAAAATGTGCCATAGGTGCTGATATGTGGCTGTGATGTGAAGGATCTGATTCATCTCAAACGTGATTCGGACCTCTGCTAGAAGAATGTTTTATTGACTGGACCTCTGCATTTAGAAGTTAGATATTGATTAATTTTTACTAAGGAGGTTTGCAGAGGGCGAACAATGGAATATTTCAGGACTATTATAAAGCTTAGTATAATAGCCTCCAAAAATGCAGGATATTTGGCTAGGTGGGAGGGTCTGTGCAATATCTAAAGTGCTTGTAAACCTCTGATATGAGATATGAACAAAGCATATCCCTCCAAAATGGGGGTTGGCAACCCATCGATGGTGATATACCTGTCAATCCCGAGCATCTGACAGGTAGATTGCAACCCGACATGCTGCCAGCTCCTGATCACGCTTGCCACCTCTCACATCACAGAAGCGGTCTACAACATGTAAAGCCGAGCTGAAGGAAGTACTAAGAAAAGGGGCGGAGCAGGGCTAGAAGAGAATGCGAGAGACTGTGTCGGTGCTAAGGAAGCCAAAGGAGTCTGGTGGGGCACATGCTGCAATACAGGTAACTAACTGAAGGCTGGCTATGGGTGAAAGGCAGGAGGGATCAGTGCCAGGAAGCAGCAGGTTGTAATGTCAGGCCCTCACTGTGTACTGGCAGTATTATGCCGCTGCCTACAGTGCAGATGTATGTACCTGCCAAACATCAACATTTATTTTGCATTAAGGCTGCAGCTGCATGAACTCCAGCACACAGCCTATGAGATCTCGAGGAATTTTTACAGTCTAATTTAATTTCTTTATTCAAGTGTTCCACCGTGCGGACGTATAAAAAGTTTCATCGACTTAAGCACCTCTAATTTGGGTATGTATATGGGTAACTTCACTGATCGGAGTCCACTAGTTGTCTCTACTTTGTTTAGGAGGATGTATTCAACGTGGACAAGTAGACGTCCGGAGAGAGGAGATATAGACAAGTTTCAAGTCTTAAATATGTCGAACAGACTCGAAAGTCTTTCGGCCCACGCACCTCGACTTCAATGTGAAACGTCTCGGGTCACTCTCGAATAACCTCCCTTCCCTGTGTGAGGGGAAGTGTGTTGTGTGTCCTTATCTCGACTCCACGAGTTAGTATCCGACACACGACCTCAAGTACGTCGACGTCGGAATTACGTTTTATTTACAACTACAAACCGTCCATGTATGTAGACGTGACATCCGTCGCCGTATTATGACGGTCATGTGTCACTCCCGGACTGTAATGTTGGACGACGAAGGACCGTGACTAGGGAGGACGGAAAGTGGGTATCGGTCGGAAGTCAATCAATGGACATAACGTCGTACACGGGGTGGTCTGAGGAAACCGAAGGAATCGTGGCTGTGTCAGAGAGCGTAAGAGAAGATCGGGACGAGGCGGGGAAAAGAATCATGAAGG
>BLSH010087128.1:1420784-1435738 GCA_018402905.1 Glandirana rugosa
TCGTATAATATTTCATTCAGGTTGTCTCACGTACGATAAAAAAAAAAAAAAAAAAAAAAAGAGATAAGTCCAGGAGGTAGCATGCACTCTGTTGGACTTAATTTATAATATGCTTGCACATTTTACCAAGTGGCTGAATTCCTGGAGTTCAACTTATAAAGTTGATGCGTAGGCAACTGTCTTATTCCTCAATTTTCTCACCAAAAGGGCGTGAGCCTTCTTACCTTTATTGTAGTACCTATATTTAAGGCATTATAGCACCTGATCAATTTTTCCTTTGAGTTCTTTGAGGCTTGCTCCCAATAGTCTCCTTGAGGATGTGAAGAGGAGGTGGTGTTTTTCCAAGTTACTAAGCTTATTGTCCAGTAAGACGCCCTGTGGGAGGGGCATATTCTTCTGAAGATGCCCAGTGGGGGGGGGTGAAATGCGCTAATTGGGGCAGAGTGAGGGGCCAAGTGAGTGACGTCATATTCGGCATTTGGAATGCACGCTGTGGCTGCGATCCTAGACCACACACATGCTTGAATTTTTTACTTCCTTGATTACATACCACAACTGTGCTGAGAGCCCTATAATCAAAGGAGAAGGAAAGAGCCACAGCCATCCATTCTGCCAGAGGACACATATCATGCTATTTTAAAATATACTGTTGGTGAGGGGGGATTTTAGGGGTCGCACCTTGGATTTTCACAGGAAAGATCACTAACGCTGGCACTTTGCACAGAGGTACTGTTTATGCATCTAATGCACTGTCACTTTATATTTAGATGTTTATAATTTAGCACAATTATATAGAAGCAGCGCTATGTTTATTATCTTTTTCATAGTTCAAGAGGTCAGCTGACTGTTTACTATAACAACAGCTTCAGGAATACTGAAATATTTATATATATTTCTTTATTGGTGTTCACATTTTTTATTATTTTTTATTTTCTCATCATTTATTATCACGTGGTTTATGCACTGACACAGCAAGTGCACATATAACCATACCAAGGGTACACCCATAACTTATTCTCCAGTAAAGTCCGCATTGCATTAGCATTCTTTTTAAGTGATGTTGAGTTAGAGATAAATTGGTATCTATTTACGGTTTTCTGTGCCTTAAACAGATCCGTGGGGAAGCATTTTCAAGTTTTGTTTCAGTGTAGTTTCTAGTTCCAGCTTTGTGTTTGAGTAGGAAGTTGTTTATTTACCAATGACATGTTTTGAGTAATCAAGGAAAACTCCATGATGTTTGGGTTATAGGGGCACGGTTCGACCAGGCGGTGGGGAGTATATTTGAGCCTGTACAGGACTGCAACATGAGATCGTAGAAAATTATTTGTATGTCACCCGCATGGTCTACTCACAATCTATCAAAGAGGCCATATTGCTGTGATAAGCAAAATGGGCATGCTGTCATTGCAATGCAGAAAACCCATACCACCGTTGTATTTTCAGGCAATGCGTTTGGAGTTTGGCCTGTCCATTCAATATACAAAGGAAAGGCAGCGGAAAGGCTGGGTTTTCCTTTATTTTGTCCATTCAGAGGGAAACAGGTCTTTATTTCTATGGGGAACTGTAGGAGACTGGGGTGGTGCCACGGGACAAGGAATAAAATTGTGTGTGCTGTATCAGTGTGTAATATATCTATGAATATTTTGCAACATCTAGCATTTTCACTTTCCCAAATGTACTGCATTTGTTTGGTAAATGACTAGAGTTCTGTTAAGCCATTTCAAGTTTTTCAGTGGGACAACTTTCTTAAAGCTTGGGGGAAAATGCGTGTACACTGTTTTGTCCAAGATCCATTGTAGCATTAATTCATCACTGCTGCAGACTGGTATGAAGTTTAGCCAATAAAGATCAGCCAAGTACATTTGTTATAACCTGAGAGAGCATTACGTCATAAATATGACCATCTGGCTGACGCTGGGTGTTCTTGTAACATGTACTCCATCACAGTTGCCAAACATTTGTAAGAACATAGGGAAACCATGTCAAGGCACTGCTACAGCTTGGAAAAAGTTTGAATGATGCTTCCAGTTGGTAGTACAGTTTGCTTGAAGTGGAAGCTATGTAAATGCAGGTTCTATAGTTTATTGACAATGGAAAATAGATTTTCAACCTGTCAGAGTGACTTCTGCGGCATTGCAGCTCTGAAAATATTGTTTATAAAAGGTCCATTTGTCATCTTATTACGACAAATCTGCAGATATTGCATGGTGGGCAGCTATCACCTATAAAGTAGCTTGATGAATATAAGATTCCAAGATACAGGGAACAAGGACAGATGTGGATGGTTCACTCTTCATTGAAGAGCTGTGAAAGGTGCTATTTTGAATGATAACATAAACTTGGACTCTACTACAGTATATTTAAAAGGATTACTCTTTTGCCCTCCTTTTTTTTTATTTTTTGTTTTGTCTGAAAGCTCTTCCTGGTAATCATTGAATTGATGGAAACAAGATCTAATGTATTAAATAGTCACCATGTTCACAATCTTGTTTGCTCATATATGTTGTTTGGAGTGGTTCTTTAGTGCTGGAGATATACTGGGTCATGTGCAATTAAATCCTGAGAGCCAGAAAAATTCTGTTTTCACTGGCACACATTAATATTGGCTGCCCATGTGATGTAGGGCGGAGGTGCTGGTTTATTGCTTCCCAGAGAGCTATTTTCCTAATTGTGTGAATCTTGTGTTGCCTGACCAAAAGTGTTTATTTTGAACATTATCTTGAGATCCATGAGTTACCATGGTTATTTCATATGTTTTCTGGTGACAAAAAGCATTATCCATTAGGACATTAGGGAAAGCTCATGTGTGATTTCTCAACATGACACTGACTAGCACTTAGATCAACAGATCTACTTTGTGTACAGTTTTTGTGTACATTTTATGTGCTACAATCACTAATTTTGCCCATCTTTATCTAAATATCTAAATCTAATTTAAAAAAAAGAAAGTGAAAAAAAGTTTTTTTCCAATACAATGCCCTCTTAGATAGTTATCACAAGAAAAAGTGTCCCCATTGAAACATTTTCCCTCTGTTTTAAAATTTGGGATTTTCCCTTAATTTCAATCTTGATGAAATAGAGAGGGTGAATCTTCCAAGTGTGAACGTAGACAGTAATAAAATTGTAACAAAGTTTCAAGCATTTCTCCACTCCATCCAACACTAGAAATCTAGTTTTCGCCTTGGATACACTTTAAGGCTAATATATAAAAAGAGTGAGAACCAAAATTGCCCATCATCCATAGCAATCACTCAGCTGTGAACTGTAATGCCTGCAGTCCAGGTTTGAATATAAAACAAGGGTTATAGAACTTGGTAACACACTTTTCACACATCAGCTACTAATCTTTGTGTTGTTTTTTTGGTGCTTCTCCACTCCAAATCTATAAATGAATACCAAACATTTTGGGCCCATTTAAAATGGAAAGTGGATATGCTTTTCGCTGCACCCCACAGTATTACTCCACACTGCAGCCTGCATTTTACTTTTCATTCATAAATGAGTAAGTCAGAAGCAACACATCGTAAAGCAAATTTGTTAAGCACACTGTTGTACTTTATAAAAATGTGCTTTTTAATCTTCTTTTTAAGCAGTGATATGGCCATATGGCGGATTTATACATAGGAATGTAAGTGATTTCTTTAGCAACAGTAGTTTCATGCTTCTTCATTGGGATTCACGCACAAAGGCAAAAGAGTGTGCCTCTAGAAATACATTTTGATCTTGAGTACTTGACTGTACTAAGATGCTGTATGGTACAGAGCAGCCCACGTCCACCCTTGAAGATGAAAGCCATAATGAACACACTGCACCGATGAGCGTTGCTTTGCCTTTCAACAGACAGGCTGCAGAGTTTGTGTTCTTTCATCTATTATGCATTATACCAGTGACACGCTGTGGTTATGTGATGGTCTGTGCTCACTAAAGCAGTGAATGGATGTGTGACATATAAAAGGCCATCAAAATGCACCTGTGAAATCTATGTCTTTGTAATATACAAGTTCTAATATTGGCCACACTTTTTTAGATGTTTTACATTTAGCAATCTTTCAAATACAAAAAACAACTGAAAAATGTATCTTGAATATGACTCTGCCATGCACTCGTCCAGCTATATGGTTGAAATTCGTACTAAAAATGAAGATGCAGCAAATAGAAATCACAAATGCACATATTAAATTGCAGATGGTGATACGTTTAATATCTGCCCTTTTACCTACAGTCATGGCCAAAAATATTGGCACCTCTGTATTTCTGTCAGATAATGCACTACTTCACCCAGAAAATTGTTGCAGTTACAAATGTTTAGGCATTATTTTTTATTTGTATTGGCATGACACAAAAAAGTGGAGAAACGAAAAGCCAAATCTGACATATTCCAAGTAAAACTCCAAAAATGGACTGGACAAAAATTATTGGCACCCTCAATTTAAAATTTGGTAGCATACCCCTTGGTTACAGAAAGCAATTGATTTCAGTTATTTTTTCCATCAATTAGTTTCTTACCGCTCTGTAATGGAATTTTTGACCACTCTTCTTTTGCCAACTGCTCCAGGTCTCTTAAAATGAAAGGGTTCCTTTTCCCAACTGCTGTTTTCAGATGTCTCCACAGGTGCTCGAAGGAATTTAGACCTGGACTCATTGCTGGCCAGTACGCTTTGTCTTAAACTATATTTCTGTGTGTTTTTTTGACGTGGGCTTTGGGTCATTGTCCTGCTGTAAGACCCATGACCTCTAACGGAGACCCAACTTTCTGACTCTGGGCCCCTATTGCACCCCAGAATAATTTGGTAGCCTTCATTTTTATAATGCCATGCACACGGTCAAGACATCCAGTGCCTGAAGCAGAAAAGCAACCCCAACACCTCCACCATGTTTGACTGTAGGGACTGTATTCTTTTCTTTAAAGGCCTCATTTCCTTTTCTGAAAACAGTAGAATGATGGGCTTTACCAAAAAGCTGTAATTTTGTTTGTCTCTGTCCACAGCACATTCTCCCAAAAGGATTTTGGCTTCCTCAGGTAAAGTTTGGCTTTATGTTTCTGTGTCAGAGGCCGGGTCCTCCTGGGTCTCCTACCATACCGTCCCCTTCCATTCAGATGGCGACGTATAGTGTGAACTGACACAGTTGTACTCTATGCCTGAAGGTCAGTTTTCTATTTCGTCCACGTCCAGGCAGATTACCTACAGTGGCATGGGCTGTAAACTTCTTGACAATGTTGCACACAGTGGACACAGGAACATTACGATCTCTGGAGATGGACTTGTAACCTTGAGATTGTCCATGCTTTTCCACAATTTTGTTCTCAAATGCTCAGACAATTCTTCCCTGCTCCTTCACTTCTCCAGGCTCTGTGTTGCACACAGAGACACACAACAGGTTGAGTTAATTGTTCACCATTTTAGCAGGTTGCCGGTGTCATTAGCAGCTATTAATTGATGCAGGCGGGTTTAATTTGGAATGCAATTATTTCTTACAATTTTGAGAAGGTGCCAATAATTTTGTCAAGTCCATTTTTGGAGTTTTGCGTGGAATGTGTCAGATTTGCCTTTTTGGTTCTCAACTTTTTTGTCATACCAATACAAACAGAAATAAACATAAGAATGGGCAAACATTTGTAATTGCAACAAATTTCTGGGAAAAGTGGTGCATTGTCTGACAGAAATGCAGGGGTGTCAATATTTTTGGCCATGAGTGTATATCCAAACCAAAAATAGTAATTCATGTAAACTTAAGAGTTATTAAAGGAATGTAGTATACCCCCAAAAAAAGTTGTTTAAAAGTTGAGTATTTGATGTGTTTTGGTGAAAACTTGAACTAAAAATTGGGACTCTAAAGCCTCATACACATAGTGCGACGGTAGTTTGAAAACGGTTGTATGACCGCTTGTTGTACGATCATCCGACCGTTAGTACACACGATTAGAACAGCCTATGTGCGACGGTTGTACTACAGAAGTTGGATGAACAGACTACAAAACTTTGGTTGTACAACAAACGGTCCTACGACCGTTGTACCGAGTATACAGAGAAGTTGGTCCAACAAGTTGTATGTGCAAAAACACGCATGCTCAGAAATCAGGAACGCTCGGAAGTGTCTGTTTGTGTAAACCTACGTTCCTAATTCACAAATCACATGCACCTGAACTTCATCTTTATACGCTCCTAACACGTCACTACGTTCGGCTTCATCGTACGATCGCTTAGTGCACGTCAGTACGCGAGATACAACAGCCAACATACAATTTTGGCCATTCAGTCGTACGACCGTCGCACCGTGTGTACGAGGCTTAAGAATCTGAAAAAAAAAAATAATAATAATGTCTGCAACCAGTGGTAATGTGAAAAATTGGTCTGTTCATTTAAAAGCCAGAAATTGTGAAATGAAGAGCGGTTGCAGTCACAACATTAACCATAGCAAGCCAAGTTCACTTAGTATAGTTGGACTTGCCATGTGTACTGAGCGCTTCAAACATCAGGCAGTGTGTAGAAGACCAAAAGTACATATCAACAACACAATATGACACGTGTTAATGTTACCTTTGAGAAACAGTGCTGAATGCTGATTAAGACTACTCAAATAATATTGGAAGTGGGATTATTGTGGAAATGATGAGGAAACTATAATCTTAGTAATTTTCTATGCAGCTGTGTAAATACGATTTCTTGAGAAACTTGGTGGCGTTCTTTTACTTGCCATCTCAAGCACAGTGTAAGTGTATTAAAGATTGATTTATCTTATATGCATTAGGATCATGAACCTGCCAATGGTAATAGTGGTTTCTAAATGTACTTTAGCATTTTTGGGTGGCCTATAAATGCACGAAAAGTACCCAACTGGTGGAAGGAAGTATAAAAGCTTTTGTAATTTGTTTCAATCCCAGACAGCTGAACATACAAACCCCCGCATAGATGCTGAATTTGTAATCATAACATTTTGTCACCGCAGAATAACAACACTAGAAGTACATTTTGTAACGAATGCCTTCAAGCATTCAAACTTTAGCTGTCAAATGCATGAGAAAGTACACAAAATGTTTGAGCTTTGTGCCATTCTAATCAGTGGTACTAAAGCTGAAGGAGAACATGCTGAAATGAGAACTTTGCTATTGATTATATGAAATCGGTTTACTTTGCATGATATAATTGCACCAACAATGCACAAATGCATGTATGTTCATGTAATTGTTCCCGAATGTCGGACTGCCATGTAATGTTTATGACTTTATTATCTCAAATGAAACATCAGATCTGTATCCACTGGGGACAACTGCCCTAGATGTAATCTATGGTGATTTGTTAAAGAGGCCTATCGTGCTATCATTATAAAAGATATGTCAAACTTGAATGAAGCAGAGTGCCAGCCTGTGTGGATTAACTTTGCGTTTTAATTTCTACAGACTACTCTTACCAAAGGGAGGAATACTACACGCTCCCTTGGGCATTAGGACTCAAGTTATATTGTTTAAAATATTTTAATGATTTAGGGGTCAATTCACTAAGAGTTAAATAACGGCAAATAAAATGTGGTTAAATAGCTCTTGTGTTGAATCAGTTTTGAAACTGCAAATCACTAAGAAATGTGTGGTAAATGACTACTGTGGTAACATTTCAATAATGCAGTAATTTTTCTCATATTTTCATGTGGTAATTTATCACATTGAGCTGATTGCTAAGGAGTGCCTGGGAAGCCGACTCCGCGCCCTTAACAAGATGACTCCTCAGCATCCTTAACAAGATGACTCCTCAGCTGTCAGCGGGTTCCCCGCTGACAGCTGAATGTAAAGAAAACATGCCAGCAATTAAAAATTCTGAAAAAAAAACAGCATATGGATTTTAAATGGGAACCCCATGCCAACATTTAAAAAAAAAAGAAACAGCATCAGGTCCCCGCTAAAATCCATACCAGACCCTTATCCGAGCATGCAGCCCGGCAGGTCAGGAAAGGGAGGGGACAAGCAAATGCCCCCCCAAACCATACCAGGCCACATGCCCTCAACATGGGGTGCTTTCGGATGAGGGGGCTCTGCCCCCCCTACATAAATGAGAAGAGTATGGGGTACATCGTACCCCTACTCATTAACCAAAAAGTATCAAAAAGAAATAAAAACACACACAGTTTTTGACAATCCCTTTATTAAAAAAAAAGTAAGTAGATCCAACGTCAATCACGACACCCACCGC
The DNA here is from genome assembly GCA_018402905.1 of Glandirana rugosa. Taxonomy (NCBI): domain Eukaryota; kingdom Metazoa; phylum Chordata; class Amphibia; order Anura; family Ranidae; genus Glandirana; species Glandirana rugosa. The sequence continues at coordinate 1,428,968 of BLSH010087128.1, forward strand.
ACCCTTGCACCCAAAAAAGAAGAGTAAAAAAAAACATCCGCCCCGGCCAGTGACATCAAGGGTGGCCCCTCCCTTGTGATGCCATCGGCCAGGGGCATGCTGGGGCGGTGACCTCAGAAGGGGCAGGGCCACCCAGTGATGTCACCAGGTGACTCCTCCCCTTAGCTATTTAACAACTGTCAGGCAGAGGAGCAGGCAGTCGACGGGAGCCTTTGTTGGGGCCGGAGGCTTTCTTTCTTTTTCGGGTTCGGTGGTGCAGCGAGCATTGTGATTGACATTGGATTTACTTCGGGAGACATTTTTTTTTATAATAAAGGAATTGTCAAAAACTGTGTGTGTGTTTCTTTTTGACACTTTTTTTTTGAATGAGTAGGGATTCAATGTACCCCATACTCAGTCACATGGGGGGGGGCTGGGATGAGGGGGCCCCCTTGTTAAAGGGCTTCCACCTTCCAGATTCTGATAAGCCCCCCGCCCACACACCATCACAACCACAGCCCAGGGTTGTGGAGAAGAGGCCCTTATCCCTATCAACATGGGGACAGAGCCCCCCCCTTGCCCCAAAGCAGCCCCCCATGTTGAGGGCATGTGGCCTGGTATGGTTTAGGAGGGGGGGCACTAGCTTGTCCCCTCTCTTTTCTGACCTGTATGCTCGGATAAGGGTCTGGTATGAATTTTGTGGGATCCCACGCTGTTTTTTTGCATAATTTTTAATTGCCGGCATGCTTTTTTGTTAGGGATGTGGAGTCTGCTTCCTGGCCCACTCCTTAGCAACCAGCTTTTGGGGGGACCCCACACTGTTTCTGACAAAAATCGCATGTTATACCGCCAGCAAAATGCTGGTGATAAATATTGCATGTTTTGTAAATTGGACTTAAGAGCTTACCCCATGGTATTTTGGTGATATTTACCGGCACATTTTTTATTTTGTGGTAAATACCACATAATCGTTTATCTTTTTTTTTTGCAAATTAACTTTTTTTTACCAAATGCGATAATTTATGCAAATGAGTCATGTGACCATGTTATTGCATGCAGTAAACGCTAGTGAATTGACCCGTTGCATATTTATTATGTCCAAATAATTGGTGAAATATTTATGGTTTAAACCCATTTTATACCCTAGATTTAGGCTTCATGCAGATATTAATTCCATAACTGGACAAGGGCTACAAGCATGGAGTAAAATGGCAGTATATGCATTCAGAAGACTGAGGCAGGCTGTTGGTAGGATTTTTCTCCTGCCAACCTTTGCTCTAATATATACAAGATGTTTTTCACATCATTAAAGCCCAATTAAACCTTCAGTTTAAATCGGCTAAATACATTCCAGATGCATCAAAACAAAATGTGTGCAAAGTCTTACAGTTTGTTTTCCTTTAAAAATTATCCACAGCCTCAGCAGAAAAGCTTGTGCTCTGCCAGCATGTTACAGAGAAGGACACTTGTTCGCTGTGGCGAATTAGTGATATTGTTGCAGAGGTCCATCGTGCCCTCTTCTAATTCATATCTAGATCTCTCTAATCAGGCAGCATCAGCTTTACTCATTGTGGAGTTTCAGCTCTGAAATATTAGGGTGTGTCAGACCTCGGAAATTTGATCACTGTCTCTTTAAAAACGCAAGGGTACCACTTTGCAGTTGTTGGCACTGGATATGTTTTTCTAAAGCTGGGGCTGCTTTAGATAGAAAACAAATTTTATAACTTTGAATGCCTTTTATTTTGAAGCACCTGGAATCTATTTAGCTAATTTAAACTGAAGGTTCAATTTTGCTGCCACCAACATAATCATGACGGCATGTAAACAAACTCCCAGTCTCTAAAGCAGCCTGTAATTTGTTTACATGTTTACTCCTGGCTGTCAGCTATCTAGTGGAAGTGATTCAGGTGGTAAAGCTGCTTGGCCATTTCTACATGTGACTGACGGTCCTCCCTCTGCCATATGTCCCGGGCTTACTTGTCCCTCCTGAGTGCCCAGGACTTCCATGGCAGGTGTCAGGATGAAGAGTGGTGAGAGATTAGCAAATATTGATTCGCTGAACTCTCTTTAGCATGAACCCAAAAGTGTTCAGCTCTGAGCACTTCTGAGGCTGGAACTATAAAGCTCTGGCCAAAGAGATCTGTGTTCGATTGGCTTCAACGCGAGGCATTAGGGGTTTAATAGACCCCTGATACCTCCTCACTATGAATGTGTCAATGTCAACTGTACTATGCTATCACATAGGGGGGTTATCAGCTCCTTTGTGATGACAATAGAGCTTTGTTAAAGAAAATAAAAAAGGGAAAAAAGTGAAGCAAACGATCACCAGATCTTGGAAGATGTCTGCACTTTTCTTTCTTCCAACTAAACCTAGGGGTTATGCAAGTAGTAAGTAATACATGCAAAGACTGGCGCTACCTTGCAGGACAGGATTCGTAGGTACACAAAAATTTGGTAGCTGTGGGTGGATGAGTTCCTGCTCCCAGACTTTCATGAATCCCTATTGCCTTAAATGATTGAAGACCTCTACTCGGCACCTGCTCTGGTTGATGTTGCTGCCTAGACGGACACTGGGACCTTCTGTAACCCTCTTCTCTTCATTTTCTTGTGCTCTTTTGTTTTCCTCTTTGGATTCTCTTTGCTTTACCTACCTCGTTATCCAGGGGGGACATTTCTTTCCACCTTCTTAATTTTTTTGACTTTCTGCATCTTATGTAAGCACATTGTTTTGACTTTCTCCTATTGAGAACCTCTACCTTGGTATTAATACAAATGGTTATGTAGCTCTTGCTTGTTTTGCTTTGTGGCTAATACTCACTGGCCTCCCTGCGTGGAGGCTAGACTTCTTTCACAATTACTTTGTATATTTTATGATTATCTTTATGTAAATTGTTCAATAAAACCTTTGAACAAGAGAAAAAAGGGGAAAAATGTTAAAAATAAATTTAATAAAATAAAGAAAAATGTAACCCCACCCCCATGTACAGTGTGCAAAGTGTCAAAGCAATTGCATAACACATGTTGCATATTCTCACATATGCCAGAGTGAGAACAAAAATTTTAGGGCCATCATTCACTGTAACGTGAACTTATGAGCCTTTATAGCATCATGTATGGACAATATTATGGTTTTGCTGTTTTATGGGCGCACACAATTTTGAGGCTTTATATATTTGATACCTATTTACTTGATACAACCTCATATGTTATATTTTGTAAAACAAAATTGGGTATTATATTGCTTTTGTTTTTTTTAAATAATATAGGTTTGTTAAACAGTGGTGCCATTATTGTGTGACATAAATAAATTCACCTGCTACTATATTATTTTTGCTTTTAGAAAATATTTTATATTTTAGGGGTTTTAAGTAATCTTCTGCTGGCCCAAAATGTGCATTTAAAAAAAAAAAATGAAAAAATGGGGGAAAATGGCCCTTGCGGGGGAAGGGTTAAGCCCTAATAATTTATTACTAAATACAAAAGGGTATGTTATGATTATAGTATAGGATCTAGTAGCTGTGTTTTGTCTGCAGTTTTTCTTTTTTGTTATTGCTACAAATGTTTTCTGGGATGATATGGATAATTTAATGTTTTGGGATTTTTTTTAAAGATATTTCAGTAATAAATTTTGATAAAAAAATCTATTTTTTTTCTATAGATTTCTACAGTGTTCCGTTTCTTTTATATACATAGATGTTTGTAAGTCAGCTGTGTGTCACTTTTTGTGAAACATTTAGGAATTTTTCCTTTTTCTCATTAATAGAATTCAGTTGGAAGCAGATTTGAAAACACTTGGCATTGTAGAATTTGAATAAGTGATACCAAAACATTTAGGCTGAAATAACATATGGATTGCACTTATACAGTATCCCACATTTTTGTAAATATTTTATTATATCTTTTCATGTGACATTGAAGACATGACACTTTGCTACAATGTAAAGTAGTGAGTGTACAGCTTGTATAAAAGTGTAAATTTGTTGTCCCCACAAAATAACTCAACACACAGCCATTAATGTCTAAACGGCTGGCAACAAAAGTGAGTACACCCATAAGTGAAAATGTTCAAATTGTGCCCAAAGTATCAATATTTTGTGTGGCCACCATTATTTTCCAGCAGTGTCTTAACCCTCTTGGGCACAGAGTTCACCAGAGCTTCACAGGTTGCCACTGGAGTCCTCTTCCACTCCTCCATGACGACATCACAGAGCTGGTGGATGTTAGGGACCTTGCGCTCCTCCACCTTCCGTTTGAGGATGCCCCACAGATGCTCAATAGGGTTTAAGTCTGGAGACCTGCTTGGCCAGTCCATCACCTTTACCCTCAGCTTCTTTAGCAAAGTAGTGGTTGTCTTTTGGGGTCGTTATCATGTTAGAATACTGCCCTGCGGCCCATTCTCCAAAGGGAGGGGATCATGTTCTGCTTCAGTATGTCCCATTATATGTTGGCTTTCATGGTTCCATCAATGAACAGTAGCTCCTCAGTGCCGGCAGCACTCATGCAACCCAAGACCATGACACTCCCACCACCATGCTTGACTGTAGGCAAGACACACTTGTCTTTGTTTGTACTCCTCACCTGGGTGCCGCTACACATGTGACACCATCTGAACCAAATAAGTTTATCTTGGTCTCATCAGACCACAGGACATGGTTCCAGTAATCCATGTCCTTAGTCTGCTTGTCTTTAGCAAACTGTTTGCGGGCTTTCTTGTGCACCATCTTTTTTTTTTTTTTTTTTACCACCTCAGTGCAATACCTAGGGAGAGTACATTTCAGCTTAGCTTTCATATATACCTCCAGTTTCGTCACATCATTGTGGTATTCTTTTTATCTGCTTTCTTTCTCTTTTTACTTGTTTTTGTGTTTTTTCACTCAATATTACTTCATTTCACCAACAAGTTTTTACCCGTTTCCCCAAGTATAAAATTTATATACACTTATCTTCACATTTTGATTTTACCTATCCACCCTACCCACCCCCCCTACAACCCATTCACACACATCCACCGTCCGATCATCTCCCATACTCCACACATACTCTTTAGGCACCCATAACATAGCACTACTCCATTTCTTTCAACCACAATTCCCATTTCTTTTCAAATTTCTTAAGGCATCCTCTTTTCACATATACCCCCTTCTTTTCCAAACTACCTCATGCATTGTTCTGACCCAATCTTCTACTGTTGGTGGCCTATTAGCTTGCCATTTTTGGGCGATCACTTTCCTTGCTTGGTACAGGCATCCTTCTATAGCGTTTAAGGCGTTGTTTCTTCCCTTCCCCTCCTCTATGTAACCCAATATGCAGATCATGGCTTCAAGTGCAAAATTTGTGCGAAAAACCTTATTTACAATTCTCATGTCTCCGTCCCAGTATCTAAAGAGTTTTGGGCACCTCCACACCATGTGCAGGAGGTCCCCCCTCTTCTGACATCTGGGACACTGATCATCCTGCCTTCTTCCAAATTGAAACAGTTTATGGGGAGTGTAATACGCCCTGTATATTAGAAATAGATGCAACATTCTCTGCGAGGGAGCCATTGACACCCGAGAACATGCCCTCAAAACTCCCTTCCATTGTTCAGCCGTCATCGTCCCTATATCCTCTTCCCATTTTCTTCTACTTGTTTGCTCACTTCCCCCTTCTCTTGTTCTTCTGCTTATTTCTAAGTATAGCCCTGAAATCACTCCTTTCCGCGATCCTATTTCTGATATCTTTTCTAGAATGGGCATCTCATCAATCTCCAAAGTTTGGTTTTTAAACTGTGCCCCTAGAGCATGTCTCATTTGCAAATATTTGAAAAAGGAATGTTTGGGGATGTCGAACTCATTCCTTAGATTCATAAACGATTTTAACCCGCCCCCTACATACAGTTGCTCAAGTCTATTGATACCTCGTATCTCCCATTCTTTAATCGTTCCTATTCCCTGTACTTCTTTTAGGATCTTATTGTTCCATAGCGGAGAAAATTTTGAAAAGGTACCATATCCTAGTTGTTGCTTTCCTACCTCCCAAATTTTCATCATCATTGACAGCGTTGGAACATCAGAGGCAAATGATTTTGCCTCCAATGCTTCCACTACACTATTATGCGTAGTTTTAGTTAGCATAATTCTACTGTTCGCATTTTCCCTCCTAGGCAGCCACATCCCACAACCTGCTGCAGCTGAGCTGCTATATAGTAATTCATCGGGCATGGTAGAGCCACTCCTCCTTCCTCCTTCTGAAGTTGTAAAGTACTTAACTTAATCCTGGCTTTACCCTTATTCCATATTAATTCCCTAAACAGGGTATCTATTTTCTTAAACCATTTTTTATACAGCCATACTGGGGAATTGTGCATGACGTATAATAATTGCGGCATCCACACCATTTTGATCAAACTACATCTGCCGGCAGCTGACAATGGGAATCGTTTCCATATTTCACTCTTGCGCTTAAATTTTTTTGAGGGGTACCAAATTATCCACAAGGAAATGGTTGGGATCCTTTAAAAGAACAATGCCTAGGTAGTTTAATTTATCTACTACCCTCAGATGGGTAGCCTCTATTGATATCGAGGCACTCTCCTGATCTATCGGGAGTAACGCAGATTTCTCCCAGTTTATTTTTAAACCTGAGAGATCTCCGAACTTATTTACCAGGTCCATTGTTGCTGTCAGGGAACTCTGGGTATCCCCCAGGAACAACAGGATCTATCGGGACATACGCCTGCTGCAGGACAACAAGGACCCCCTATGGGTCTCAAGGGACTGTCGTTGTTACCTGGACCATTTATTCAAGCCTCTA
>BLSH010087128.1:1437174-1448506 GCA_018402905.1 Glandirana rugosa
TCAATGAGTTCTCCACAATCATATAAATATTTTTTTCCTTGAGGAACGAGGTAATTTGTTTGAGACTAGCTACCGCGTCCAGCAATATAAAAGAACGTATGATTTTATCTCCTATCCCTCTACCAGAACCGTTTATACATATAGGGTCTATTTTAGTATGCAAGAAAATATAACGACCTGCGCCATCGATCAGAGTTTGTTTAATGGAGCAAGGAGTTCCTTTTTTTATAAATATACTAACACCTCTTGAGTAACTTATATCCATTGAGTGGTATTGTTCCTGAAATTGCCTATATTCCATTTGAGGGACCAAATCTCTCGACAAGTGGGTCTCCTGCAGGCAAATTATTTCCACCTTACATCTCTCCATCTTTGAAAAAATAGCCGCCCTTTTGGCAGGGCTTCCCATACCTCTCACATTCCAAGACCCCACCTTCAACCTCTTAAATTGCATCATAGGGTAAACACAGAAGGAAATATGGATATAGGAGCGAAATAACAAGAAAAATCTAAAGAAAAACGACTAAATAATCCTTTGTCCCCAATTAACCTGTGCTGTATACATAATAGTAGGGGGAGAAACATCTCCCCCCTCTTATCAATAGTGTTATTCCTAATTCTATGTATCCCTGCCATTTTTCCGTGAGTGTTTATTATACACACCTAAATTCCTTTGTGCTGTAGGAAAAGTGCTAATGCACTTTATACATTTTAGTGTCTTACAATTTTGTGCCCAACAATCATACCATTCATACCTCTTTACCTTGTGCCTCAACTTTTCCTGTACTATTATAAACTCATCTTCTCTTCCCATCCCTCCCCTTCCCCCGGCCTCACCAGGCCTCCCCTGCAAGTGCCACGTGAATCCCTTGTCTTCCTTTTCACTGCAATTTAGAACATTTATGTTAAGCACTGTCAACCATAAACAACCCCAACCCACTCCCCCCCCCTCCTTCCTCCCCACACCACATACCTCTCTCATAGTTTTACATACTGCTCCCACTCCCAACAAGAAAAAAAAAAAAAGTGTGAGTGTGTAACCAATGTGTCCAGTGTATATCTACTGTCTCAGGCAAAGGTATCAAAATGAAAGAAAACAAACCCTTTATGAGTCAACCTGTTCTGCCAGCTTCTCCACTGCTATAAAAACGGTTGGACAAGGGGAGACATGTACCCCAGTTCTCCAATATCCAGTTTTTTAATTCAGGATTAACAATCTTTGTTACCCTTCAAGTCGGGGATGGTCCATGCTTTATCCTTTCCCTTCTCTCACAGGGGTTGCCTGAAGGGCTCTGTCCACAGGGTCTCTCGTTCTTCCTCCCCTCTCTCACAGGGGATACCCAGGAGGCACCTTTCAGGCCTTCTTCCACTGGGCCCCCCCAATCTGAAGCTCAGGTTGATTGTACCGTTCCCTCACTGGGAAAGCCACCGCCCCGAGCAGCCTCACACTGCCTCCTTCCACCAACCTCTTCAAGTGGCAGGGGTAGCCACGAGCCCGGCCGGTCTCCCTCCCCTGCCTCACAGGGGGGTGCTGTATGCTGCTCGCTGTTTGAAGTCAGGGCAACACGCCCGTCACCCGGGGCTCCTTCCCCTCTCTCACAGGGACTTACCCCTCCGGCTCCAGCCACCGGGTCCAGCCGCTGAACCCACACCGGTCCCGAGGCTCCCACCACACGGCTCACCGCGCTGAAGTACTGGAGTACTATTACCGACGGCTGCAGGCTCTGGTTCTGACACACCGGCCGTCTTTTGCTACTACCTCCCCCCTCTCACCGGGGAGTCCACTAGAGACATCGGCTGCCAGGTCCTCACTCTCGCTTGCCGCCTCCCACTTGCCGCCTGACACCACTCAAGGCGCCGTCCTCTTCCAGGATATTACGTAGCGATGGGAGCGGGAGCTAAACCACACACATCCTCTCACTCAGGCATCAGATAGATAGCTTGTGCACCATCTTTAGACGAGGCTTCCTTCTGGGACGACAGCCATGCAGACCAATGTGATGCAGTGTGCGGCTTATGGTCTGAGCACTGACAGGCTGACCCCCCACCCCTTCAACCTCTGCAGCAATGCTGGCAGCACTATTACGTCTATTTCCCAAAGACAACTTCTGGATTTGATGCTGAGCACATGCACTAAACTTCTTTGGTTGACCATGGCGAGGTCTGTTCTGAGTGGAACCTGTCCTGTTAAACCACTGTATGGTCTTGGCCACCATGCTGCAGCTCAGTTTCAGGGTCTTGGCAATCCTCTTATAGCCTAGGCCATCTTTATGTAGAGCAACAATTCTTTTTTTCAGATCCTCAGAGAGTTCTTTGCCATGAGGTGCCATGTTGAAATTCCAGTGACCAGTGCGAGAGTGAGAGCGAGAACACCAAATTTAACACACCTGCTCCCCATTCAAACCCGAGACATTGTAACACTAACGAGTCACATGACATCGGGGAGGGAAAATGGCCAATTAGGCCCAATTTGGACATTTTCACTTAGGGGTGTATTCACTTTTGTTGCCAGCGGTTTAGACATTAATGGCTGTGTTGAGTCATTTTGAGGGGACAGCAAATTTACACTCACATGAAGAGATATAATAAAATATTTACAAAAATGTGCTCACTTTTGTGAGATACTGTGTATGTATATATATATATAAAATATATATTATTATGTTTTTTATTTTTTTATTACCTTACTTAAAGTTAAACCTACTGAGAGATTGTTAGAGTTAGAGCTTGCCATTGCTGACCTACTCCTAAAAATTAGCTGCATCTGGCTTCAGTATCTTCTGAGACATATATCATCGATGTATGGGGCTATAGTCTCTCTACAACCTCACCCCCTGGGCAGTGTGTTACTAAAGGTATCCTGCATTGGGGCATTCAAATAAATTTGTAATCCAATGGTAGAGAGGTAAAAATCGCTAAACTAAATCCCAAAATAGGGTAGTGGTGTCCCTTTGAGAGGAGAGTAATGAGATTGTGACCAGTGACCTCTAACCATTATGCTGTTTCCTGTGAAGCCTCCTCCATTACTCTTGGTGCCTGGAACTCTGGAAGCTCAAGTGCTTCTTCTTGTGAAATCCATGGTAATGGTGGCAAATCTGACTCAACAATCTCTTACAAAACCAGTGGTGCCCCTCTCCTCAAGTTTGCTGGGTTCTTTTGATGGTAGCGGCCTACAAGTTAGTGTAAATGCACAGTCTCACTCCAATATAATGGTAAGCTCTGGATGTAAACAGAGCCTCTGACTCAGCAGTCCACTAACTGTCTCTCCTCTCTTAGTGTAAATTCTCCAGGAGGGGACTACATTTCCTCAAACCACTGCAGCCTCCAGCAGTCTTGTGTAGCTCCCTGGGTAGGCTTTCCCTCTCTAAGGTGTTCAGCAGCCATTCGCTGCCCTCCTACCATTTCCGGTGTATGAGGGGCCTCTTTACAGAAGCTGCAAACATGCAGCCTCAGAGTCTACTTCCTCCTCCAGCCCAGTTGCTCTGCACATCCACAGCTAGGGAGGGAGTGAGTCTGCAGCTGCTTTGTAGGGGGTGTGTTTACAGAGCAGCGCCACTGCCTGAGGCTACAGATATATATCAAGGGCGCTTCCCATAGAAAACATCAGGTAGCACAAGGTCCCACAATATCCATATAATATGATTAGGTCAGTGGTTAGGATGGGAGCAATGAAAGAAGTTGGATAATATAAATGTGATGTAGAGGAGTTGCTGTTCTAGTAGGAAGGCAGGCATCCTGTTACATTTGCATAAACAACCCCTGGATTCATAGGTCGCCTTGTAGAATGGCAGAGCTATGATGTTTAGGGTCTTCCAAAAACCAAGATTCAGAATTTTTCCATTAAAGGACAATGGCTATTGTGTGCATTGTAGAACAGAAAGCCCAGGAAAGTTACAGCATAATTGGTGATGGCCAAAGACTTTACTAGACCCAATATACATGTTGTGATGCTAGTGTTGATGTGGATAGGAGTTAAGGGGGGGGAGACAAAATCTAGAATTTCACTCTAGAAAAAAATAAATTTTGGGAGAGCTCCAAAATATATGTATAGTAAGTCAGCTGGTTACTGGGGACATCTTCCGTGTTGAGGAGAGAAGGATGGACACAGTTTCACCAGCCTGGTTCAGGTTAAGTATATTCAATGGAGTATTTTAAATTGAAGATAACAGATGTAAAAAAAAGGATATTCCCACATGTCTTCCCAGTCCTTTTTATCCAGTAAGGATATCAATTTGCCATCTTGATTTGCACCTTTCTAGGTCTGAAAGGGCTTTTGGTTGTAATATCTTGTGTAACATTTAAATAAGGCTTGACGGTGAATTATTTTGCATGAGAGATAAAATATGGGAAACCTCAGTGTCCAGTGTTGTGAAGCTAAATTGTACATTATAAACATGTCAAACCTGTATCTAAATAGATATGTATTTGGAAGTTTGTATTTTATTTTAAGCTTATCAATGGTAATAGGATATTTTTTTATACAATATTATCAGGATATTTGGTACCTTTGGTTGCCTATCCAAGCTGGATCTGGGATATGATGTACATTTGGCAGGGAGGGGTTAAACCAAAGTTGGATGTTGGGGGACCATTGATCCCATTAAGTAGATCTGCAATTAATGCAGTGCATACTTCCAGATCCTAATAGCTTTTTGCTGTGGCATAGGTGAATAATGGGGTGTGCTTTTTGAGTGGTTTCACTATTTAAAGTATAATTGCCTACTATAGCATGCATTTTATAGATATACGTTTTGGGTGTACCACTCTTTTTCTAAATAAAAAGGTGAATGTATTTTCCAGTTTCCATTCTGCGGTATCCATGTACTGTGGTTTATTGGATATTTGAAGTCTGCTTGATCCTTGCTGTATTCATTTTTCTACTTAAAACCAGACATGGCTTATTAAAATTTTCCAATTTTTCATTATCACCACTCCCTTCCCACACTTATATTCATATATACTTGTGCTCTTTCCATTGTTTTGTGTTTTTGTTTTCTGGTAACCTGCTGGGTACCCACTGGATAGTAGTCCTATCTGTTGTGAGCTACCTAACCATATCCAGTAAGCTCCCCAAATTTTTTTTCTTTTTACTACCTTGTATGAACTCATATGAAAGTCCCAGAGCCTCTTGGATACTCTTTTACGTCGTTCTGATTTAGTAAGAAGAGATTTTTATAACTAGAAAGATTCCCATTTATAGATACCAATTTTGTACTAAATGTTTGCAGAGAGCCCAATATTTCTGCAAACCATATAGAAATGCAGACCTTAAATAACCTGCCATCATTTCACACCATAAACCATGTCAGAGACCAGAAAGTCAATTTATCTCTTAATTTATCGGTAGTCCTGTTTAGGGCACTGTGGATAACAGTGATCATATCAGTTATGAAGTGCCCTTCTTTCATCTTTTCCTGTGTTATGAGGAGCAGATGGCTGTACTGTTTAGACCTGAGCAATTGAATCCTTATGAGCCTGGTTGTAAAGAAGTCGATGAATTCCAATTTTAGAAAGACAGCAGAGTCTGTTCTGAGTTACTCATGATTCACAACCTCTTTTTTGTTGTTTTTTTCATTTTTTTATTTAAATGTTAACAGTACAGAAGAATAGTAGGCAACATACGGCCACAATATCCAGTTCATAGTACATTCTTCTTCCATTATAACAGTTGCACCAAGCAATGAAAACCGTTTCTAACATTTTGATAATTACAATAATTTACAGAAAACAACTGGTTTGTGGTGGGAGGGGGAAGAAAAAGGGGGATATGCTTAACCCTTTTATGTCCACACTCTGCTTAGTTCAACATTCTCCCAACATCTGCCTATAATACATATGTTGCAGTGTGAAATGTTGAGGGAGTCAATAGAGAATGTGTAGTTTCCAGAGCATCAGTTGTGGTGTAGGTTCATTGGGTCTAGTCCAAGATGTGTGGGACAGGAGGAGAAATACAGGGGAGGGGAGGAGAGGTAGAGTAGGAAGTAAGCAAGGCAAAGCAATAGAGAACAAAAAAACAGGGGGAAAAGCAAAGGGGGTCAAGGGGAGTCAGAAAATCAGTCATACTACCGCTATATTCTATGTTAGAGGGGGAAGAGCCCTCCTTTTCCTGATAAGGGGTGGTGTCAGCATGATGCAGGCCTTCAGGACGTTAATTGATTGTAGTCCTGGGAGGAATGGGTGACATATTTCCAGCAGTACCACATCAGGTCATATGTGTCTAGTCTGTTTTGATTAGTGAATTCTCTATTTCACAAATATAATCTTGATTTATCCATTACATTCTTTATGGATATGTGTGGAGCACTAGCTTCTGGGAATGACCGTTCAGGTGCATTAATTAGATGTCTGTCAAGGGGTGTTTGAGAGGAGGAGTAGGGCTGTGGGTGAACATGGAGGAGATCGAACTCTGGCAGAACCAGAAGATATGTGAAAGTGTGCCCTTTGTGGCAGCACCAGCATGTGTGGGGTATTTGTTGATTTATTTTGTTTAGAATAATTGGTGTTCTGTATCAGTGAGTCATGATCTTAAAGTGGTTGTAAACCCCAGTCATGGGATTTGAGCAAAACACATATATCTGTAGTGTTTACTTCTCTCTCTCCAAAGCTCTAAGTGTCATTTCTCTTTGGTGCTTCGCTCCCATTCTTTTGACGGGGTGTCCAAGTGGACTAGTCTGGAGATGAAAGCACAAAAAAGAAGAAAGCGAGTAGACTATGCAACCATACTGCTCCATAAAATGTCACAAGGGCCACATGAGGGCTCTAGGTGTTTCCTGAGAGCATAGGTGTGCGCAGCCTATTGCATTAGGGTGTGCACCACAAAGCGCAAACAAACATGAGTGTGTGTGTATATATATATGTCAGAAGGGCAGAGATCGGTGTCGGTAGTTTATTTTTATTTATTTTTTTTACAATTTTGTATTTTTATTATTTTTTACAATATTATATTTTATTATTTTTTTTACAATCTTATTTCGGAACCCTGCTGGGAGGCTTTGGTGAAATATCAGGGGTCTAAACAGAGACAGAGAAAGAGACTTAGGACAGAGATTCTCCAGTCCCTTTCTCTGCAGCCAGGCAGCAGGGGGAATCTACACAGAACAGGGCGATTAGGGTGTGCCCTGGCACACCTTCCACCCTATGTGCTCACTCCTATGTCTGAGAGATATTTGATCCAGGCTTCCATGTTTTTTATTTAAAACCAGGGTAACTTCTCATTCAGGATAGCAGAACATTTCTTATTAACCATTATCCAGGATGATTTAGTCTTAACCATATCAAACATTATAGTAGGAGACTTCCAAAAATGTGCAGCTATGAAGACAAAGGAGATTTACCTCTGTATGTATACACAGGTAAGTGTTTGGGGGTGTGGTTGTGGGGTGAAAGGTTAGTTAGGTGTTTTCACCTTAATGCAGGGAATGCATTAAGGTATCAAAAAATGTACTTTAGAACCACTTTAAGTGTCTGTAAAGATGTTCATTGCACAGGCATGGTTCAGTTATCACCAACAGGAATCACACTCTGAGAGACCTGCACATACCCTGCAACTGTCTGCCCCAGATTCTCCTGGACTGTCCTGGGATCTTGTCCTGATCCCATTGTTCTGTGGATCGAGACCAGTTCTACTATCCAGCTTTAACTCCTTGCAAAAACTGTCCAGCAGAGTGATATCCTGCCTGGCAGGTGGTACATAGTCCTGACAGCATAAGAAGGTGGATCAAGAGCAGCGGCTCACCAGTACGGTAAAAAGTACTTCCCTACTACCAGCAGAATGAAAACAAAAAAAGCAGACAGTAAAAAAATGCATGCAGTCTGTCCCCCACCCTTTGGGTGTCGTATGGGATGAGTCATAGTTGTTAGGAAGCCGACGGGTGCCGTCTCCTTAACAACCAGCTGCTCTGAACTGAACTGTCTAATTTGAGCCTCATGCACACAGGATGTTTTGCAAATTCTCCTAGAAGCCTTTCCTCCTGGCAGTTGTGTTTTGGCAGATAAAACATCTGCCACTTGTAAAAGGCATGAATTTATTACATTGGCCAAAATAATTTATGTTGGCTATTAAAATGAATAAATGCGCCAAGCACATTAATGATTTTAATTTAAATAATCATGTGTTATTTAACTCTTAGTGAATTGAGCCCTGTGTCCTAGTTGGGGAGCTTTCCCAATGCTTCCTGTCCAGGTCACTCTAGGACAAGAATGAGAAAGAGGTATGGATATCCTCAGGACAGAAAGACACAGAGCAATAAACCAGCTGTTCACACTTTACTAATAACTGTGCTTTTGTTTTTATTCACCCCCCCCGAGAGTGATGCAATCACTTCCTGTCCTAGTAACAACCTGTCACTGGGACAGTTAATTAAGGTAAATCTTATCACTGAGGGCACAGACAGCAATAAAAGTCTGTTTTGACTCCTCCCCATACTGTCCAAAAAAGTTGGAGCTGAGCTTTGACCCCTTTAATGCTTAATCTCCTCCCTAATACTTAAAAGTGGTTGTAAACCCTTACATATACCCAGTGAAGTGACTAGTATCAAGTGATGCACAGATATGAAACACATCCTCCTACATAAGTTGTACCTGTTTAGATTGATGTAGAGAAGAGATGGCTGCAGATAAAATGCAGAATTTACTGAGCTTCCAGAGACATGGGCCGGGGATCTGAAGTCACACATGGCTCAACTCAGGATAGCTGAGTGTAATCGAAGACCTGAGTAGAGGGAATGGACACACCCCCCCCTCCCCCCTACAAATATTACAAGGAAACATGTACAGCTGAGGCTATCAATCACGGGTTGTGTGCTGGAAGGCTCCCGCCCCGTCCCCTTTGATTGAAGACAACACAACCTGTTATAAATGACTCATCCAGATAGCAGAAAAATGAGACTGCAGGGAGAAATCACAATTGGTGCTTTGGATTGAGACCAAGTACACACTATAGAAGGATGTGATTTGTTCATTTTTCATGTCAAAGGTTTGCAACAACTTTAACATCTAAAACACCTAACCCCTAAAAGCTATAACCTGACTTTACCGATGATCAAATTCCACATAACAGTTAACACATTTTACATATCAGGAGCCGTTCTATTGAAAATATGCAGGATGCAAACTGAATGCATGCAGTGCTGAGATCCAAGTGCAACAACTTCCTGATCAACCTGAAGCAGCTATTTTTGCCAAGGAAAAGCAGGTATTTTGGCTCTCTTATCACGTGTTCACCCCAGGAAGAATGTTTAGGAATAGGTCCACTTTTAGTGATCAGCCATTTGTTCAGATAGACAGAGAACAAAATGAGTACATATAAACATCATGCATATAGTTCCCCAAGTGGCTTTTAAACACAGAACACCCAGTAGCAAGGTAAGAGCATTAACTGAACATGACCTACATAAGAATACAGACAGACTGCAAGGTTACATCACAATTCTTACTTGGGCTTTGAGGATAAATCAGATTCCCATGCTTCCATATGATTTATTTTTCTGTCTGGTTGAGTCTAGATGAGAAAGTGATTAGTCTGGACAGGGACAGCAGCATTTCTTAAACAAAGAGTTTCCCAGAATAATTGGCTAACTACAAATCCATGCCTGGTGATTTTCTCTCCCAAAATGTAGTTGCATGAAGTTATTTTACCCTCCCTGGTGGTAATCTCGAGTGTGGCTCAGGGTTAATTTTCAGTACCAAAAGCGGTAACCCCGAGCCACACTCGGGATTACACTGTAACAATCCTCCAATGTACTTACCCTGTCCTACGATCTCGCGGTGTCCTCCAGCCGGATCATCTGCCTGATGTATATGGGTTCCGTGCTCCGTTCCCTGCGAGCACCGCGATGCATGGGGGCAGAGCCAGTGGGAAATGAAAAAAGTACAAAACATAAACACACACACAATACATAGTAATCTGTTGATTGCATTACTGCATCAGACTATGTCACCTCAGATTTGTCCCTAGTGCTTTGTCCAGTGCCCTGCCTGCACTTTTACTGTTCTTTCTGACATTCTTTCTGCCTGGAAAATTTGAGAGAGTCCATGGCATCCAAAAAGCTTCCCTCTACATCAAAAGCGCTTTTGGACCAGCTAGAAGAAAGTGATAGTGAATTAGAATCACTTGCAGAATTGAGCGACAATGATTCGTGGGGAAATTCATCATCAGACACTGAAAGTGACGACAGCGACGATTCTGCAACCGAGCTCAGTAATGTGCGAACTTGGTGCTCTATTAACTGTGGTATGGATCACGCAGCGCCCTTAAGATTCCCATTTACTGGAGCACTTGGTATGAAAGTAGACATTTGAAGACAACAACCCCTTGGCATACTTACAACTATTTCTGACCGATGAGGTTATTGAAAAAATAGTTACTGAGACAAACCGGTTCCAAGAGCAACAATTCGCTACTACACATCAGAGGTTTCCAAGTAGCAGAAAGTGGGAACCAGTGACCAAAGATGACATTTGAAAATTTCTGGGCCTAATAATACTTCAGGGAGTGATGGGAAAGCCCCTGCAGAAGTGGTATTGGGCAACAAATAAATTTACTTGCCACTCCATTCTTTGGCACGGTCGTGTCAAAGTACAGATTTTCCCTGGTCATTAATTAATTACACTATAAAATATAAAAACTAGAACATTTGGGAAGTATCTCAAATTAAAGAATTTCCAACAGAGCGTTGTGCCAGAAAGAGATATCAGCATAGATGAAAGTCTAATGGCCTGCAAGGGAAGGCTCAGCTGGGTACAATACATTGCATCAAAGAGTGCACGATTTGGCGTAAAATCCTTCACGCTATGCAAATCGTCAACTGGCTACATTTCGAATTCAGTCATATACACTGGAAAAGGAACATGGGCGAAATCTCGTAGCTGCTCTGGGCCTAGCCGGTTTGACGCACATCCCTTGCCTGGCGCATGTGCTGAATTTGGTGGTACAGAAATTTCTAAAAAACTACCCGGATATGTCAGAGCTGCTGCAGATCTCGTCGATGCTCTAAAGCGGGTACAAGGAAAAGGTCACATATACTGACTTAAGCTTTACATCGGTCAACTGCTAAACGTATCGCACTTCCTAAAATGCGGTTTAGCACGTGAGAAACTACGTTACATAACATGGGTCGACTCGGAAGGGAACGTCCGGTAATCTGAAAGTAGATACGACTATAGAGAAAGACCGTGTTGCGAGACAACCTTTAAGAAATTAAACTCTATGAAGGGTTTACAAGATCAAAAATATAAAATATCACATTAATTAATTACTGGTCCCTTTTAGACATGAAACTGTGCTGGCACGGTTTCTTACCTCACCGTTCATTTAAATAAACAACGGGTTATG
>BLSH010087128.1:1448516-1462312 GCA_018402905.1 Glandirana rugosa
GGGATAAACCCCACACTGCGCAGGAGCTGTGGATGGGCATTGAACAACAGACCGATGAGTGGTTGTTGCCACTGAGCCTCAAGCCTGGCCTGGTGGTGTGCGACAATGGGCAAAATCTCGTAGCAGGTCTGGGCCTAGCCGGTTTGACGCACATCCCTTGCCTGGCGCATGTGCTGAATTTGGTGGTACAGAAATTTCTAAAAAACTACCCGGATATGTCAGAGCTGCTGCAGAAAGTATGGGCCATCTGTGCGCACTTTCGGCGTTCTCACCCTGCTGCTGCTCGTCTGTCTGCGCTGCAGCGGAACTTCGGCCTTCCCGCTCACCGCCTCCTATGCGACGTGCCCACAAGGTGGAACTCCACTTTGCACATGCTGGAGAGACTGTGCGAGCAGCAGCAGGCAATAGTGGAGTTTCAGCTGCAGCACGCACGGGTCAGTCGCTCTGCGGAACAGCACCACTTCACCACCAACAAGTGGGCCTCCATGCGAGACCTGTGTACCGTATTGCGGTGTTCCGAGTACTCCACCAACATGGCCAGTGCTGATGAAGGTGTTCTCAGCGTTACTATCCCACTTCTATGTCTCCTTGAAAAAACACTATGATGGAAGAGGATGTGGCACAGGAGGATGAGGAGGAGGAGGAAGAAGAGGGGTCATTTCCACGGTTATCAGGCCAGTCATTCACAAGTGGCTCAGAGGGTGGGTTCCTGCACCAGCATAGGCCAGGTAAAAATATGCAAGCCAGGGTACAGTTCTGGAGGATGAGGAGGACGAGGAAGATCATGAGGAGGAGGAGGAACTGCAGCAGGGTGGCACCCAATGCAGCTCGTGGGCGTCACTGGAGCGTGGCTGGGGGGGGGATACGGAGGACACAGATGATACACCTCCCACAGAGGACAGCTTGTCTTTTCCTCTGGGCAGCCTGGCACACATGGCCGACTACATGCTGCAGTGCCTGCTCAACGACAGCCAAGTTGCCCACATTGTAACTTGTTCTGATTACTGGGTGGCCACCCTGCTGGATCCCCATTACAAGGACAATGGGCCGTCCTTAATTCCCTCACTGGAGTGTGAGAGGAAGATGCACGACTTTTGCTGCTGAAGGCATTCCCAAATGACACCGGGGGCTCAGTGGTAGCACAAGGCGAAGGCAGAGGAGGAGGAGGAAGAGGCCGCCAATGCAGCTGTGGCCCCTCCAGCACCTCAGAAGGCAGGGTTAGCATGGCCGAAATGTGGCAAAGCTTTGTCAGCAGCCCGCCACAACAAACAGCACCATCAGCTGATAGGCAAGGTCTTAGCAGGAGGCAGCATTTCAGCAACATGGTGGAACGGTATGTGTGCACACGCCTACACGTGCTGACTGATGGGTCTGCCCCATTCAACTTCTGGGTCTCCAAATTGGGCACATGGCCTGAGCTTGCCCTTTATGCCTTGGAGGTGCTGGCCTGCCCTGCAGCCAGTGTATTGTCTGAACGTGTGTTTAGCACGGCAGGGGGCGTTATCACAGACAAGCGCAGCCGTCTGTCCACCGCCAACATGGACAAGCTAATGTTTATTAAAATGAACCAGGCATGGATCCCACAAGACTTGTCTGTATCTTGTGCAGAATAGACATTTAGACCGGCCTCACACAGCCATTGGTATACTTGTTTTTTTGAATATGCCTCAATATTTTGGGGGCTACCCCAATTAGAAAACAAAACCAAACAAACAACAAAAAGTGTTGGCTACCTCCTCCTCCTCCACCACCGCCACTTCCACCTACTCTGCCACGGTCGCTGCTTAGTCAACCTCTAGGCTCCTACTCCACATCCACCCCCCCTTTCCCATTTTTATTTTTTTTTAATTTGATTTTAAGTTATTTTCCCTATCCCCGTTTTTTTGTAGGGCACTTGTCCTACTCTTACCCCCATTTTACTTCCTTTTGCAGCCCTCTAGCACTTGTCAGGACTTTTTTACAGCCATTTTTGTGCCAAAAAGTTCGGGTCCCCATTGACTTCAATGGGGTTCGAGGTTCGGGGTCCGGGGTAAAGTTTGCGTCAAGTTCGGTACCGAACCCGAACTTTTTCGCGAAGTTCGGCCGGACCCGCCGAACCCGAACATCCAGGTGTCTGCTCAACTCTACTCCTAACCCTTCCATCCTGTTGAGTGCCCCCACAGCAAGCTGCTTGCTATGGGGTCACCCAAGCAGAGCCACAGCTCCCTGTGTCCATTCATACACAGAGCTGTGCCCCGGTCCCGCCCCTTTCTCTCCTCATTGGCTGACTGACTTCGCTGTTGTCTCAGCCAAAGAGGAGGGGAGTCCGGGGCAGCCAAGACAATCCTACAACATTGCTGGATCTAGATGGGGCTCAGGTAAGTATTAGGAGGGCTGAGGGGGGCTGCTGCACACAGAAGGCTTTTTATCTTAATGCATAGAATGCATTAAAATAAAAAAACTATCTTTACAACCACTTTAAAGAGGTTGCAAACCCCAAAAAAAAACAAAGAAAAAAAAACCTGCAAGACAAAGGCATAATGAGCTAGTATGCATCGCATACTAGCTCATTATGAAATACTTACCTGAGATCAAAGCTGTTGCAGCAGTCCCCAAACACTGCGGTCACAGCCGACATGTTTCCCAGAGCTTCTTCCGGATTCACGGACTCCAGCGCTGTGATTGGCCGGAGCTGCAATAAAGACACTCCCGTCCGCAGGCCGTTTCTTCAGTGCGCATGCGCCAATGACGTCGGCAAAAGCCTATATAGTGAATATCTCCTAAACTGTGAAAGTTTAGGCGATATTCACGGTACCTACAGGTAAGCCTTATTATAGGCGTGCCTGTAGGTACAAGTGGTGTAACAGAGTTTACAACCACTTTAAGAAGAATCCAGCCATTACAATTAAGAGTGCTGACAAAGGAGGTGCTGTAGTAGTTTTATACACTGAGGATTTTCATAAAGAGGCTCTTAGACAATTGTCAGATGAAAATGCATATTGTAAGCGAAATGGCGATCCCACCTAAAAATCATTACTGAGGCAGTAGCAGTGGGTATCTGGGATTTAGACCTCACCCGGAAAGTGAGTACCTAAATTCCCTCTTGACTTCAATATTCCACAATTTTCCAAAGGTTCACAAGGAAGGAGTTCCAGTGGCTGGTAGACCTATTGCTGTTAACTTTAAAGCAATAGTGACTTCAAACCTAGCATGCAAAGAAAAACAAATTTTAAAACGATTGTAAAGGCTCATTTTTAAAAAAAATAACAAACATGTTATACTTGCCTCCTCTGTGCAGTTGGATTTGCACAGAACAGCCTGGATCCTCCTCTTCTCAGGTCACTCTTCTGCTCTTTTGGCCCCTCCCTCCTATGGAGTGCCATCTAAGCCTGCAGCTCTCTATGGGGGCACGCAAGCTGAGTCAGAGCTCCATGTATCCATTCAGACACAGAGCCCCGACCTGGCCCCACCCCCTGTCTCCCCTGATTGGCTGACTGATTTTCATTGACAGCCGCGGGAGCCAATGGCAGCCAGTCAGCAGGAGTATCTGGGACAGCTAAGACACTCATGGACATCGCTGCAGAGAGAAGGGGCTCAGGTAAGTGATTAGGGGGGGTGCTGGGGAGGCTGCTACACACAGAAGGTTTTTCATCTTAATGTATAGAATGCATTCAGATACAAAACCTTCTGACTTTACAGCTCCTTTAACTATCGGTCAGAGTCCGTGTTAGCAGGAGGAAAAACACCAATTTGTGAAAGAGCCTACTCATGGACTCACACAACCTAAATATTCCAAATTTCACATGAATATACTGCATATGTAACCATGAACTGCTTGTATAAAACTAATTTCTTTATTCAACACAACACATGACACTTTTTTTTAAAACCATGGCTAAACTTAAAAACAAGCTCCCCACTGCAGATAGGACCCCAACATAATCCATCAGATATTGAAATCAAGAGCATTAGACAGCTCATGTATTTAAACAATGGTTTTAATGGAATCCTTAAGTAGCTTCCCTAAGCTGGTGGGCCCAAATATCAAAAATCATTCAAAGCTGTTGTATAATAGAACTATTATTAAATGAGGAAAATAGACCGTGCATTCAAGACCAAATTTCCCATCTTCCTGAAAAGTATATGCCCCAGTAGTGTCGTAGGACTCCTCATTAATGGTAAATGGCGCTATGGACATGGCAGATGTACTCTACAGAAGTGTCCCACACAGGAGTTTAAACCAGGATCCTGGCAGGCCCACTGTAGGGGTATCTACCAATCAGTGGCATAACTAGAACATTCAGGGCCCTGGTGCAAGAAACTATGTAGGCCCCTGACTCCTGGCCGGGGGCCCTTCCTTCCGGTGGCGGAACACCAGGGCCAAGTGCGACCTTTATGAACCTGGTAGTTCTGCCACTGGTGTCAGAAGTTTTTTATTTTTGTTACTTTTTTTTTTTTTACCTCCGTTGGGGGGCTTTGGTTAGATATCAGGGGTCTAAACAGACCTCTGATGTTTCACCTTTGAGACAGAGAAAGGAGAATGAGGACAGAGGCCTCATTCTCCTTTTCTGCAGCCTCAGCTGCACTGAATGAATGGACAGGAATAGCTCTGTACAGAGCTTCCCATTCATTCACAAACCGAAGCATAGTAAAGTTTACTATGTTTCAGTTAATAATGGACAGAGTCAGTGATCAGTACAGATTACTGACTCTCCATTCAGAAAAGGAAGGGGCCGGTAATTGACTCATCAGGAGCAATCATATAAGAGGTGTCTATAAGTAAAAAATGTCATTAAATAAATTGAATTTATGAAAAGTTCCCAAACATGTGGGTAAAGGGTCTAGAAGAGGGACCATGGTCCCTATACTTACATATCAGCTTGAGAATGTATAGATAGTGTGTATAAATCAACCCAACGTCGCAGGCGGAGGCCAACGGCATCCAGAGTATCTGGCCTGGGGCTGAGGCAGGATGAACCACTCCAGTCCAAGGAAGAGACCAGAGAAACCAGCCAGGCAGTACAAAACAAGGGTGATGTAGTGGTTGTTGTATCAAAGTCAACTTAGATCTGTAAAGAGTAAAAATCAATATATGTGTAGACAAGTATGCCTAAAATGAAAGTTGTAATTATGCATACCACAAAGCCAAGGGAACATCAAACAGCATTGAATCATCCACCAAAATGTAAAAGTGAAAGAAAAGTAAATGGATTGTTAGACACCCAAGAGTGTGGTGACACAAGGTAGAAAAATGAGCGATGAGAACATAACCAGAAAAGGAAGGAATAGAGATGCCGCTGTGGTCTTACATGTGTGACAGGGTAGTGTGAGAGGTTGGTGTGACAGTGCTTCTCTGTTGATGGTGGCAGTGAGAGGGTCCGCTGGCTGGAGCTGGACTTTTGTATCCCAGGACAGGGGCGGGTGCCTGCCAGCGTCATGTGAGACGCCAAAGACACAAGGACGGTGAGGGTATCCAACCCTCCCACTTCCAGGTGTCAGGTAGAAAGAGCTTACTCCCTTAATGCAGCGCAAGTGCCCCACAGGCCGGAAGCGGGGGCATGGCGCAGATGTATGAGAGGGCTGGTCCACCCCCACCCCAAAGGAGGTGGAGCAGAAGAGCACTGTAATACATCGCAACCCCGGGAGCAGAATAGGAAGCCAGGCAACACCCACCCGATCAGTGGGGTGAATGGTTGGATTTATAGTTGTATGAGTATCAATGTAAAACATTGTACATATGTGTTGAGAACTATGAGATTAACTAAAAGTCCACCAGATCAGGGATATGTGGTGTGGTAGATCACGGGAGACCTGGGGGTGTCTTCCACCCAAATATAGCAAAGGAAAAAGGTGTGATCTAGCACAACCACCATGATCAAGCCCTCCATCCCTAATATACATACAAAAGGAGAAAAGAAGCGGTCCTGGGACTTTAGATGAGGCCTGTCATGAATAATGTATAGTCATAAATGTAAATTAATAAGTATTTTTCCTCTGTTTGCAACCTCGAGGGAAAGGCTGCAGAAGAATCTGGTAAGGGCTCGCAATCACCTGAAATCGTTGCGTTGGATTTTAAATCTTAAAAAATCAAGCTTAACGCCAGCACAGGAAGTGCAATTTCTGGGATACAGAATTTGTTCTGTACAGCGATGGATTTTCTTGCCAGAAGACAAGATGGACAAGGTCCGGGCTGTAGTCATTATGTTACAGACAAGTCAGAGGATTTCTATCAGAGTGATCATGTCCGCTCTAGGGGTCCTGACTTCAGCAATACCCGCCATACAGTGGGCGAGGCTGCATTTCAGACCCCTCCAGACCTTTCTGTTGTAGGTTTGGGATCACAGACAGGACTCTCTGGAAAGGAAGGTGAAGATCCCCACCAGGGTGAAGAGAACACTGTGGTGGTGGAGAAAGCAGTCAGTGTTGTCAAAGGGCCATCTGTGGTCATTCCCGGTAGAAAGGAGAATTACAACAGATGCCAGTGCCTGGGGCTGGGGTGCCCATTGGGAAGAGGATCTAGCCCAGGGACAGTGGACTCAGGAGGAGGCCTTGAAATCCTCCAACTGGAGGGAACTGAGAGCTGTCTTTATGGCTCTGAGCCCCTTTGCACAAGACATCCAAGGCTGCCATGTTCAGGTCCTATCGGACAATGCCACAACCGTGGCATACATAAACATGCAAGGGGGTACAAGAAGCAAAACCTTGCAAAGCCTAGCCAGCGAAATGCTGAAATGGGCCGAAAACCATTTAATGTCCTTATCTGCAGTCCACCTAAAAGGGACATTGAATGAGGTAGCAGATTTTCTTTCCAGACAGACAGTTTGCGAAGCAGACTGGGAGTTGAATGAAGAAGTTTTCTCCTTGATAACAGAGAAATGGGGAGCCCCAGGTAGATTTGTTTGCATCCAGGGAGAACATGAAGCTGCCTCGATTCTACTCTCTTCACTGACAGGACGGGGCAATAGCAGTGGATGCTCTGGCATACCCATGGAAGTTTCAGTTGGGCTATGCCTTCCCTCCCTTTAAGATGATTCCAAGAGTACTAAGAAAAATACTAGAGGAGAAGGCCACGGTGATCCTAATCACGCCCTTCTGGCCAAAGAGGGCCTGGTTTTCCACAATACTGCACATAGCAGCAAAACCAGGGTGGCATTTTCCGCTCAGGAGGGATCTGCTGCAACAGGGCCCAGTGAACTTTCCAAATGTGGCCAAGTTAGCTCTAACCGCGTGGTATCTGAAAAGCAGTTGTTGAGAAGGAAAGGTTTCTCAAAGGCATTATTAACCACTTTGCTCTCCAGCAGGAAAGAGGTTGCAAAAGCCGGGAAGGTGTTTCGCTCATGGTGTCACTCTGAAAGAAGACCTTTAGAAGAGTTATCTTCCATTTTGGAATTTTTGCAGGCAGGCGCCGACAAAGGGTTGGCAATTAGCTCTAAGGGTGCAGGTTGCAGCCCTGGCGGTCTTTTTGGAAAAATCTGTTGCCTCAGAGCCACTAGTGATCAGATTTTTCAAGGCTCTGACCCGAGCCAGGCCAGTTAAAATAACACATTTTCCAAAATGTGATCTTTCGGTGGTTCTTCAAGCATTAACGAAAGAGCCATTTGAACCATTAGAGGCTATATCTCTAAAGGATTTGACATTGAAGACCATATTTCTGGTAGCCATTACTTCAGCTCGAAGAGTGAGTGAGCTCCATGCTCTCTCAGTAAGAGAGCCCTTCTTGTCCATATTTCTAGATAGGGTAGTTCTCAGTACAGATCCGAAGTTTCTACCCAAGGTGGCATCATTTAAAAATCGATCACAGAACATTATTTTGCCAACCTTCTGCTCTAATCCCGCAGGAGAGAAAGAAGAAAGGTTTCATAATTTTGGATGTGAGAAGGACTCTTCTGAGTTACCTAGAGAGAACCAAGAGTTTCAGGTGGTCTGATTCACTCTTTATCCTCTTCGCTGGTGCTCGAAAGGGCCACCAGGCTTCTAAAGGATCATTAGCCAGATGGCTCAGATTAACAATTCTGGAAGCCTATTCTCAGATGAATTTATGCCCCCCAGAGGGGATCAGAGCACATTCTACTAGAGCTCTAGCGACCACATGGGCAGAAAAAGCTGGTGCTTCTGCGTGGTCAAGTTTTTTGACGTTTGCCCGTCATTATAGGCTGGACTTTCTGACAGAAGGCGATCGGGCCTTTGGCAGAAAGGCCCTGCAAGCTGTGGCTCCGCCCTAAAAGGGGTAAGTCTCGGTTATCCTCTCAGGGTGCTGTCCTGAAAGACGATTAGGGAAAATTATAGTTAAACTTGCCGGTACTTGTTTTCCAGGAGTCTTGCAGGACAGTAGCAACCCGTCCTTTGTTTATATTTATGCATATGTATTACTGTGACCAACGCTGTTGTGTTATGTGTTCCAGTATGGCCGGAGGTACTCTACTACAACTGACAGGTGGTGGAGGGAGCATCCTTTTTAAAGTTATGGTGGAAGGTGTTTCCTTGGAAGGAGGAGGAGCCACAATCTTTCAGGGTGCTGTCCTGAAAGACTCCTGGAAAAAGTTACCGGTAAGTCTAACTTGAATTTTCTAGAACATCTTGTACATTAATAAAATGGAACCCAAGCTAAAAATTATAATTGCGGGTTCTCAACTTATATATTCATGTTATCCTGCGTCACTAATAAAGGCTTGGTGTCCTTTACAGTATGTGCACCCCCCTCCCCCCCCAAGAAAAAAAAAATATAGTAGTATTTAACCTTCTGCTGGGTGAGGACAGTAAAAGTGGCTGACCAAAATTCTGTTTCCTTAGTCACCCCCTCTGAATATTAGGCAGAACACTGATGAAGTCAACACTGTTCTTTTCCCTCATGTACACAAGCTCCCAGTGTTATAACAATGTGCAATGCAGTACATTGGCTTATTATTATTATACAGGATTTATATAGCAGCAACAGTTTGCGCAGCGCTTTACAACATAAGGGCAGACAGTACAGTTACAATACAAATCAATACAGGATGAATCAGAGGACCCTGCTTGTTAGAGCTTACAATCTAGAAGGAAGGGTCAAGTGCAATAAAAGGTAATATCTGTGGGGGATGAACTGATGGAGAAAATGAAAATACAGTTGTTAGGTGTGGGTAGGATAGTCTTCTCTGAAGAGAAGGGTTTTAAGAGATAGTCTAAAAGCTAA
This sequence comes from Glandirana rugosa, assembly GCA_018402905.1. Lineage (NCBI taxonomy): Eukaryota > Metazoa > Chordata > Amphibia > Anura > Ranidae > Glandirana > Glandirana rugosa. The sequence continues at coordinate 1,457,668 of BLSH010087128.1, forward strand.
TAGAGTAGTTTTCACAGGGTCTTAGGTCCACTTCCTCCCCTGGCGCCGCAGCTCCAGGAAGGAAGTCCACCTTCACCCCCTCCCTCTCGGCGATCTTCTGGAACACGTCACAGGTCCCAGAAGATACGCCGGCCAGTCACAAGGCCTAGCGCGACTTGCCCGGCTATTAAGCCTAAGTTGGGTGCCCACACTTATAATGCTGGCGCTGCCGTGGGGAGGGGGTGAAGAGCGAGCCCTCGGGCGACCACATCGCTGGAGTGAGGGACAGGTGAGTGTCCGATTATTAAAAGTCAGCAGCTACACTTTTTGTAGCTGCTGACTTTTACATGGGTGGAACTGCGCTTTAAAGCATGTCTTTTTTTCTTTTTTACGTACTCCTAGAGTACATCTTAAGTAATGCACGTTGAAGGATAAAAAAGAGGAACAGCTGAAAACAGCTTAATAAAACTTGACCATGTGAAAGTTATTCCTGTGTTTACATTTTGCCTTCTGACTTTACATACAGTGGTTTATGAATATCTCACAGTTTATACAATCTGGAATGTGAAATATATCTTTGTATTCTGTGATATGGGAAAATTGATAAACAATCTTAAGAGGCCTATGTGTTGTTTCATTTGTTAAACCCAGTGTTTTATAGTCTAAAACATCATGGAAATAGTACAATATATTCTCAACGTGCACACTGGTACATTCACTTGCATTTCTGTGGCAAAGCTCCAGAAGGGACAGTGAATTGTGATTCCACTGTCCACAAGCATGCCTGGAATGCTCACATTGCCTGCTGACTCAGAAAAGATTAGAGAGAGTGGTGCTGCCAGGTCATGTGTGACCATACTATTTTGGGGAATTAGAGTCAGAAAATACAGTGTTAAGTGCTGTCTTTTAATTGACATTGTACTTCATATTTGCATGTTTATTATAAAATGTCTCTCTTATGCTTTTAGAGATTGTTTCAGATGTTCATCAATGATTTTTTGCTCCTTACATAACTTAGATATAATATTGCATCGTTAGCTGCTTACCTTATAGCACTTATTTTAGGAAGCACACTTTGATCAAATCTAGCTAAAGAGAAAAGGTATATTCAATAAAGTATATCAGCCAATCAGATTTTAGCATTTAGGTTTTTTTAGGCATCTGTGTATGACAATGCTATTATTACATGTATTAATCGCATAAAGGTATACTAATCCATCCTTACATGTAGTGATGATATGCAGGTATACAATGCGGTTGATTAACTAAAGGCAAATAGGAAAAATGCAGTTGCACTCAGCAAGTGCGTTGCTAAAAAAGTTTAGTAAATGAGGTAAAGCTTTACTTTGCAAAGAATATCCAATCACGTGCAAGGAAAAAAAATAAACAGCATTTTGCTCGTACGTGATTGGATGGTGGCAGTCAGCAGAGCTTCTGCTCATTTACTAAACTCTGGAGAAACTGCACCTTGCAAAGTGCACAGTGTATTTGCCTTTAGTAAATCAACCCCAATGTTTTTGTTTTATTTAGTAACCACCTACAGCTCAGAACACCCTGACCTATAGATATGCAGTGTTATTCTTACATGTAGTAACTACATATAGGTATACAATGCTATCCTTATATGTAGCAGCCACATACACAGTGCTATCATTACATGTAGATAATGCAGTATTTTTTTTTTTATAATAAACGTCATTTAAAACATTAAAACATGACATAACGTGCACTGAATGACAATTAAAATAAAATAAAAAATTAAAAAGTAGCAGGTTATTAAATTTGAAAGTTGAAACCACTGCTTCTTTGTGGATGACTGCAATGCATGCAACACTTTTTTTACTTACTATCAGTGAAAGAGACTAGAGACAGTTTTTTAAATTTTATTTTAAGAAGTGTTGGAAGGTGCTAACGTTCTTTCCATAACTACGCTTACCATGTAACCTTTACTATGAGATGTTCTTGGCCTTTAATATTTTATAGTTAGTCCCAGAAGTACAGCAGATCACCATCTTTAAGTGATATGTCTAGTTGACTTCTTGCAACTTATTTGCTTAATTTTACAGTTTCCAGATGGTTTGGCAATAACCCCAGAATCCTCTAGGAAGTGGCTTTACATGTTATGTACTTTATTCTGGATACCCATTTGAAGTAGACAGCTAGAGATACCCACTCATTTTCCAAGGCACCCAGAGGTGTGAAGTGTGCAAGCTGGGGAATTTTTAAAGGATGAGCACATGCATACAGTTCCTGTTTCCATGATGTAATTTCATAACTTGTGTAGTAGTTAATGCTATTACTAGATGGGCTTGTGTGTTTTGATGCTTATGTGAATTTTGGTATTGAAAAGCTTGTAAAGCAGAAAAAAGGCTAACTTCGCAAAGCAGATTTTCTTAAACGTACAGTACAGAACACAGGATCTTCGTCTTTACCATGGGTTACATGCAGCTACCTTAAGGCGGTTGGACACTGACTTCCCCTATAAAACCTTTCCCACTCCCAGCAAGCCTCAGTTTATTCCTATTGTTCTTAGGTGAGGAGCTTCTTCTCCATACTGAGAAAAGCTTACCTCACGTTATTTCTCTTTAAAACTCTTCTATCAAGATTCTAGCTGCACCATAGGTACGGAAGCTTTCCAGATCAGTTGGCTCCTCGGCTGAGCCTTGGAGGACCATAGATAGTCGCCAGATTGTAAAGTCGCTTCTGACACTGGATCCTGTGTGGGCACTCACCTTGGCATGTGGTGCAGCATGTTAGCCGCAGGGTGCCATACAAGTCCAGGTCTATGGTCTGCTGTGGTGGAGCCCTGTCACTAAAGACATGCCTTTTAAGGGGCATGCCCACCATGGAAGGCAAAGTCAGGGTGGAGTTAGTCACTATTCTCCTGCCCAGAGTAGAAGACCTCTGCTGCCCTAGGTGCTCGGGAAATTGCTCCCTTTTCAGTGTGCTTGCGCCCCGATGCATAGCAATATCATAGTGCTGACTGCAACACTGCAAACATTTTCAAATTAGTGCCATTTTTTTCAGGCCCTTATGGCACAAATATGTTGCATGGACTGCTGCTGCCTCTGCACAGTTGCTCTATTGTGCATCTGGGCATTATTTCCCTTCCTCCTGGCTCCTATAGCACAACACTTTTTCAAGGTGCTTTTCTCATTCCCACACCTTTCATAACTCATATTCGCAAACATTCATAATGTTGCTCATTTTTTCTGCTCTGTAAATAGTCAAGTTTTACCATTACTAGTGCTATTATCACAGCGCCAGTGTTATTATATTGGTTTATTCCTTAAAATAACATTAGCTTCGGGTTGTGGCAGCTGTGAGTTTCAATAGATATTTTTCAGGAAGGCAGGAAATTGAGTCATTTGAGGTAGTAATAAAATACTACTTGCTATTCAGTACCAACTTGTGGAAACAACAAAGTTAAAACAAAAATAAAACTTTTAAATGTAAAGCTTTTATTAAAACCCAAGATCCATACATGCAATATATTGCAGCTTACAAGACCTCAGGTGTGGTAGATGCATACGTTTTTTTATTTTCCATTATTTTCACCTGGTTCTGGGGTGACCACACTTACTTTATTGTAGAAGTAGTGTTGTCTGTCCAGGACAGCACTACAGAACACCTCCCCCTCTACTGATCTTCATAACATAGATGTTCTGTAGTCCACAAATACAGCTGGGAACAATGTAACTGTAACTGCAGTCAGCACAGGACGTTCACAAGATTTCTGGCAGGATCAGGGTCCATCTTGTCTCTATTTAAGATAAGAAAAGGCTCCTTACAAGAAAGAGCCGCCAACGCATAGACACACCTGACAGAAAAAGGCCACATTACTGGTGAGATCTCCAAATGGGATATCCCAAATCAGTTAATAGGAAGGTTTTTGAAGAGCCAACTGTAAAAAAGTCTTGAAAGGAGAGTTTGAAACCGAAGGTTTCTGGAATAGAAAGGACAAGGCAGAATCTACTCTAATCTAAGCAGGGGTCTCCAGAATTCAGTACAAGGCCACATTGTATAGTTTACAAATATTTATGGGTGGAAGAACATTTATATAAATTAACAAATCAAATTTAACCACTTGACAACTGGGCACTTAAACCCCCTTCCTAACCAGACCAATTTTCAGCTTTCAGTGCTCTCACATTTTGAATGACAATTACTCAGTCATACTACACTGTACCCATATGAAATTTTTGTCCTTTTTTTCACACAAATAGCGCATTCTTTTGGTGGTATTTAATCACCATTGGGGTGTTTATTTTTTGAGCAATAAATGGAAAAATACAGAAAATTTTGTAAAAAAATGCATTTTTCTTTATTTCTGTTATAACAAGTATACCCATGTCACATCATACTGACTCATTAACAGTAAGTTTTACACTCTCGTGACTTTCGACTTTTAACCAGACCAATCCTTCCCCCAAATTCACGGGTCAACAGTTCACCAATTTAAACTAAACAATTAAATATATTTACAAGAAGGTGGGTATTTATAAACATTTGATATGTTACACCGGAACATGACTTAAGACCTCTGGGGACGAATCTAATCTCATCTAAGACGGAACAGGAAAGATAAGGTCTTTGGAAGCCAAAGTTTGAGAGGAAAGTTCTGAAAAAATGTCAACCGAGAAGTTTTTGGAAGGATAATTGACTA
>BLSH010087128.1:1479512-1503012 GCA_018402905.1 Glandirana rugosa
CAGCCGCAAAGAGAGCCATATTATTGTTCTAAAATCAATGGAAGAAACTTTCCTTATAGAACTTGGAGATGATTTTAGAACAATAATATGGTTCTCTATGCGGCTGGATGAAACTTTCCCTATAGAACTTGAATCATCATTTCTTGCACAAAAATAAAAAAAAACAGTGTTGGCTACCTCCTCCTCCACCACCACTTTCACCGCCTCCTCAACCTCCAACTCCACATCCACCTCCATTTTCGATTTTTTTGATGTGATTTTAGCTTAAAAATTATTTTAAGTTCTATCCCTATCCCCATTTCTTTGTAGGGCACTTGTCCGACTCTTACCCCCATTTTCCTTCCTTTTGCAGACCTCTAGGACTTGCCAGGACTTTATTACAGCCATTTTTGTGCCTAAAAGTTCGGGTCCCCATTGATTTCAATGGGGTTCAGGGTCTGGGACAAAGTTTGGGTCAAGTCCGGTCCTGAACCCGGACTTTGTGCGGAAGTTCGGCCAAACCTGCAGAACCCAAACTTCCAGAGGTTCGATCAACTCTAGCAGGGAGGTTAATCACACCTGTACATCTGTGGACCAGTGCAATTTTTACATTTTTGCTATGAGCCTATTTATTCAGCAATAACTTTGTGATTCTTTAACCACTTGAGTCTTGGGGCCTTTTTCTCCTTTAACCACTTCCCGACCTCCGTGCCTATGCATTATACTTTAGAAACTCATGTAAACAAAAAAGGGAGAAATGATCTTGCAAATAACAATGAAATCCAAAAAATATATAAAAGCATACAGCCCAATAACAAATATAACAAGGGCATACAGTGTCTCACAAAAATGAATGCACCCAGAGAAGACTAGGGGAATGGGGTGGAGTCCAGACACATAGCGGCGTCACGCTATACAGCCACTCCCCCGCCCTCCCCACACCTCGCCCCTGCCTAATGCGGGGATGAAGCTGTGAAGCCGGAATGAACGCAGAGGCTCCAGCATCTAGCCCCAGGCCCTGATTTCTGACCGGAGTAGCTGGAACATCTACCCGCCCTATCCGTTGTGCTGCAGCTGACAACACTAGGCTAGTAATCGGCCTGAAGCCGGCAGCCACTTGCCTGATAATATGAGCTGACACTGGTGGAGCCGGTAAACTGCTTTTCCGGTGGGAATACGCCATCCCCAGCACAGTCTGGAGCCTGAGGGGAGAGAGCACTCTGGAGAAAGAGTAGATCTTTATCTTTGCCTTCAATGCTCTCTCTCTCTCTCAAGATTTCAGAAGAAAAGGGAAGGGATAAATGCCCGGTAAATTGAGGAGAATTTGGTGCGTCCTAGCTGAACTATGGTGATGATAAATTTTGTGACTTACAATATACAGGGACTTAATACCCCTGGAAAAAGATATAAGATTAACAAACAATTGCATTATCATGGGGCAGACATGGTATGTCTCCAAGAGACAAATATCATGCATGGATATAGATTATCTTCACGGCTATTTCCTACTTGGTTCTATGGGGACTCAACGTTGAGTCGCTCACGGGGAGTCACCATTGGATTCAGTAGAAATACGGTATTTACAGTGAAGGAGCAACTGGCAGACCCTGAGGGGAGGTTCCTGTTTTTAAAGGGGAGATTATTAAATATGGATTGTACCTTTGCAAATATCTATTCTCCAAATAGAGATCCAGATAAATTCCTTAGGAAGACTTTGAAAAAACTGATGTCATTTAAAGAGGGGAACCTTATAGTTTCAGGAGATCTTAATATATGTGTAGATCCACAGATAGACCGACACCACAGGGAGTTCTATGCGCTCTTTAATGCAAAGATATAATGAAATGAAAAGTTTATTGCTCAAGTTTCAGCTGGTAGATACCTGGAGAATAAAACACCCGATGGCTCAAGACTATACTTACTATTCATTTGTCCATAAGTCCTATTCAAGGATTGATTATGTATTAATGGAACACCACATGCTTCCCCTACTTAAAAATGCAATGAATAAAACTATTACTATTTCCAATCATGTCCCAGTAATGATCCAATTCAAAGTTGCAGTGAGTATTCCTGGAGGAATGACCTGGAAATTAAATGACTCTATTATTCAAGATCCCTAAGTAATAAAAAAGATAGAACAGGAGCTGGAAAGTTTCTTTTCTAGTAATGATACACCAGGAACCCCACAATCTCTTTTATGGGAAACACATAAAGCCCATATAAGGGGTGTTTTGGTGTAGGAGCAAAAAAGAAGAGGGGAAAAAAAGGAAAAAATGAGTAACCTTTTCATACTCTATCCACAGTGTTAAACTACCTCCCACCCGGCCACTGTATATATACGTCTGGGTGGGAGCCTCATTTACGTCCTTCAGAATGGGTGCTCGCAGCGCGGCCACGCGGTGTGCTGCGGCTCGATCCTGTGATCATTATGATCACAGGATCCAGCCGAGCACAGATCGGGATATGGGTGCCGTGATTGGCCCTCCCGATCATGTGATGGCTGTGTACAATCACAGCCGTCACAATGTAAACAGACATGTGTCTCTGTGACGGTTCTCCCCCCGCCGAGCTCAGTGCAGGGGGTGGGGGAGGGGGGAAGCTGCAGCTATGTGACAGGCTCTCTGTATGAAAATGATTTCATAAAGAGATCTCTCACAGATCGCCACCCACACAGTGCACCAAGCACCCCTGATACCCCTGTCCACATACATGTCAGTGTCCCCATAAAACAGTCCCCAAAACATCTGTATGTCCCCCATCACATCTGTCACCATACACAAAACATCTGTCTATCCCCATCACATCTGTCACAGTCCCTAAAACATCTGTCTGTCCCCGTCACATCTGTCTGACCGCCAACACCAAATAAACCCCGATTTGGGTTATTTTTACCAAAGAAATGTAGCAATATCATTTTTGGTCAAAATTTATGATGAGAAGTTACTTATTTGCAAAATTTTATAACAGAAACGAAGAAAAATGCATTGTTTTTGAAAAAATTTTTTCATTTGTAGCACAAAAAATAAAAAACCTAGAGGTTATTAAATACCACCAAAAGAAGGCTCTATTTGAGTGAAAAAATGATAAAAATGTCATATGGGTAGAGTGTTGCATGATTGCAACAGTGCTGAAAGCTGAGAATTGGTTCGGGAAGGAAGGGGGTTTAAGTGCTCAGTATTGAAGTGGTTAAGGAAACTATTCTCCCTGATCCTTTAATAGCAATTCCAAATTTAAAACCTTCTAATCTCACTCATACCCAATTCAAGCTATCTCTTCAGATCACTACTGCTGCTAAGCAGACCATTGCCAAGTCCTAGAAATCATCAACGTTAATGATGATCGAGACTAAACACAGAATTAATCAAGCTATGGTCCATGCAAAATCAAAGCTATTTGTCATGGCACAATAAATAACTTTGAAAGAGTTTGGCATCCCTAGATTGAACATTACTTACCTTCCAACTTTGATGCATCTTTAATGATGCCTTGGTAATATTTTTATGCCATTACCTCTTTTGGGTATGCCTGGAGCCTTGGGTCACACACGTCCCCTTTGATTTTCATTACTTTTTACTTATTACTTACACCTCTATTGTAATGTATTTCTTTATATCTACTACCTCTTCTCTTCATTTTCTGTTATTACCTTCTTTAACTTTATTAGTATAATTTATTTTTTTATCTAATGTATTTCACCTAAACCTTTGTGGCATAATTATTTACCATATTAGACTATCCTCCCCCTGCATGTTACCTACTATAAACCTTTTTGTAATTTCCACCAGTAGCTAAATTCTGCCTTATATATAACAATAGCATTAACCTTCCTTGTATTTCATTATTCTAACTTAGAAATTATTCTGTGATACTATATAACTATTGTTGTACCTATATTAATCTCTTCTTGTATCTTATGATAATATTGTCTTTATCATTTTATTAGTTATACCTAATAAACAAATTTGACAAGAATATAAGTAACCTGCTTAGGGAAATACAGGTGTTAGAACAGGAAACTAGACCTAAAGGTGTCCCAGAAAAACAAGAATTATTGATGAAAAAAAGGGGAATTAGCAGAGCTATTGGAATCGGATAGAAAACGAGCTTTCCATCTAGTAATAAAAAAGAAGCACCACTGAGGTAATAAACCAGGGAAGTGGCTGGCTAGGGCGGTAAGGAAAAAAAGAACGTGTCCTTTATACCCAAGATCAGAGATGCAGAGGGGAGGATAATACATTTATCCCCTGAAATAGCCAAAGTATTCCATCTATATTACAGCCAACTTTATAATGTGAGGCAAAAAGAAGATAAGGATGAGGGCAATTCAAGAGTACCTCAGGGGACTGGATTTTCCCACAGTGCCTAAAGAGGAGCTGGACCACTTGGAAGATCCAATTATGCAGGATAAAGTATTGAGAGCAATTAAAAATATGGCCCTGGGAAAGAGTCCAGGCCCCGACAGGTACTCTATCTTATAATATAAAAAAATCCAAAAACTATTAGCCCCAAAAGTATGTGAATATTTTAATAGATTAGTAGAAGAGAAATTAAGAGAAGAGTCATTATTGGCTCATATAATGCTTATTCTGAAGGAGGGCAAGGACCCCGTAACCCCTGCGAGCTATAGACCGATATCATTATTGAATATAGATTTCAAGATCTTCACTAAAATAATAGCAGAGAGATTAAAACCACTATTACCAAGCTGGGTTCATGAAGATCAGGCCAGTTACGTGACAGGGAGGGAAGGGAGGGATAATTGTCTTGAATCCCTGTTTGTGATACATAAAGCGAAAAGAATAGGAGCCCCAGTCGTACTCATGTCGATCAATGCTGAAAAGGTGTTTGACAGAGTGGACTGGGGCTTCATGATGGGAACATCGAGACACCTGGGAATCGGGGATAGGATAATGGGGTGGATTTCGTCACTCTATCATCACCCAACAGCTAAAATTAGAATTAACACAGTGGTTCTCAACTCCGGTCCTCGGGGCCCCCCCAACAGGCCAGGTTTGCAGGATAACTGAAATACATCACAGGTGATATCATTTGCTGCTCAGTGATTGCAGCATTCTAGTCTGCATCTCCCCAAGGTAATACTGAAAATCTGGCCTGTTGGGGGGGCCCGAGGACCGGAGTTGAGAACCACTGAATTAACAGCACCTTGTTACCCTCCCTAGAGCTCCTTAATGGAACTAGGCAGGGATGCCCTCTCTCGCCAATTCTGTTCGAAATAGCACTTGAACCCCTCCTGTTTGCAATTCGTAACAATGAGGATTATTAATTAGTGAGTTGAGAATTGGCGATAGATACTTTATATCTCCAATCCCAGGATAACGGTAACCAACATAGTAGAGGAATTGAATAGGTATGGGAAATTATCAAATTTTAAAATTAACATGCCCAAAACTGAGATCCTGAATTTATCCATTCCACTGAAGGAACAGCGGGCCATCCAATCAAAACTCCCCTTTGTATGGTGTAAAGAGGAAATGGGGTACCAAGCTAACTAGCTCATTAGAGACTCATATATAAAGTTAACTATATCCCAATGCTCAATAAGGTAAAGTAACAATTAAATCAGTTGAGACATAAACCCCTTTTCTGGTTGGGGAGAATAAATGCATTGAAAATGAATACTTTGCCAAGATTACTATGTTTGTTTCAGATGATTCCAATAACAGTACCGCAGGAATACTTTAGGAAATTAAGGTCCATAGTTTTAAAATACATATGGGCACATAAACGTCCCAGGATCTCTTATGAAATGCTAGTAAAGGGAAAAAGGGAAAGGGGATTATCTGCCCCTGATTTTAAAAAATACTATCAGGCAATTGCCATTTCACGTTTAGCAGATTGGATTCACAATAAGGGAGGGAAATGTTGGGTAGATATTGAGAGGGCACTAAGTAAGGTAGACTTGGGGAAAATGGTTTGGATACAACACAGAGAATTATCTAGTAGCACAAACCCACTGACAAGAAACATGTTTAAAATATGGGATACCTTAAGTAAACGTAACAATTGGAACTATAATGCACCGTTAATTTCCTTATTATATATATTTCACTAGGTGGGCAAAAAGAGGAAATGTTATTGCAGGATGTGATGATAGGTAATAGGATCTGCACATATAATGACATTATACAATAATGGTAAATATGGATAATGGAGATACACGCAATTACAACATTTCACACAATCATTGCCCCAACCATTGAGGGGAAAAGGGAGTGTGCAGTTAGTGGAGAAATGATTTCCCACCCCACAGTGCTTAAAACAAAGCACATCTAAAATATACAAAATATTGGTAAAAGAAGCAAAACCAAAAAACCTTCCTTATCTGATAAAATGGGAGGAGGAGTTGTGTACTATTCGAGATGAGGAATATAGAAAGAAGATCTTAAAGCTAGTTTGCTCATCAGCAAAAGATTGGAGTACAGTGGGGAAGTGTTATAAGTTACTGGCAAGATGGTACGTAACCCCGCAGAGTGCGTGGAGGCTTTGAGCAGAAGACACCACAACTTGCTGGAGGGGGTGTGATGCCCCAGGGACCTTCGCATACTTATGGTGGGACTGTCTTAAAATAAGATCTTATTGGGTGCAGATTATTAGGGGAATTCAACAAATTACAGGTGAACAGATAAAGCTAGAGCCTTGGGAATGTCTATTTCACAGTACAGAAAAATCAGTGTAACAATATAAAAACACCTTAGTCCCACATCTACTGAATGCAGCTAAGAACCTTATCCTGAAAGCATGGAGAACTCCCAAAGCTCCGATGTTGAAGGAATGGGTGTCCAAGATAGAATGGACAAGATCCATAGAGTAAACTATAGAAGACTCCTTAGAGGCATAGCATGCCATGTGGAGGAAGTGGATAAAATTTAAAAAATCTGTAGAATATATGACGATAATGGGACTTGGAGGTGGGCAATGAGTGACTAACTGGCCTATTTTGGGACCAAAAAGGAGGGGAATATGGGTGTAGAGAGAGAGGTGGAGCATAGGATAAGAGCGAAGGAAGAGGTGGGGGGATTTAGGGATAGGGGGGTTTGTGTATTAATGGATTAAACAAGACAGTTAAGATAAAAAGTTGGAGTACTAGAAATGCTATGTAACTGTCAGTTCTTATGATGATTTTTTTTTTGATGCATAACAAAAATAATAAAAAAAAAAAAAGCAAGTACACCCCTCACATTTTTGTATTCTTAGGTACTCAAATACCCTCTGACCTAAAACGCACATATGACTTAAATTTCCAGCCGTTGCTACATGGAACCCGTTCGCTTCTAACACAATGGCACAAAAGTACCCACTCTTGGTTTGGCCGGTGTTACCTCTTAAAAATGTGTATCCTCCCTAGGTTTCTCTATTTCAAACCCTTCCTATTAGGATTCCTCATGTATATTTTAAACAACTACAATCCCTGTTTATTCATTTTAGATGGGCTCATAAGAAGCCCAGACTACCACATTCTCAATTATCATTACCCAAACACTTCGGAGGGCTCGCAGTTCCCGACATAAGAAAATATTACTATGCAACACACTTAGGGAGATACATAGATTGGTGCCGTCATGTGACTACTAAGCTATGGGTGCAATTATAACAACAACAAGTTGGTATCCCCATAAAAAGCTCACTCTGGTGTCATCGCAGCTTATCATCAGAGGTGAACATGCATCCGCTCATTGGCACCACACTCTCCCTTGGTGCACAGATCTTGAAACAGGGGAATCTCACATCTACAGAATCTCCCTTATACCCTATTCTGGGTAACCCAAAATTTACGCTGACATGCGAGAATACCACACTCTGCATACAGCAGGCCTCTCACAGGCCTCTAGTTTTGTGCAGAGAGATCACTGGCCCACCATAGCGGATTGGACCAATGAGAATGGACTTTACCGACTCTCATTTTGGCCAGCACTCCGACTACATCACTTTCTCCATTCACTCTCTGACCCCATAAGATACAGTCGGGACCTCACAACATTCGAGACCTACTGTTCAGAAACAGACCCCCTTCCACGGACTCTATTTAAAATGTATGCACTACTGAATTCCCCCCCCCCGCCCCCGAACAACCACACCTGTCTAGCATATCAAAGTGGGAAGCAGACCTTAACTGTGCTTTTACGGAAATTCAAATCCAAAACATTATCCACTTTTCCCTAAAATCATATATTTGCACTAAAATACAGGAAACAAACTTTAACAACTTACCAACCGGAAGGTTTTCCAGCTTTAGGACCAGAGCACTTTTTGCGATTCGGCACTGCGTCACTTTAACAGACAATTGCGTGGTCGTACCCAAACAAAATTTGCGTCCTTTTTTTCCCACAAATAGAGCTTTATTTTGGTGGTATTTGATCGCCTCTGAGTCATTTCTGATCGACACTATAAACAAAAGAAGAGCGACCATTTTGCAAAAAAACCCAAATTTCTTACTTTTTGCTAAAATTCAAATCCAAAAAAAAAATATAAAAAAAACATTTTGTTTCACAGTTTTTGGCCGATTTATATAATTCCTCATATTTGTGTAAAAAAAAAATCGCAATCGGCGTTTATTGATTGGTTTGTGCAAAAGTGGCCGCGTTTACGGATGGTGAGAATTCATTTCTGGGGTTTTTATTTATTTATTTTTTACTAGTAATGGCGGCGATCTGCGATTTTTAGCAGTATTGCGATATTGCAGCGGCCATGTCGGACATTTTTTACACTTTTTTGGGACCAATGACATTTATTCAGCGATCAGAAATTTAAATGTCCACTGATTACTGTATAAATGTCATTGGCAGTGAAGGGGTTAACCTGGGGGGGGGGGGAGAGCTAGGGGTTAACTGTGTTCCCTGGGTGTGTTCTTACTGTGGGGGGTTGGGCTAACATGGGCATGAGAAATGTAACTGATCCCAGTGACAGGGATCAGTAGATCACCCATGCCCCTACTAACAGAGTGGGGAACCGCCGTGTTTACATTGTGGTTCCCCATTCTGTGCCTGTGGCCGCTCATCGCGGCTCGCCGGCGGACATCGGGTCCGCCCGAGCCGCGGGCACACTCCTCAGGAGTGCGGCAGGTGCGCGCGCCCCCTAGTGGCTGTTCGCAGATCGCCGTGGTTAAATTACTCACCAGATGGTATTGCACTCCTGTGAAACTCCACAACAATACCTCTGACCAGTGCTGGAGGTGTCAGGAGAACAGAGGAACACTGCTACACATATTTCGGTCTTGCCCCAAATTAACTCCATACTGGATGACAATCTGAGCGGTGGTACAAAAATTCACGGAGTATCAGGTACCGAATGATCCAGCCTTCTTTCTACTCCACATATCTACCATAACACTCAACACGTACAAAAAGTCTATTCTACGACACCTTCTTAACGCAGCTAAGGCATGTGTCCCACTCTTCTGGAAAAAGAATCCCCCCATCTATAACTAGCTGGTTACACAAGATTGAGGAATTTAATAAAATGGAGGACTTAATCCTCATGTCACAACATAAGCGAGAACTGTATAATAAAACATGGGGACTTTGGAACATGTTTTTATTGTCGGATGAAGGTAAAGCATTATAGCACTCTTCGGCCCAGTTTTGATTCTACTCCTCATGTGCCTGAATTAAACTGACTGATATAGAGGATCTATGGCCCACCTGCCTCCAAGCGAGCTTCCCTTTCGCTTCACATTTTTTCCTTCCTCATCTTTTCTTTACTCGCCCTCCTTTTGTTTACCGCCTCATACTCTTTCCCCTTTCCTCTCTTAGACCCTTCCCCATTTTTGGAAAATGGAAACAATGTTTGAGTGGGAGCTTCCCAATTCTCTCTTTGGCAGAGTTAAGTAGAGAACCGGCAAGGTTCCATCACGTGGGGAAGTCGTCTGACGGGATGCAGTGTAGAGTGGATAAGGTTACTGTCATCATGCAGTCTAGTATGTGATAAGCTGATCCCTCTATCGCTGAACTGCGTCTAAGACATGTTACATTGTATGGCTCTGTATATTATATCTCATTCTATGTATTGTGGCGCTCCTACTGGAAATTGATAAAATTTATATAAAAAAAAAAAAAAAATCCACTGATTACTGTATAAATGTCATTGGCAGGGAAGGGGTTACCGCTAAGGGGGCGATCAAGGGGTTAAATGTGTTCCCTGATTGTGTTCTAACTGTATGGGGGCTGGGCTGGCAGGGGCGTGACAGATCTAACTGATCCCGATGACAGGGATCAGTAGATCTGTCATGTCCCCCCTCACAGAACGGGGAACCGCCGTGTTTACATTGGCGGTTCCCCGTTCTACCTCTCCATTAGGCAATCATGGGTCACCGGCGGACACTGAGTCCGCCCGACGCGCTGGCACGCCCACGCAGCGCACGGCGGGAGCGAGTGCATGCGAGTAACGTGCAAAGGGGAGGACGTCCATGGACGCCCTCCCGGCAATTCAGGTCGAAAGACGGCTACATCGCGGATCTGTAGTGGTTAATGTCTAAACCGCTGGCAACAAAAGTGAGTACACCCCTAAGTGAAAATGTCCAAATTGGGCCCAAAGTGTTAATATTTTGTGTGGCCACCATTATTTTCCAGCATTGCCTTAACCCTTGGGCATGGAGTTCACCAGAGCTTCACAGATTGCCACTGGAGTCCTCTTTCACTCCTCCATGATGACATCACGGATCTGGTGGATGTTAGAGAACTTGCGCTCCTCCACTTTCCATTTGAGGATGCCCCACAGATGCTCAACAGGGTTTAGTGTGGAGACATGCTTGGCCAGTCCATTACATTTACCCTCTTTAGCAAGGCAGTGGTCATCTTGGAGGTGTGTTTGGGATTGTTATCCTGTTGGAATACTGCCCTGCGGGCCAGTCTCCGAAGGGAGGGGGTCATGCTCTGCTTCAGTATGTCACAGTACATGTTGGCATTCATGGTTCCCTCAATGAACTATAGCTCCCCAGTGCCGTCACCACTCATGCAGCCCCAGACCATGACACTCCCACCACTATGCTTGACTGTAAGCAAGACACACTTGTCTTTGTACGCCTCACCTGGTTGCCACCACACACGCTTGACACCATCTGAACCGAATAAGTTTATCTTGGTCTCTTCAGACCACAGGAGGTGGTTCCAGTAATCCGTGTCCTTAGTCTGCTTGTCTTCATTAAACTGTTTGTGGGCTTTCTTGTGCATCACGTTTAGAAGAGGCTTCCTTCTGGGATGACAGCCATGCAGACCAATTTGATGCAGTGTGCAACGTATGGTCTGAGCACTGACAGGCTGACCCCCCCACCCCTTTCCCAAAGACAACCTCTGGATATGACACTGAGCACATGCACTGAACTTCTTTGGTCGACCATGGCGAGGCCTTTTCTGGGTGGAACCTGTCTTGTTAAACTGCTGTATGATCTTGGCTACTCCGTTTCAGGGTCTTGGCAATCTTCTTATAGCCTAGGCCATCTTTATGTAGAGCAAGAATTCTTTTTTCAAATCCTCAGAGAGTTCTTTGCCATGAGGTATTGAACTTCCAGTGACCAGTATGAGAGAGTGAGAGCGATAACACCAAGTTTAACACACTTGCTCTCCATTCCCACCCGAGACCTTGTAACACTAACGAGTCACATGATGGGAGGGAAAATGGCTAATTGGGCCCAATTTGGACATTTTCACTACGGGTGTACTCACTTTTGTTGCCAGCGGTTTAGACATTAATGACTGTGTGTTGAGTTATTTTGTGGGGACAGCAAATTTGCACGGTTATACAAGATGTACACTCACTACTTTACATTGTAGCAAAGTGTCATTTCTTCAGTGTTGTCACATGAAAAGATATAAAATATTTACAAAAACGTGAGGGGCATACTCATTTTTGTGAGATACTGTACATCAGTTAAAAAAAAAAAATGAATGCCTAAAAATGTTGCGTTTTTAGGCATCAGTGTGCAAGAGGCCTTAGCTGTACTTTAAAATACCTAATCACCTGGCACCATCATCTGTGTTTGTCAGGCCAGAGGTCAAATTGAGTTGATCAAAATTGTAAATCTAATTCCTGTAGTGAACATAAAATGTACAACTCTTCAAGGCCTTTAAAATGATACCTGCTCATATGCCATATGAATAAATAATTAAAATAAAATGTAAAATCTCTTGTACAAAATATATCCGTGTATTACATTATTTATGGATATGCATAGAGAAAGGTCCCAAACGCTTCACACCTAGCAGAGCCATTAGTAAACAGATGAAAGCAGCCTCAGTTAGCTTCATCTAAAGCCACACCCCCAGCACCTTTCACCCCTGACCACAGGGCTTAATCATGGAGGGCTAAAACAAACAAAGTGCTATTATTGTGCTTCAAAAATATTCAACATAATGCACGTATATGCCAAATACACAGGCGTAGCTATAGGGGGTGCAAGAGTCACGATCGTGAGCTGGCCCCAGGCTGCAGGGGGCCCGTGCGACTCGCCTGTCAGGTTTGTCTACACTTGTGTGAGCCAGAGCCAGGGGGTGGAGCTGGCGGTTCTAGGTACGGAAAACTGCCTTTTGACTCTACACTGTGGATGCAGCTAAGCACCAGGCTGGATAGGAGAGCCAGTGGAGTGGTATATAGGAAAACCGATTTCCTCTATTGTACTCCTGTCTCCTGCAGGGCTTTCAGCGGATGCAGGATCGGTTCTCCTATATGCCGCTCTGCCGGCTCTCCTATTTAGCCAAGGGGCAAGCAGTCATCCTTACCTAGGACCACCAGCTCTGCCTCTGCCTCCCGCTTCTTGCATCAAAGTTGTTCCTGCCGCCGGAATGGAGAAGAAATGCTCCCTGCCCCTAAGCCGCTCCAAATAAGCCACAAATGCTGTTACAGCAGAGTGTAGTGTTCCAGGTGTGCTGCCGACTATCATTCTGCTCCCTCCTATACTGCCCCCCTCCCCTCATGCTGTCCAATCCATACTGCCCTTCACTGCCTCCCCCTCCACATCAAAAATTGTAAAAAAAAAAAACCTATAAAAAATAAAATTGTAAAATAAAATGGTAAAAAATCATAAAAAAATAAAATAACACATATGTAACCACTTCAATACAGGACGGTTATACCCCCAGACCAATTTTCAGCGCTCTCACACTTTGAATGACAATTACTCTCTCGTGCTACACTGTACCCAAACAAAATTTTTATCATTTTTTTCACACAAATAGAGCTTTCTTTTGGTGGTATTTAATAACCTCTGTTTTTTTTATTTTTTGCGACACAAGTGAAAAAATTGCGAAAATGTTGAAAAAAAACCCCACTTTTTTTTAGTTCCTATGATAAAATTTTGTAAATAAGTAATTTTTGTTCATAATTTTGGGCCAAAACCTATACTGCTACCTATCTTTGGTAAAAATAACCCAAATAAGGGTGTATTATTTGGTCTGTGTGAAAGTTTACAAGTCTACAAGCTATGGTGCCAATCATTGAAAATTGATCACACCTCATGCACTGATGGCATATCTTATTTCTTGAGGCCCTGAAATGTCAGGAAAGTACAAATACCCCCCAAATGACCCCTATTTTAAAAGTAGACATTCCAAGGTATTTAGTATGAGGCATGGCGAGTTTTTTGAAGTTGTACTATTTTCCCCACAATTCTTGGGAATTTTTTTGCAAAAATTGTCATAAGTTATTTCTCACACACAGCATATGCATACTTCCAATTACACCCCAAAATACATTCAGCTACTCGCCCTGAGTATGGCGATACCACATGTGTGAGACTTTTTCACAGCCTGGCCACATAGAGAGGTTCAACATTCAGGGAGCACCGTCATGCATTCTAGGAGCAGAATTTTCACATCTAATTTCCTAACGACCTATTACATTTATGAAGGCCCTGGAGCACCAGGACAATGGAATTACCCACAAAATGACCCCATTTTGGAAAGCAAAGAGGGGGCCGCAGTAGCGGTGAGATGCGGCCGGCGTCATATGATGTCGGCCCTGATCGATGAAGGGTTCCTGCCGAGATCATATTACAATGACTCAGTAAGGCAGGGGTTAACAACTACTAACTACTAACCATGTCCACTGCCCTACTGACTGACACCATTCACAGTCTACACTATCACCACTGGCGGAACTACCAGGGTTGCAAAGGTCACACTTGCAACTTGGCCCTGGGATGCAATCGATCCGCGATCGCCGTGCTGCGGGCCCGCAGTAGCGGCGAGAAGCGGCTGGCGTCGGCCCTGATCGACGAAGGGTTCCTGCCGACATCATTTTACAATGACTCAGTAAGGAAGGGGTTAAAAACTACTAACCATGTCCACTGCCCTACTGACTGACACCATTCACAGTCTACACTATCACCACTGGCGGAACTACCAGGAATGCAAAGGTCACACTTGCGACTTGGCCCTGGGCCTCCACCACCATGACAGGGCCCAAGACTGACTGCAGGACTGCACAACATATGAAAGGGATCTGCTGTGGGATCGTAAAGGGTCATGGGATCAGTGGGAAGGGCTTGGAGGGAATGACCTAGGCCAAAAGGCCCTTCATGGTTTCTTGCACCAGGGCCCTGAAGATTCTATCTATGCCTCTGGCCAAATATAAACAATCCCTTGTATTGAACACGTAAATGAGACAATACCGGCTCCACTGAGCCGCCAAAGCATCCGCCAGAGGATCCCTCGCTCTTGCCATGAACTTTGACACCTTCCTGTTGAGCCAGGATGCCAGAGGTTCCACATCCAGAGTGCACCCCAGCAGAAAAATTTTACAAAACACATCAGATTCTGGCAACAGATCCTGTACTGCCCCGTAGAGAGCGTGCAGATGAGATGACGAAGATTGGATGCAAAGAATCTCTCTGGTTACAAAATAGAATTTTGTTCCTGTCCACCAAACAAAATCAGCCCATTGACCCATTTATCAGAAAGCAAGGGGGTCCACTTGGCCGCAAACTAGCGAAGACAACTCCCCATCTTGGAGACCGGTGGGGGCAAGCCTTTATGCCAAGGAGGACTTGTCAGATCATGACTTCTTGATCTCTCCTGCAGCAACCTTAAAGGGTTTGGTTCCTTTGTCCAAGGAGCCATGTGACAAAAAGTTTCTTGTGTGCAGAGTAATAGGACTGTGCTTGTGATGTGTTTTCTTCCCCTTTCTGGACAGCGGTATTCTTCCTCCAGTTATAATAAGAAAAACCTCTATTTGTGGGACTTCAGAGGTAGTGGCACAGAACATGTTTTTGTATAAAAGTAGAAATCTATTGTACATATAGATAAACAGATAAAATCACATTCATATGTAGAGGAAATTTGTATGCATGATCATTATTACAAGTCTCTAGTGTCTGCTAAAAATCAAAAGCAAATACATATATTGCACAATCCTGTCACCATGTATACAGAGATATATTACATTCCGCAGTCCTATGCAAAAGGAGAAAAAGGCTGATGTGTTTCAGGTTCAAGCCTTTCGTCAGGGGCTTTTTTGCAGAAAGGATTAATTGAACTTGTCAATCGGTATCTAAATGTGTCGTCTTGTAAAGTCATGTGCAGTCAATGCAAATTTGGTCAGTACGTTGGTGTAACAAATGGTATCATATAGCTGTCTCTGTGGTGGTGTGACGGAGGAATCCGGGTCAGAGCACACCAAGGGTCTGTATGGTGACTGATTTCCATCAAAGAAGGGAAGGAGGATTTGCCCTAATTCCCCTGGGGGGGGGGGTTCCCCCAAAGAAGTCCCCGAGTCAGCAGGGCTTGGTCTCCCCCGTTGGGGATGTGTATCTGCTTTGTCCCCGTTTGCCTCGGGATACTGTGGGATCTACCGCAGGTTCACCAATGCGGAGAGTGCCTTAGCTGAAAAATGTCCCGTCCGCACACCTAGCTGCTCCAGTTAGGTTCTTGATGATGTTGTCCAGGGGTAGCTCTGAAAAGGCATTAACCTTAGAAAGGCAAATCCGCAAAAGCCTTTTTGGATGTCTGGTCCGCAAACCAACACTTGAGCCACAGCACATGCCGGAGAAAGAACCATTGCCAAGACGGAGCGCTTGGAAAGCAAAGGGGCTGCATCCATGGACGCATCACACACATACATGAGACCCAGAAACAGCTGATCCACCAGTTTCACATAAGCTGGAGGACTTGTTCCCCACCTAAACCATGGCGAAGGAGCTTATCCCATATGGTAAGTGTCTGAGACACCAGGGCCAAAACCAGTTGTAGAGCGTAACTGGCAATAGTAAACATTGTGCAGGAAACTGATTCCACCTTCCTGTCAGCCGGATCCTTAACCACTTCCCTACCGCCGTATGCAGAATGACGGCCGGCAAGTGGTTCAGTTATCCTGACTGGGCGTCATATGACGTTCTGTAGGATAACATGCCGGCGCGCACCTGTGGGGGCGCGCATTGCAGGAATGGAGGTGTGGTGGGTCAGTCTGACCCACCACATTACTGATCTCGGCACAGAGCTTCCATCGGAAGCTCTTTACCATGTGATCAGCTGTGACCAATCACGGCTGGTCACAGTGTAAACAGGAAAAGCCATTTATCGGCTTTTCCACTACTCGCATCTGCAGACGCAAGTAGTAAAGAGCCGATCGGCTGATCTCCTGACAGGGGGGTCTGTGCTGATTGCTTATCAGCGCAGCCCCCCCCCCAGGATCGCCACCCTAGACCACCAGGGAGCCTGCCCAGGAACCACAAGGGATGTGGTCCACCAGGGAGCCGATCCTAGACCACCAGGTAAGGGGCACCCAACATGGGTGCCAACTTCAGATGCCATCCTAGACCACCAGAGAATGGGCCCCTATTAGTGCATCTGTCATCTGCTGCACCTATCAGTGCTGCATATATGTGACTGATCATCAGTGACAATAAGTACTGCCTCATCAGTGCCCATCAGTGATGGAGAAAATGTACAAAGTTTTATGACAGAAAAACGTTTTTTTTTTTTTTAATTTTCACTGTTTCTGTCTTTTTTTATTTGTAGAACAAAAAATAAAAACCTCGGGGTTATCAAATACCACAAAAAGAAAGCTCTATTTGTGGGAACAAAATTATAAAATTTCGTTTTCGTACAACGTTGCATGACCGCGCAATTGTCATTCAAAGCGCAACAGCACAGAAAGCTGAAAATTGGTCTGGTAGAGAAGTGTTCCAAGTGCCTGGTCATCCCCAATCCTTGTAGATATATTTGTCATAATAAGCAGGATAGGGAAACACTTTAGCCAAGTTAGGCAGCTTGTATATACCAAAGTGGACAGCCACACCCACAGCAGCCCCAGAGGCATCCTCAATTTTTAAGGTTTCTCACAATGAAGTTATAAGTGTGGCCACCAGCACCTTTTCTTGCATGATGACCGCATACATCCTTGCTATTGGAAGAATCAGGGATCCCTCAGGCAGGGCTGTACCCGCGTCAGCAGAACTGGACTCTTGATCCGACAAGGCTGAAGAAGAAGAAGGTGAGGGTGGAGCCATTTCCTCCTCACACCCAAATGTCCCTTCCACCCACAAAATAAAGGACTCCAGGACCGCCAAACAGTGAGTAAAGTGGGATGGAAGACCTAGAGGAAGCTGCTACCTCCAGGAGAAGATTAGGTGGAGAGGTGTGATCCTGAGAAGGGAAACCCACCAAAAAATAAAGGAACCACCAGACACCCTATGGAGGCCAGCAGAGAGGAGGGATAACACAAGCAGGAGTCACCACCGCCCAGGCACTGAAAGAAAAGATCGGCAGGTGCCACTACAGGAGAAGAAGACAAAGGAGGCCATGTGTAGAGCACACCTGAGGAGGAAGTTTGGGGAGAGCTGCTCTATAGTAAGTGGAGAGAAAACCCAAAAGGCAATAACAAGATGGTTGCCACCATGCGGCTCCAAGAAAATGTCCTCCACAATCCCTGCCCATAGAAGCTCAAGTTCCCAGGCAGGGCACCATACAATGGCCACTGCCAGACCACAAGACAACGTGGCGGCTGCTAAGAGACACCACACCAAAAAGGCTGCCAGGCCCCTGAAAAATAGCCACAGCCACCGCCACCCTGACCAAAATGGCACCTGCTGCCGAGCACATGGGGATACAGTCAGTGTTTTAAAAAGGTACAGATGGTACCGTGCCCACACTCTTGCCTGCAGCCACTAAAAGCCTCTGCCATGCCCCCTCAGGCCCCTAAGGGAACCACTTACTCTGCCTCCCCTCCCTCCCCGCAGTAGCCCCCAGAGGACTGCTCCAGCACCGCATGTATCACTGACAGATAGAAGGAAAAGTCAGGAAGGGGGGAAATAGGAAACGACCACTACTTACTATTCCCATGGAGGATGTGGGTGACACTCCAGGATCCCAGGAAAAGAAAAAACAATTATGGAACCAAATTCTTACTCCTAAAAACACTAGGCATAATTAACTGGTTTCAAAAAACAGCCAAGGAAAAAATCCAAGCTCTACTTACCAACCAGCCGAATTAACCTGTCTAACAGTATGCATTAAAAACAGGTTTGGTTACACACATTTGCGAATGCATGCGTAAGCTAGAGGCCCCGGCAAGGCACCCTGTTACCTCTAGTCCTACCTCTAACTGGTTGCAACCCATTTTTAACGCAAACTGATAGACAGGTTAATTTGGCTGGTCACAAGCTGGTTGGCAAGTAGAGCTTGGATTTTTTCCTTGGCTGTTTTTTTGTCATCTGTTGCCCCCCAATGCTCTTTGCTGTATAGACCAGTTATAGATGGAGGCAGTGGTTCACTTTTTGTTGTACAAAGATTCTTTTATTAATAAAGAGTGGAACATAACAGCTCATGACATTGATGGTAATATCATAATTAGAAAAAAATGGATCAACATATAATGAACAATCATAGTCAGATGGTTAAGGAGCAAGAGCTATACATATAGCAATATAGAAAATTCAGGTATACAACCATCTCAGTCAAAAGTTGGCCTGGAGAGCTGGTAATCTTAAGAATACAGCGTAAAAGACAAAATAGAGGAAGCCAGCTGGAAAGAAAATAGAGAAGGGAGACCAGGAGAAGGAAGAAAAGAAAAGATACAGAAAAAGAAGGGTTGGGAGGCAGCATTATATCAAATCAAGAAAAGCCCAGGGTCCAATCGGGAAGGTTGACTATAGATGACCCAGGGTTGCCAAACCCTCAGAAATATATCATGAGTATCCGAGAGAATGGCTGTTAGCTTTCCATTTATCATGTTGTCATTCACTCGGTTTTTAACCACTTCAAAGCTAAGTGTAGGTGTCTTCCAAGCCCTCGCTATTGTCATTGTAGTTGCAGTAAAAAGGTGCAGTGCCAACTGACATTCAGGGCGGAGTAGTTCCACTATTGGTTTGCAAAGGAGGGCCTCATAAATTTCGTTCTTGAAGTTGGTATGAAATAAATTACGAAGAAGGGAATATACTCTGACCCAGAGCCTGCATCCTTTCGGGCAAGTCCACCAGATATGTGCCATAGTGCCTTGTTGAGAACACCCCCGGAAGCAAAGAGAAGAGTAATTTGGGATAAACCGTGCCAGTCTAGCTGGGGTGTAATACCACCGGTAAAGTACCTTATATGCATTCTCCAAAATGAGGACACTTTTGGAGCACTTAGAAATTGCTATAGACATGACCTGCCAGTCCTCTGGATCTAGCTGCTTCCCCAACTCCCCCTCCCATTGTAAATGATAGGGCCTCAAAGGTGTTTTTTTTTGAGGAGATGATTGCCGAGTAGATTAGGGAGTTTAACCTCTTTTGAAAGTCTATGCAGATCTAGACCCCAATTGACTGTATTAAAGTGTAAGGCGTGGGTCTGGACCAGGGATATGCAATTAGCGGACCTCCAGCTGCTGCAAAACTACAAGTCCCATCATGCATCTGCCTCTGGGTGTCATGCTTGTGGCTGTCAGAGTCTTGCATTGCCTCATGGGACTTGTAGTTCTGCAACAGCTGGAGGTCCGCTAATTGCATATCCCTGGTCTAGACTTTATGAGCTGTTGAAGTGTCTAATCTGTGGGTAGCTATAATGTTCCCGGACGGGCATATCATGTGAGGATCATAAAGTATCAAATGTGAGAATTCTAGTTGGGGTGAGTAGGGAAAGGACATCAACAAAGCCATTATTAGTCTACCACGAAAATTGCTAAGGGTTATCACACCCAGGGGGAGATAATGGGCAGTGCAGGAGCCAAAGTAAGGGTAAGTGGGGGGGATATCAGACCCGCTGAATACTTAATCGAATGCCAAAGGCGAAGAGAATGAGCTAAGCAAGGTCGGATTGTAGTTGGGTGGTGCTCAGGGGAGAGCCATAAGCAGGGGTTCACTTTTTGTATAATTAACTGGTTTGCCTATAGCAGTGGGGGGGTTTATACTAGTAAGGACTGCCAAGTTTCTTTTCTGCCTAGCTTCCTACTCCTAGAGCTATAAACCTATGGTTGAGAATAAGAGAAACTTTTTTAAATGTATTATTTAGTATCACCTTAACCACATGCTGACCACCCATAGCCGAAAAAACGGCTGCAGGGCGGCTGCATTATTCTTGGAGGGACTACTATAATGTCCTTCCAGAATCGTGCGCATTTGGGAATATCCGTGACCGCCAGGTCCGAGCTACCCTGCGCATCACAGACCACGGTATAGTGCCGATGGGAGCGGCCCTTTACCACGTGATCGCTCCGTCAAATGACGGAGCAATCAGTAGTAAACAAGCCGGCGCATCTCTCCCCAGCGATCGGGACAGTGCGAGAGGAGGGGAGATATTGGGTGCAGCAGCGATGTGGGCTGGATGTGTAGTACCCACAGTGCTGATCTTTGCCCATTCCAGCCTCATCAATCCATCCATGATTAGCCATCCCCATCAGTTCTCATCCCTGCCACTACAGTGCCTCACAAGAGTGTAAGAGGTAGTCAAATTAGATTTAAAATGTATGCCCCTAGAACACCTGGTAGTGCTCCCTGCATGTTGGGACTCTGTGTGTGTGTGTGGCCAGGCTGTGGAAAAGTCTCACACATGTGGTATCGTTCTACTCGAGAGGAGTAGCAGAATATACTGGGTTGTCATTTTTGCTATGTATATGCTATGTGTTAGAAATATTGTGTAAATGTACAGCTTTGTGTTATATGCATTTCCATTTTCTTTCCACATTTTCCAAAAACTTGTGGAAAAAATGACATGTTGAAAAGATTCATTATGCCTCCTAGAATATACGTTGGGGTGTTTGCTTTTCAAAATGGGGTCATTTTTTGGGCGTTTCCATTGTCCTGGTGCTCCAGGACCTTCAAAAGTGCAAGAGGTAGTTAAGAAATTATATGTGTAATTTATGTCCCTAGAACGCCTGATAGTGCTCCCTGCATGTTGGGCCTCTATGTGGCCAGGCTGTGGAAAAGTCTCACACATGTGGTATCGCCGTAGTAGAATGTGTTTTGGGGTGTAATCTGTGGTATGCATAAGCTGTGTGTGAGAAATAATCTGTTAATATGACAATTTTGTGAAAAAAAAAGAAAAAAAAATCTTCCTGTTGCAAAAAATTACTGCAAAAAATTACTTCAAAAAACGCTATGTACTAAATTTAGAATGTCTACTTTCCAAAAAGAGGTCATTTGGGTAATATTTGTACTTTCCTGACTTGTTAGGGTCTCAAGAAATGAGAGCCCATCAGGTGTGATCAATTTTCAATGATTGGCACCACAGATTGTAGACTCTATGGCTGCATTCACACAGGGGCGACCCGACTTCGACGCGACTTTGCTAGGCAATTTCAGCGCGACTTCCAGGGACTTGAGGCGACTTTACAACACGACTTTTTCCAGGCGACTTTGCCTTGACCAATCAGAAAAGGGAGGGAGGGGGTTGCCTAAAAATAAATTCTATTCTTTTATTTAGATGGGGGATCCGACTTGGAGGCGACTTCTATTCAATTCTATGGGCATAAGTCGGATAGAAGTCGCCTAGAAGTAGTACAGGAACCTTTTCTGAAGTCGTTCCGACTTCAGTAGTGTACATTAAGACGGCTCCCATTCACTTCAATGGGATTTCAGATGTCAAGCGACCTGGGGCGACTTGAGGCTACCCAAGTCGGAGCGACAGTCACCCCTGTGTGAATGGTGCCTAAAACTTTCACAAAGACCAAATAATATACACAGATTTGGGTTATTTTTACCAAAGATATGTAGCAGTATACATTTTTGCCAAAATGTATGAAGAAAATTACTAATTTGCAAAATTTTAAAACAATCGAAGAAAATGCAATTTTTTACAGAATGTTTGGTCTTTTTTCATTTATAGACCAAAAAATAAAAACCCCAGTGGTGATTAAATACCACCAAAAGAAAGCTCTATTTGTGTGAAAAAAAGGGACAAAAATTGAGCACAGTGTTGCATGACTGAGTAATTGTCATTCAAAATGTAAAAGCACTGAAAGCTGAAAATTGGTCGGGTTAGGAAGGGGGTATAAGTGCCCAGTGGGTAAGTGGTTAAGTGCTGAAATGGAGCACTTTTTTCAATTTGGCACTGCACCGCTTCAAATGGTAATTGCGCAGTCATGCAATGCAGTACCCAAACGAAATTTGCGTCCTTTTTTTCCCACAAATAGAGCTTTATTTTGGTGGCATTTGTTCACCACTGCGCTTTTTATTTTTTGCAATATAAACAAAAAAGGAACGGAAATTTTGAAAAAATTGATATTTTCAACTTTATGTTATTACAAAAATACAATAAACTAATTTTTAGTCATAAATTTTTGCCAAAATGCATTCAGCCACATGTCTCGGGTAAAAAAAAAGCCTATTAGCGTATATTTATTGCTTTGCGCAAAAGTTATAGCGTCTACAAACTAGGGTACATTTTCTGGAATTTCCACAGCTTTTATTTTATGACTGCCTATCTCATTTCTTGAGGTGCTAAAATGGAGGGGCAGTACAACCCCCCCCCCCAAATTACCCCATTTTGGAAAGTAGACACCCCAAGGAATTTTCTGAGAGGCATGTTGAGGACAGTGAATATTTTATTTTTTTGTCATGTAATTGAAAAATGACCAAAAAAAAAATGGCACAAAGTTGTTACTGAAATTATATATTGCTCACATATGCCATGGGTATATGTGGAATTGCACCCCAAAATACATTCTGCTGCTTCTTGTGAGTACGGAGATACCACATTTGTGAGACTTATTGGGAGCCTATCGGCGTACGGGACCGCGAAAACCAATCACCTCCTTCAGGATTTCTAAGGGCAAAAATGTATGCCTTCACCCCACACTACCTATCTCAGTTTTGGAGGTCATGGAATGCCCAAATAGCACAACCCCCGCCCCCAAATGACCCCATTTTGGAAAGTAGACACCCCAAGCTATTTGCTGAGAGGCATGTTGAGTCCATGGAATATTTTATATTTTGCCACAAGTTTTGGGGAAATGACAGTTTTTTTTTCCCACAAAGTTCTCACTAAATAAGTTACTTGAACATGCCATGGGTATATGTGAAATTACACACATTAAAGTGTATATGGGTACCGTACAAGTTCATTGAATAAATCACTCTTGAAACACCCTTTTTTTTTGA
>BLSH010087128.1:1513162-1525898 GCA_018402905.1 Glandirana rugosa
TTATTACACTTAGCGCAGGCTCTCTCCCCCCGACTAAGACGGGATTCTACAAGCCATTGGGGGAAGCCCCGGCGATTAGGTCGCGCGGTGCCACATGCGCCAATCTAATGATCGAACAAGTGACTAAAAAGTGGCATGCTCGTGTAATAATTGTCCACGTACAAGTGGTACCCCTTTCCGAATAAGGGTGACACCAAGCTCCACACAATCTTGCCAGCGCTCCCTATGTAGTCTGGGCATCCTTCCGGCTCTACGTGACTATCTTTGCCCTCATAAACCGTGAAACTATGAGTATAGCCTGTGGCCCTGTCACAGAGCTTATACAGTTTGACCCCGTATCTGGCATGCTTGCTGGGGACATACTGCTTGAAAGCAAGATGGCCAGAAAATTTAACCAGGGACTCGTCCACGCACACAACTTGGTTGGGAATAAAAAGTGCGGTGAACTTCTGGTTGAAGTGGTTTATGAGGGGCCGAATTTTGTAGAGCTGGTCAAATTCAGGGTCACCCCGTGGACGACTGAGTTCATTGTCACTGAAGTGCATGAACCGCAAAATCTGCTCGTATCGTGCCCTGGACATGCAAGCAGAGAACACGGGCATATGGTGAATTGGGTGCGTGGACCAATATGACCACAATTCAGATTTTTTAGTTATGCCCATGAGGAAGGAAAGACCCAGAAAGGTCTTCTGGAACTGTGATTGGTTTCCAGTCTCTGGCAAGTATCAAACGGGGATTAATGGCGATGAATTGACCAGCATATAAATTGCTTTGGTCAACAGATCTTCTGTGAAATACAGCGAATAAAGATCAATGGCCGTAAAATCAGCTGTATTCACCGTGATGGGCAGTGAATGGGGGAAGTACGGGCGCTGCATCAGTGGGGGGTTGCCAATCAGGGTTTGCAAGCGCGTCAGAAAGGGCACTATGGGTTCTGCGGGCCTGTGTTTGTCTTCTTCGTGGCTGCGGGGCATTACTCGTGCTAGCCACACCAGCTTGTATTGCACTTATGGGACTTGCCACGTCACCACGTCATACTGCAGTGCTGGTTCGTCTATGTCCAGGGGGTACTAGGCCGCTGGTGCTTGCCAGGTCACCAGAACAGGTAGCGGTTCTAGTACTGGCTCTCTGCTGCATACGAGAGCCCTGAGGTTCATGCACATCAGCGACAGCAGAACGGGGTCTGGTACACCTGACCCTAGCAGGGACCACAACTCCGTAGTCAGAGCTATCTGACAGGGTGCCACTGCTGTCTACAGGTTCATATGCTGAGCCTGATTCTGACAGTGAGGCTTCCCCATCGCTCTCATCTGTCAAACTCAGCATATTGTAGGCCTCTTTGCTAGTGTACGGCCAGACATTTCGGACTTTCTAAATTTGAAACGTACACTAGCGTGACTCACAGGCAAAAAAGTGCACCTGGTTGTCAGAGCCTGCTTCAAACGCTACCAAATTCACTGTCAGAATTTGCAGGGATCGGGCATGATCTCTGCAAAGGCTGCAGATATGTGTTTTGTAAGTGTCAGTGATCTATTGATCCTGCACTTGGGTGGGCTGCGTTTTTTTTTTAGAACCCTAATATATATCTGATCAGATCGCAGATATTATTGTAGTATCTGATCAGATCAATATCTAACGCCTACCTAATGTGCATGCGTGTCAGAGTACCTCGCTAACTGGCCCTGCCTGGCGTTTACACTGACCCTAACGCACACTAAAACCTAACTGGGGTCACCGCCAGCCAATCGGGGGTTAAAACCAATAAAAGGTAAATAAAATAATATACGGCGGGTAATCTGATTGAAAAAAAAGACTAGCTAGCTAGCGTCATATACAGTGATCACAGGTGACGGGGCAATCAAGGGGTTAAAAACTTTATTGGGGGGGGTATTTTCACCTAACTAGGCCTAATACTATCTACCCTAGCACTGATTTAGTGTCACAAGTACAGCGATCGGTAAAAATCAGATCGCTGCACTATATAATACTGTGACAAGGGGTGACAGGGAGTGAAAGGGTTAACTGGGGGGCGATCAAGGGGTTAAATGTGACCTGGTGTCAGTGTGGTGTTGGTGCAACTCACGTTTTTGATGCTCCTTCTTCCTCGCTGAAACCGAAAAGGGCTTCAGGGAGGCAGTGGAGCTTACTTCCTCTGCCTCTGTTTACATTTCAGAGGCAGAGGAGCCCTATCATTGGCAGGACCGATCGGAAGGGCCAGGCCAAAAATCATTGTCCTGGCCCAGTAGATTGATCGGCCCTGTGTCGAATGGTGCTGTAGCGCCCGCGCGCGCCCTAGGCACGTGATCGCGGCCGCCGTCATATGACGGCGATTTGCCTAGCAGAGCCATCTTGTCGCTGTCAACCAGCGGTGGGCAAGTGGTTCATGGGGGGGGCCATAGTTTCACTTTAAGGATATCCATTATTACTGCTTTCTACCAAATATTTTATCTTCATTTTTCTAGAGGGATGGATCACTGTCAACAGGGAAAGTTCCATTTATAACGATATTGATGTAAGTTAATGGCTGCTTTGGATTTTTTTTTTTTTTTACAATGTTGGTTTTGTTTAAAGAGTAACTGCGCTTTCATGGAAAAATTATAGCAAACAAAAAAATTAATATAGCATATAAAATTGTTATACAAGCCGTATTGTGATTTAACCCCTTCGTGCCTAAGGGTAAAACAAATCTGAATGCCCAAGCCCAATTTGCAACTTTGACAAGTGTTCGTAAAACCGTACATATAATAACTACTTTGTGCATCCAGGTGGATTATACATTGTTTTTTTCAGGACAAATTGGCTTTCATTTGGTGGTAAATAGTTATGGATATCACCTGATATTTTTTTTTATTATTATCTAAAAGAAACAATCACAGCTATGTGTATGTTAGTTTTTGCTTATACTAATTAAAAAAAAATCCTGTCCAAAAAATATTGACCCTGAACTTGACCCAAACACTAACCCTGGCACTGACCTAGATCAAACCTTGATCTAGGTTTTTTTTCTTTCTACACACTATCTCTGGGGTGGGCTTCACAGTGACTAATCACTTTGATAGCCAATCAGGTGACCTGGAATCGGACGTTTCGAGTCTCGATCATTAGGCTCTCGGTGAGACCACAGTCCCTGTGCTGGGAGCCCAGTCCAGTGAGACCGCATATCTGCATACAGTCGGCATGCATGAAGGGGTTAATAACAAAACTGACATGTTTTCTCGTTCAATTATTTTATTGGTATTTCAAGAAAAGAAATACAACTGTAAGCCCACACGGGCTGGAGCATCTGCAGGAAGACCTTTGCTTTTCAAACTGCAGCACTGGCATTTTCTGTAAAATTAAATGCAATATGACCAACTGTGTACAGAATGCGTTCTTAGATGAAAAACTCTGCACTAAGATATAAATCAGGTTTTAGGTATCCTGTGCACCAGAAATGTCATTTTTGATGATACTCCTAAAGTGATGACACAAAGTGGTACAAAGTGCTTTTTCTTCTAGTGGGAACAAGTAGGAATATCCAACAAAGTGTGTTAAAATCCTTGCAATGAACACTGATTGCCTAGAAGGGATTGTTGTTTTCTCAACAAAAGTAGAGTTACTCTTTAAGTTGAACACACATTAAAAAACATAGGGCAAAACAGTTTGTTTATTACAAAAATTGAAGTCCAACCACTTTGAAACATTTAACAATATTAAAAAACAACAAATATTATAACTATGCAAAAAACATGGTATTACTCAAGATGTTATCACATGATCGCAAATAATTTGACTGTAAAAAGCTACCCAATGATAACAGTTAGTGACATGCATCAAGTTTACTGGTCTGGTAAATACCCCAGTGAGGTACAGTAAAATAAACAAAAAAAAAAAATGGAAACAGCAGTTTTCCTGGGAAGCAGGACACATCCCTTTATCTTTTAACACTGCTTTGCATACTGTGTAGTACATGACAAAGAACTGTGCAATGCCAAGCAATTACTGTGAAAAAGCCTGATATAAGAAGTGTCTGGGTTGCTTCACTGAAACCAATCAGATTCACCCTCTCATCCTGCACATTATGGGAGAAATAAAATAATAATTTGATTGGTGGTTGTAAGACTGGCACAGTTCTTATTTTAAACCCTTGATAAGGTTGTCCATATCTATCCTTTTCAAACATTCTATATAGTAAATTTCTATTTACTCCTAGAAATTAACAATCAGTTTCACAATGTAGACAATATACAGTATTTTATTATTGCAGTAACTATTTTATTTTAGAAGAAATGGGCTTGAAATAATATTTTACCAGACCAATATAATTATACCTTCGTCTTTTTAAAACATATGTACAGTATAGAAGAAAATGTTCATTTAAAACACAACCTACCAAAAATAAGTAAAAAAATATATATTGGGAGCCTCTAGGTGACTTGTTTTTTGTCTATAGTTAGGCCCCTTTTACACTGATGTGGTGTGGTTTGACGTGGCTTAGAGTTTTATTATTCAGAAACTACACCAAACCTGCGGGGGTACACTGAGCTACACCCGTGGTGCAGTCAAACCACACCAAATGAGTGTGAATGGGGCCTTATGTTATTTATTGCGTTTAACATTTACATCTTTGTGTAAATTATAACTTTCATGCCAGCAAAACTATATTTGTACACATTTCTGATCAATTTATTTAACAGGATATTTTATAATATTACTTGTCATAAAAGAATTTGTGCCTTAAATATCTAGTACACATTTGCTGAGGATTATTTGCATGGAAAGTACACTGCAGTTATTTTTCTACCACTAACAAAATAAAAGGGATAGAAGATGACTCCCTAAGCAGTTATAGTCTCTGCGAAGATAAAACAAAGAGCATAGCCCTTTCATTTATTTCAAACTGTCAGCATGATACAAGACTGAATCTACTAATGCATGGCAAAAAATGGCACAGAAAAAGTATGTATGCATTTGGTGGTTAATCTTTCACTATTGGAGTGCATCTTTCGGTCAGTGCTTATTATTACAGTCTCTTTCAATAACTAGCACATTTTCATGCCCATTTCTGGGAAAAATATTGTGATCACAGTAATCCCAGAAAACAGTGGCTTTATTTTTTGATGCCTTTGTTTGGTGGTTTCTTGTGAACTGGAAGCAATAGTTATCCTTGAAAGACAGAAAAGAGTAGGTTTTGTAGCCTTAAATAAATTCTCCGCGGAAGGGAAGAGAGTTCACGTTTTGCTGTTGCCATCGATAGCGCAACCGGCACAAAGGCTGCTCTTCCACATTCTCAAATTCAGTGAAGCCCAGCTGATTGAGCACCTCATAAATACCAGCTTTGGATGCCACCTGCCAGAAAATAAAACAAAAAATGCTTATATGTGAAATTAGCTCATTTTATGAAACTAGAGCAAGTTAAAAACAAGGCAACTTCAGTACTAATTATTTTTCAGTGTGAGCATTTATTTTTGAACTTCAAGTTATCTGTGACACAGATTTGCATACTTTTCACTGTTTGACCTGACAAGAAATTCCGTTAGACAGACAGAATTTGTATTGGTGCATTTTTCTCATTAAATATATAAAGATGTCCTAAAAATATTTTAATAGTTTGGTATATATTGCTAACTTTTTTCTAAATGTACCTGATCACACCAGTGACAATTATTCAATAGACATTTAGAGATGCACTGGTGATAGCTTTGTGACATGCCTTGCGTTCCAGACTCTCAGGGCATGAGGCTGTGAACAAATAGTATCCTGCATAACTGTTTTGTAAATAGACTTAAACAGTATAAGCAGTTTTTACGTTTGATTACAACAGTATGTGGCACCACAATGCACTGTTACCAACAAGAGTTAACACACCTGTTCTGCGGTGCATAGGTTTTCTGCATTATTTAACCGCATCGCATTGCTAGCACTAGGAAGAGTGGGAGGAACTTTCATTGTTCCTCCCCCTCTGTGATGTCAGAAACCTGAAGCTCAGAGGATTTAGTCACTTCCAGCTTTGGTTTGTTTGTTTGTTTGCTAGGGGTACAGAATTTAATCGATGCATCGCGATTCGGCAGTCCACGATGCAGCGACTGGCAATAATCGATTCTCGGGTGATGACATCATTCGCTGTGCCCTGCCTCGTCGAAAACAACTGAAAGGAGCTGAGGGTGAGCCAAGCCTCTTGCTGACGTCATCCCCAGCTGCCCGGCCTCGTGGTGTGGAGCTGAGCTAGATGCTGCAAGAGGAGAAACACGTGGAGCGAGTGTCCCCGACTACTGGTCCCAGTCCCAGCAGAGATAATCCTCCTCAGGCGCTCACGCTGTGTCACACTGTCACTCAGGCAGGTTGCTGCAGACCCAAACCAGCATTCCCATGTCTGTCCTCCAGCCTGCTGAAGAGAGACCCGAGTGAGCCAGGCCAGCGCCCCAGGCCGCGGTTGTCTCTCCATCCTCCTCACCTCACAAGCTGCTGCGGGAGACCACAGACCAGACCACCAGTGCACCACTGACTCACCATTAGGATGGATGAGGTACCTGATGATATTTGTTTTGTTGAATTATTACTAGTACTAATACACTATAGTATAGTATCTTTTAAGCATTAGTGTACAAGGGCCGTCGCCCCGTCTCTGCCACACCTCATACCTATACCTCACCTAATAATAACTAGAACTTGTGGCGCTCTATAATAAAAAAAATACTGTAGTCCACATCAGAGGTTTAAATACCTTATGGCAGTCCATAGTCCAAGTTAAAATAAACCAAACCCATCCTGGCTCCTTCAATGGATTACCCGGCCTACATCAAAGGTGACAGGCAGCCCTATTCCCCCAGTCCCCCTCATAGAGACATTGAGCCATTACTGTCTGTTGCCTTCATAAGAAAAGCAGCAGCCATGAAGTGTTGCGTATTATTATATGTAAATTATGGTGGGTATGGCGCTGCTCACAGTGGATGAGTCCTTATTCAGATAGGTTTGTGTGTGATAGTATCTTACAACTGATAACTAATTATTCATATTATATACGTTATCTCATCAAAGTCTGTGGTATTGTGAAATTAGTGTAAATACATATGACTTTTAAAGTAATCCGTGTGATGAGTTGTAATAAGGTGTTCAAAAAAATAATAAAAAGAGCACTTCGTGTGTGAAATTCAGTAAAACATGATGCAAATAAGTGCACATTCAGCGGAACACGGTAATATCCCACAATAATTACGTCCAAGCAAGGGAAAAAAGTTAATGTGGAAAAAGTGACCAAAGATAAAGTGCTTCATTCAAAATGTGCAATATCAATCCATAAATAGTGCATCATATATATATATGGTAATAACTAATGCCTTTACACAGTAAAAAATGGTGTGATTTATGATGAAAAATATAAAAACAAAAATTAAAAATAAAAATTCTCATGTGCATATAAAGTGTCTTGTGCTTAATCTATGGCAAACTGCTGAAAGAATATATATACGGTATATATATATATATATATATAAAATAAGTCTGTTATTATATTGAAGGTAAAGTCTTTGAGAAACAACCACCTCTTAAGCTGTGCAAAAGGAAGGGTGAAGGGTTTCTTATAAAAGTGCTTCACGCCATGCAATCCCCTTGTGTCCAAACCACTCACCAGAGGTCGTCACCCCGAAAGGGGTACTTCACCTTTGAAGGTAGTACTGGGTCCTTGGTCCGGAAGGTTTTTGCCCCACAAAGATTCACATGTGTAAAAGGAGAGAGCAGAGATCTTGCGCAATATTGCTTTAAAGATTTATTGGTATAAAATAAGATTTGCACTCACATTTATGAAGAGCAATTCAAGCATTTCAAGCCGGTAAAAAATATCCAATCCTGGAAAGGGAGCTGTATGGACGAGACTCTAGGGTTATGCCGGAAGTGACGGCATACGGAGCGCAGGACATACAGCTCCCTTTCCAGGATTGGATATTTTTTACTGGCTTGAAATGCTTGAATTGCTCTTCATAAATGTGAGTGCAAATCTTATTTTATACCAATAAATCTTTAAAGCAATATTGCGCAAGATCTCTGCTCTCTCCTTTTACACATGTGAATCTTTGTGGGGCAAAAACCTTCCGGACCAAGGACCCAGTACTACCTTCAAAGGTGAAGTACCCCTTTCGGGGTGACGACCTCTGGTGAGTGGTTTGGACACAAGGGGATTGCATGGCATGAAGCACTTTTATAAGAAACCCTTCCTTTTGCACAGCTTAAGACGAATTACATGGTGGTTGTTTCTCAAAGACTTTACCTTCAATATAATAACAGACTTATTATATTTATATATATTTTTTCATCAGTTTGCCACAGATTAAGCACAAGACACTTTTTATGCACATGAGAATTTTTATTTTTAATTTTAACTTTAATTTTTATATTTTTCATCATAAATCACACCATTTTTTACTGTGTAAAGGCATTAGTTATTACCATATATATATGATGCACTATTTATGGATTGATATTGCACATTTTGATTGAAGCACTTAATCTTTGGTCACTTTTTCCACATTAACTTTTTTCCCTTGCTTGGACGTAATTATTGTGGGATATTACCGTGTTCCGCTGAATCTGCACTTATTTGCATCATGTTTTACTGGATTTCACACACGAAGTGCTCTTTTTATTATTTTTTTGAACACCTTATTACAACTCATCACACGGATTACATTAAAAGTCATATGTATTTACACTAATTTCACAATACCACAGACTTTGATGAGATAACAAATTATTCATATTATATATGTTATCAGCTGTAAGATACTATCACACACAAACATCTGAATAAGGACTCATCCACTGTGAGCAGCGCCATACCCACCATAATTTACATATATTATCTCCATTTGAACCACATAATTGTGGGACAATTGAGAGGTGGAGGCTGCAGCTCAGATACTAATATATATGTATATATATCCGCTGCGCGGAACAAACCCCCCCCCCCCTTTACATTTGTGTATTATTATATTTATTTAACTTTATAGCAATCTTGTTGCTTTTGCGGTCACTTAACACAGTCACTTTTTTTTCTTTTTTTAATGCTGACAGAGTTTGAATGTTTACGTCATCATCTGTCACAATTTCATGGCATGCTAAAGTAAAATGTCAGAAGGAGACCAAAAAGAACGAGAGATAAAATATGCACCTAGCTTTTTAAAAGCAAACATCTGGACACATTTCGGCTTTTATGAACAACCAGGGAAGCACGAATTGGACAAGACACGCTGTGTGTAACAACTGTCACACAAAAATTAAATATCTAGGGAATACTACTAACTTCAGAAACTACGTTAGCCCTTTTCACTCTGAGATGCTAACACCTGTCGCCACCACCAGTGCCAAGGAAATAGACCCAGCTCAGCCAAGCATTGATGCGATGCTGCCAACTTTGCCGCCCAGCTCTGAAAGAGGGAAGAGAGTAACCAAAGCTGTGGCAGCTTTCATAGTTAAGAACCTACGGCCTTACTCTGTTGTGGATAACACCGGGTTTCGCTACCTGTTGAAGACGATAGAGCCGCGTTACAAGATGCCATCACGAAGTCACTTGACAGAAAATGTTATACCTGCACTCTACCACGAAACCAAAGCGCAGTTAATTGCGTCAATGAGCCAAGCAAGTCGAGTCGCAATAATGTCTGATTCCTGGACTTCAGTCACGATGGAGTCTTATGTTACAATAACAGCACATTACGTTAGTAAGGACTGGCAGATCTTGTTGCATGTACTGCAAACGAGAGCCATTTATGAGTCTCACATGGGTGCTCATCTTGGTGGATCTACTGTCTCATGTCCTGGAAGAATGGCAGGTGTCCGATAAATCTGTAGTGCTTGTGACCGACAATGCATCGAACATGATAGTTGCAGCTCAAGTTGGAAAATTCCCACATGTAAAATGCTTCGCCCATACACTAAACCTTGCATCCCAGAAGGCACTGAAAGTGGCCACGCTCTCCAGGCTTCTTGGCAGAGTGCGATGATTATCCACATTCTTTCACCGCAGCACTATAGCAAGCCACTGTCTAAAAATGAAACAGAAATGCCTTGACCTGAAGAATCATAAGCTGATAACTGATGTGTCAACCAGATGGAACAGCACTTATGACATGGTCGAGAGGTTCTTAGAACAACAACCTGCAGTCTTTGCCATCTTGCTCTCTCCAGAAGTCAGAAAAGGAGAGTCTGATCTCTGCACTCTCAATGAAACAGATGTGTCAAATGCAGAGGATGCTGTGCGTGCATTAAAGCCAATGAAGAATGCAACCATGCTGATGTCAGAAGAGCGCAATCCAACAGTTTCTCTCATTGCCCCTCTAAATGCACAACTCCTACAGAGCATGACATAAACCCTGGGAGACACACCCATGATATCAAGAATGCCAATAAAACAGATCTCCAGAAGAGGTACAACAGTGAGGCAGAGAAGAAGATCCTTCATACAGCCTCTGCACTAGATCCTCACTTTAAGTGACTGCCTTTTATCCTCACAGAGGAGGAGAGATAGGAGATATACAGAGGAGTGACTGAGGAGGCTGCATCCTTGGAGGTAATTTTAATTTCATCATGTTTCTTGAAACAGCATTAGCCTAGCAGTGCCAGTAGCCTCTAGCTTAGCAAGCTACATTGTTGTAAGCCCTGCTGCTTCTGATGCGGTGCTGGCTGCGGGAACTGCACCGATTCCTTCCTGTGCGGTTTCCTCACCCCATCAGCATCACAGGCAGTTCACATTCACAATGTGTTTTCTTAATGTTATTTTCTATTCCTTTATACAAACACAGATCACATCTAGTAAGAGGACACATGAGGAGAATCAAGTGCCTAGGAGAAAAGCAACTCTGGAAGAAGAAACACCCATCATGGAGGACAACCATTCTCCATCTCCTCCCAAAAGAAGGTCCAGATCGCTGCTCATGACTTTGCTGGGACAGTCTTTCACTGACACTGAAGGTACAATAGAACCCAAGATCCCCAATGCCAAGGCTGAAGAGGAAATGGAAAAATATTGTAAAGACCCACCTCTGCCTCTCAGTGAGGACCCTTTTGAACTGGTGACGTGAGATCATATTTCCCCTCTTCTCTCAGCTGTCAAATCAATACTTGTGTATCCCCAGTCACAAGCGTGCCTGCAGAGTGGGTTTTCTCCACTGCAGGAGATGTGGTAACTGCAAAAAGAAGCACCCTCAAGCCAGAGCATGTGGATCAACTAGTGTTCTTACAGAAAAATCTACATATTCCCAAATGCTGAGCACTGCAGTGATCCATGTTTTGTTTTTTTATGATTTTTGCCACTTCCAGGTGATGGTCCAGGAAGGACGTGCTGTCATGTCTGGTGCCCACTGCTCACTCAGAGTGCAGTGTGCACTGCCCGACACCCCTGCCAGTCTGCCACACCAGTGTTGTTTTATATTTTTTATAGAGTCTGCCACTGATATAGTTAGTTCTTGAAGATTGACCATATTCAGTTTTACAAAAAGTGTCAAGGGGTTTATTTAACCCTCCCTTAGCCAAAGACTAAAAGTTCCAGACAACTGATGCCAAACCTCACCCCCCTCACCTCTCTCTCCCTCCCCCCCCCATCTTTCTTTCCCTCTCGCTCTCTCCCTTACACCCGTATCCTTCTCTCTCTCCCCTTCTGTCCTTCTCTGAGAGAAGGAAAGAAGGAGAGCGAGAGAAGGAAAGGAGAGAGAGAAAGGAGCAAGAGAAGGAGTGAGAGAAGGAAAGATGGAGACTGGAGAGAGAAGTTCTCTCTCTCTCCTCTCGCTCCTTCTTTCCTTTTGTCTCTCTCCCTCTTATTATTTCCTTCTCTCTCTTTTTCTTCTTTCTCTTCTTCTCCCCCTGTCCCCTTCCCTTCCACCCCTTTCTCCCCCTCCCTCCTTTCTTTTTTTCCCTCTCCCCCTCTCTCTACATCGTCGACAAGAGCTTATTTAACGCCACTCTAGCGTCAACTCAACAGTCCACAACACAGTCATACTGTGTTGTTGACTGTCTGGCACTGACAGTGGCAATCAATCATCACGTGAACCTGGCACATATTTTATTTGTTTTGTTTTAGCTTGCCTTTTCTAGATCTGTGGAGGAGATGGAGAATGGTTTCTTTTTGAAGATTGTGCAATGTACCCATTTTCACACTAGTGACTGTCTGTGTCTGTCTAATGTCTATTGGGGTTTCAACCCTCAACCAAAAACTAAAAGTTTTTTTTAGACAACTGACGCCTGCCAAGCCCCTAGAGGAACGAAAATCCTTGAAAGAATAAATTGAAACTTAACCGCTTAACAACCGCCCTATAGACAATTGACGTCTACAGAGCGGTTGCTTAATTCTGGGAGGACGTCTATTGACGTCCTCCCAGAATCGCGCTTCCCGCGCGCCCCCTGGGGCGCGCACACGGGAACATCCGTGACCGTTGGGTCCGGGGGACCCGACTGATCACGGATCGTGGTGAATGGCTGCTGTGAGCGGCCTTTCACCACGTGATCGCGGCGTCAAATGACGGCGTGATCACATGTAAACAAGCCGGCGGAAGCGCCGGCTTTTCTCTCCTCTCCGCACCGATCGGTGCAGTGTGAGAGAGAGGGGGGAGAGAGGACGTGCTGCAGCGCTGTGGGCGATGTGTAATGCCCACAGCGCTGCTAGGTGACAAAATACACCCCCCATCATCTATTTACCACCCACCCACCAAGACCCTCCTGCAGTTATCTGCAGGAGGGTCTTAATTCGTTGGCGAGACATCTGCAGTTAACA
>BLSH010087128.1:1535380-1553234 GCA_018402905.1 Glandirana rugosa
TATATATATATATATATATATATATATATATATATATTATAAGTTTTGTCCACACCACCTGTCGTGTTGTCTATGTTGTGCTGTCCACCACACCTGTTTTGAATATTATATATATATATATATATATATATATATATATATATATATATATATATACACACACGCGGTACAGTTTGCAAGTGGTTTACCGGGGTTATGGCTGAAGCTATCAGCTATAACCCTGATAGCTGTATGTAGACCAACTTTGGGTGTTTGAAACCTTGGTGTGATACTGAAGGTACAGTGAAACAAAAATGATCTATACTTGTCTTTATCTAGTTTAAGACTTTGGACATGCGACACAAGCCCAAAAGATGTCATCAGAATGCACAGGACGTCCAGTCCTTCTGCCCTTTTGCAGGCACTCCCCTCCCACTACACAGCAATTCTCAGCTCTGATTAAAGCGGTAGTAAACCCATGCATTTAACAGGTTAAAAAACAGTCACATTTCCGGCACGTGCCAGAAATGTAACACTCCCATTGGTTGTGCTCTAAACCAAACTGTCAAACCATCCAATGGCTGGTGTCATAGCTGATCACATGTGCAGCATCATGGCAGCTGTAGATTAAACAGAGGCAAAGATGGCAGCTTCCTTGGCTGAAAATGATAGGAGGGTTTACTACCACTTTAAGCAACACAGAGCAGCTCTCACAGCTGTTGCTCTCAAATAAAAGCAGTCTGACTCCATGTTTATCAGCAACACTGTCATGAAACAGATAAAAAGTAACATGGTTTGTTTTGTATCTATTCTGATCATCATTCCTGTGGGGTTATATGTGAGACATTAGACTAGGTTTGGGGACTTAGGTTTAATTGTTGACCAGACAAAAAAGGAATATGGCGGTTATCGATTACCTGTTTTTGAAGGTAAATGTTTCAGAGACATCATCCATCTTGCACTACTATCCCAGCACAAGTATATTAGGTGTCATGCAACCCAATCTCAGGGGTGGCAGCGCCCAGATTTCTGTCAAGATCTTTTTAGGTTTT
Source organism: Glandirana rugosa (assembly GCA_018402905.1). Lineage (NCBI taxonomy): Eukaryota > Metazoa > Chordata > Amphibia > Anura > Ranidae > Glandirana > Glandirana rugosa. The sequence continues at coordinate 1,536,412 of BLSH010087128.1, forward strand.
ATGGTTTTCTCAAGGAAAAAGGTCAATGATGTTGGCGCAACGCTCTGCAACATTACACTGTCTGTGCAGAGAGTGCCATTTGACACCCCCCACAGGAGGCAAATATAAGTTGCCCTACTGAACCAGATTGGAGTTTTTCCAGGCACTGATGTTTTTTCCACCATTGCTTGGGATCTTTAAAACATTGCCTGGAATTGGGCGCGCGCCCAGCACGAGCCAAATGGGAGGACGTCTATTGACGTCCTCCCGGCATTTTAGAGCCGCGCTGTAGCTGTCATTCGGCTATGGCGCGGATAGGAGGAGGTTAATGGTTCAGCATAGATAAAAATATTGCATTCTGGTAACTGTACATAGTTAATACCTGTCATGATAGCATTAAAGCGGTTGTATACTCTCATGAAAAAAAAAAAACCCTGTAAGGCAAACGCATAATGAGCTAGTATGCGCCGCAATACTAGCTCATTATGAAATACTTACCTCAGAACGAAGATCCGGGCAGCTCGGTCCCCGCAGAGGGAGCGGCCATCTTCCCTCGGGGTTGCCTTCTGGATTCGCGGCTCCGGCGCTGTGAGTGGCCAGAGCCGCGAGATGTTACTCCCGCACATGCGCGCGGGTGCTCTTCTTTCTAGCAGCCTTACTGGCAAGGTCCGGCACAGCCGGTACATCACTGCACATGCACTGCTGACATCAGCGGCTGCATGCAAGTGGAATACCTCCTAAACTGTACAGGTTTAGGAGATATTAATTTTACCTACAGGTAAATTAGTTTTGGGGGTATGAAACTGCTTTAAACATCAATCACTCTTTCTAAAGGCTTTAATTTTTATTTTTCAACAGTTTTTTACATGCAGGCCAAGCTATCAAAACAAAGGTGGAAGTATTCAAATTTTAGCTGGAGTTGCACTTTAATTTGCTTGCCCCCTACTTAAAGTGTAAAGCGTGGTACCACAAGGAGTTTATTTAATCAGCCCAGCATGCTGAACAAACAAAAACCGAGGAGCTTGGAACGAGGTTGCTTTACTAATAATGTGATTTTAGCACAGCGATCTCCCCACTGAGCTATTGTGACATCGGTCATCGCTCTCAGCTATTGGCTGCAAGCACTGATTGGTAGATGTTTTTCTGGCATGCCCATTCTACAGAAGTGTACCTTTAATAACTCTAGCTACATCCACAACCTCGCACAAGCTAATATGCACTACCCTTTCCCTCAGCTGTTTAGTTACCTTAAAGCGTTTGTTAACCCCCCCCCCAAAAAAAAAGAGACCCTGCTCCTTTAAAGCATGTAATATGACTTGTCCTGTGTCATTTGGCCCCCTGTAACACCTAAAAAACCTGGCTGATCCTGCCTGGTTATAGCCTTCCCACTGTATGGAGACCACGGATAGATCAGGGCAGCTGACATGGACACCAGAGTCACCAGTACGTGCTTCAGTCATCCGCAGCTTGCTCACCGTCTCCTCTCTGCTCCTGTGCCTCCCCCCCCATCCCCTTTCTGCGTGTCTGCTTGTGGCAGTGCCGCCCCTCCCACTTCTACTGTTTGCATAACTAACCATATACACCATCAGCACTGCCTCCTATTGCAGTGTCCCCCTCTGTGTATGATTTATAAAAATAAATGCTGCAAATACCTAATTTCACAACCAAGATTGTGATCACATGACTTGGCCAGCTCTCTTTTCTTCTCCTTCTCCCCTCCTGACTGTCAGCAGAGGAATCTCTGCCCCTCCCGCTGCATCTGTCAGAGGAGGAAAGGAGAAAGCCAGCAGATCATATGGTGCAATCTTGGCTGTGAAATTAGGTATTTGCAGCATTATATTTATAAATCATACACAGAGGGGGACACTGCAATAGGAGGCAGTGCTGACGGTGTATACAGGTTAGAGTGTCTTAACAACCACTTTAACTGTAGAGCTGCTTCCGCCTCTGCTGTTTCCAGCAGGTCAAACAAATATCTCTTTAGCACTGAATGAAGGCTAGACTTGTAAAACAACAGAGAAGTTCTCAGCTCTGTAACAGCAGTCAGTAAGCAGATGCAGAAGTAAAAGGTTGGCTTGTGTAATTAAGCTTAACATGTAAAACTACTCTGTTAACAAGGTGACAATGCTGCTGCACAAAATTGTTGCACAATTTCAATGCAGAATGAACAGCAAGGTGACCCTGTTAAAGAAAATCAACAGCCCCACAGAAAGGATCAGCAGGGGATAAACAGTTACAGAGGGGATTCTGAAAAACAAAAACTGTTCAATGTTATTAGGCAACTGCAGCATGTCCTTTTTGCTTTGGCCCATAGCTCTACCTTAATGTATGTTTGTTGTATTTTTTTTTATATAGCTGCAGTACAAAGATTGAGTGTACCACTAATGTTTTTATTTTCCATATGAATTGCTCTGATATGACATGCATGCTATTAAAGTGCAGAAATGTTTATTATATTAGATCAATTAAACAATTGTTGCTCTTAAATAATTGTATAAAGCTTGTACAAAATAGCCATATCATGGGACAACAAGTATCGTATCCATGCATCCATCCACAATAGGTTTTTAGGAAAAAAGGATAGCCGAGGTCATAGAACCACTTTGTCATGATGGAGCACCAGGAACAGTTTCGTACAGAAAAGAGCAGCCAGTTCCAAAACGCTACCAGCCGGAGTAATGGCAACTAGAAAAATAGTTTTGCAATACAGAAATTTCCAAGTTGAGGTCCCAAGGAGTCCTGACCTGTGGAACAATACACGTGACACCTTGCACAAAAGACACGCACCAAAGAATGTGAAGCAATCTGTCTCTAAAAAAGAACTGCCAAGGCCGAAAGTTGACCCTTGATCTGACACAGATCAACTGCAGATTGGAGAAAAGCCAGGATGCGACCCACAACATTCTTGTGAGGATGAAATTCCTTAGCCTCACACCAATCAAAATAAGATTTCCATGTTCTGTGCTAAAGCTTGAGGTCACTCCTCTGTCTCAAGACCCTGACTTCAACAGCTATACTGTTAGTCAGCAACTGTAAAGGAGGATGGACGATTGGACCTTGCGACAGAAGATCTGGTCAATAGAGAAGGATCCAAGGGTCATCCACCAACATGTTCACAATGTTGGAGTGCCAAGTTATCCTAGGTCAGGCCAGGGCAATCAGAATCACCGGAATTCCTTTGACTCAATTTGTGTGAAGCAGACAAGGTAGAAGCAATAACTGAAGGAATAAATTAGGGTGACTAACCCCACGGCATCAACAGAGCATCCACCACAAACACATGAGGATCACTGGTCCTGGAGACGAACTGTCCAGGCTTTGCATTGAACCTGGGTGCCATATGATCTACATGTGGGGCTCCCCCACTGGTGACAGAGTTCTTGAAAGAGTTCCTAGTGAAGCAACCACTCTCCTAGTTTGTACAGTACCTGTTTGTAAGGCAGTGATTGGTTGACCATCACTATCCATTCCTGGAAAGTCGGTGCGTCAGGTCTAGAAGTCTAGCCACATGCAAGGCTTCCTGCATGAAAGTATGGTGGTGTCTGTTTTCGTCATGGTCAGAAAGTAGTGCCAATAAACATTGTTTGAGACACAATTTTAGCAGGGAGCCCATTTCATCATGTAGGAACTGGGTCACCTGTGCCCAGTAGCCTTGAATGTCTGGGCACGACCAAATTGAGTGAAAAAAGGAGCTGTCATGATCTCCACATCTGGGGCAAAGGGGATCCCACAAAGGTTTGTATTTGCTTATGCGGGCTGGGGTCAGGTATGTTCTGTGTAAAATATATAGTTGTGTGAGTCTATCAGAGAGCCTGGGGGAAACTCAAGATGCCAACACGTCCGACCACTCATCATAATCCAGCTCACCCACATCCGCCACCCATTTGTCTTTTAATTTGTAGGCTATATCTGTCACCACAGGTGTAATAAGATTTGTAGAACAGAAGTTAGTTTCTTGGAATCCATACATATGAAGAGACTTACACTAGATACAGGGGTGTCAAGTCTGGGACGTGGTCAGGAAACTGACATTGGAGTGCGTGGTGGAGCTGAAGAAAACTAATGAACATGGCGTTGGGCAGGTCAAAGGTCAACTTAAGCTCCTGAAATGATTTGACCCCATTTTCAGTCATCACTTGTGACAAGTACACAACCCCCCTGCTCAATCCAAAGGTCTATATCTGGCAAGAAAAGTAATTCTGGAAGATTTGCGTTGCCCCACAGTGGTGAGTGTTCATGGATGGGAGAGGCCCTCAGTTTATCCATTGCTAAATCCCATATTTTACAGTGCTGATACACCAGGCCCCTGCATCCACCAATTACAGCTAGGGTTCGTCTGCCACTAAATAGGATGTGGAATGGGTGTGTGATGCGGGCAGGGATCCCTGGGCATGCCAAAGTGAGATATCTAATTTTGTCCTCTTTGTCCAAGTAAAAGAAGTGGGATAATTGGGCAGCCAAGTAGTATGTAGACAGGTCTGGGAGGGCAATGCCCCCCAAGTCTGTCGGGTTCTTTAGAGTTTGCCATGCTAACTTATGCCTGGAGTTGCCCCAAATAAAGGAGTTGAGAATAGAGTCCATGGTTTTGAAGATTCAGAGGGGTAAGTATGTTGGAGCATGCCAAAAGGCATAAAGGAGTTTGGGAAGCAAAACCATCTTCATCAGGTTTATGAGACCCATTACCCCGAGGGGGAGGCGTGCCCATATGTGTCTTGACTTTAATTAGGTTGTATAGGGGTTCAATGTTCAACCTAGTGTAATCTTGGAGGGAGCAGGTAATATAAACACCTAGGTACTTGATCTGGCTCGCCCGGGACAATGGAAGAAGGGCCTGTGCAGCACTGGGGGCTTCCGAGTCTAAGGGGAGAATCTGGGATTTGCCCCAATTAATTTGGAGACCTGAAAACGCCCCAAAGCTTTCAATAAGTTTCAGTGCTGCCGCCAGTGAGTACAGCAACATGTCATCTGCGTATAGACTAATGGTCTCAACCAGAGGACCTGATCTCAAACACCTGATCTCTGAGTGATCCCTGATGACTACTGCCAGCGGTTAAACGGCAAGGGCATACAGCAATGGGGATAGCGGGCTCCCTGGCGTGTGCCTCTATTCAATGGAAAGGAGTCAGATATTTTACCATTTGCTAGGACTTTAGCTACAGGGGATTGATAAGAGTTGGATACAGGTTATAAATTTGGGGCCAAAGCCATATCTGCGGAGACATTCCCATAGGTAGGCCCATTCAACGGAGGTGAACGCCTTACCCGCTTCCAAGCTGACCACGACTCTGGAACCAACCGACTTGTGGACAGCCTGTAGGTTTAGAAAAAGGCAACTCAGATTGAAGGCGGTGTTTTTGTTGGGCATAAAACCTACCTGGTCAGTGAATTAGAGTGAGGATTACTTTATTTAATCAAAGTGCAAGAACCTTGGCAAGGATTTTAATGTCAAGTTGTAGGAGATATATTGGCCAGTATGATTCAGGGAGAGAGGGGTCCTTTCCAGGTCCTAAATTGAGTGTAGAGTTTGAGAGGAAGACCATCTGTGCCAGGGGCCTTGGAAGTGGCCAAATGGGCAATGGCTTTGTCTGTCACCTGAGGTGATAGGGGCTTTGATTTGTTGTACCTGGGCCTGGGACAGCGAAGGGAAACGGATAGGGTGTAGAAAGGTAGTCAGCTTGTCTTGTGTGTATGGGGCAGTGGAGGAGTAAAGTGCGGCAAAGAAAGTGCAGAATTCTATGGTTACCAGGGCTGGGTTGGAAATCTGGCGACCAGAGGAGTCAGTGAGGGACACCACCACTGGTGGTTTGTGGTCTAGATGTGCAAGGTAGGCCAGGAGCTTTTTCGAAGTGTAAATGGTTGACCAGGCGGTGTTGTGCCCTCATGGAGGAGATGTTATCAGGGGAAGGGTCTAGCTGGTAAGCCCATTCCAGGGATTCCAGAAATGGCCTCTGCCTGCTGCAATACCAGTTTGGGAGAGCTCTTATATATGGAGATGCGAGTGGTCAAGGTCAATTTTGCATGTAATTTAAAGGACTCCCAGATTGCTCCCAACGATGCAGTGCCCTCAATGGTTTTGAAAAAGAATGTCCAGTCGTCTTGTAATGAGTCTATGTCAGGAAGGGTGGATAGCCAAAAAGGGATTCAGCCTCCAATATAAGGATGAGTGGGGGATCTGTACATCGAGTGTTATCCAGTAGGGTGAGTGATCCAATAGCACGCGAGACCCAAATCCCATCTCCACCAGCTGCGGTAGGATCGAAGAGGACACGAATATATAGTCTATCCGTGACATGGTAGAGTGGGTGGCGGAGAAGCACGAGAGGAAGGGAACCTATGCCTCCAAGTGTCCACCAACACAAACTCGCGCATCACCCGGCTTGGTCTCGTTAGACTAGGCGGATCAGCAATGGGGGGGGTCTCGGGCCGTTCTATCTAGGGAGGGGTCCACAAGCATGTTGTAGTCCCCCATCCAGATAGCGGGAACAGCTGGGTATTGTGCCATGAAGTCTAGATCATCATTTATAATGGCAAATTGAAAGGGAGGAGGGATGTAATATGCAAACAGTAAAGTCTCCAATCCATTAATTATCGCATGCATAAATACGTATCTGCCCTGGGGGTCCATCCGCAGCGTTAGTAGTTGAAATTGTGTGTGTTTGGTAATGAGGACTGCCACATCCCATGAGTGGGGGCTGTAGGGAGCCTGATACACCCAGCCCACCCATGGTTTCTTCAGTGTGAGTTGTAGTTGGCCAGTCAGGTGCGTTTCTAGCAGAACGATTATGTCTGCCCGCATGGATTTTATGTGGGAGAGAACGGCTGTACGCTTAGGCCTAGCACGTAGCCCTCTGATGTTCCACATCACTAACCTGACTGGAGCCATGGTATAGTATGTGGGGGTGATAAATGCAGACGGAGACCCAGAGACAGTAAACATAGTTCGGGAACATGGGGCGCCCGCTTCTGGCGGCCCCGGGCTCCCAAGCATTCACCTCATACAATAGTGTGGACCAGGATAACAAAGTGAACATTGTACAATGCATGAGTATAGACCTTTAGTGCATTCATTATCAATAGTGCGAAGAGCAGCAGCTTATTAGTAACCTCTTTGTGTAGTGGAAAAGGTACATATAGTCTGAAGAACTCCAGAAACCTCTGGAGCAGAACCGAAACAAAAAAGGAGAACAAAAGAAAAAAAAAGTGTCCAATTAAAGGGGATAAACATGCACTGGTCCAGCGGAAGAAGACCCAATCCCAAACACTTAGATACAGTTCATGGGTGGGTGCTGGCCAGGGAAACTTGGCTTGAGTAGTGGACCAGGTCCGAACAAAGAAACAGAGTTGTAGCACAACAGGGGGCAAACATTCGCTGTAAAGCTTGCCTTAGCATAGGAGGTTCATCTGTGGTGAGCAATCGTTCTATAACACAATAACACATGACCCATGATGGAAATAAGGAATTAATAGGGGGGCCACGGTATGTGTGTGATACAGGGAGCTCCTAGTTACCAGAGTTAAATATGAAATGGGGGCTGTCAATAATGGTTATATGGGACCGTTCCATTATGTGGCTGTTTGTATTCAGGATACTGGAGGGGGGAGAATGGAGGTGAATAGGGCTCCTGTTCCAGGCATGGCAATAAGGGAAAAAGTAAAAAAAAACTTAGTCGGTTGTAGGTGATAGTGCCAGCACAGGAACAGTGACGATAACGGTGCGAAGTGGACGGTGTGGCCCATGGGCAGGCGCAGATCATGGTGGAGGCCTATGCACACCCTCTCGGCGTTCCAACCAGGTGATGGCAGATTCTGGGTCTTCAAAGAAGTGCGCCCGATCTTCTCCTACTACCTGCAGCCTGGCGGGGTATAACATGGCGTATTTCAGGTTTTTGAGGTGAACTGCGCATGGCAGCGCTGGACCTCTGCGGAGAAATTGGGGTACACCGACACCTGCATGTTGCGGAATGGTATGTTACCTTTCATGCGTGTGAGCCGAAGCACTGCATCCCGGTCCTTGTAATTCATAAACTTCGCAATAAATGTGCGTGGAGGGGCGTCGCTGGGGCGGAGGCTTAGCAACCAGGCGATGGTCGCACTCCATGATGAAGGAGGTGGAGAAGGCCTCTCTCCCATAGGTAGTAATTAGCAGCTGCTCTAAAAAGGTGGAGGGGTCCGTGCCCTCTGCACCCTCTGGCAGGCCGACAAACCAGAGATTACAGCATCTCAACCGGTTCTCCATGTCATCTTGCTTCTGCACAAGGGTGTGGAGCTGATGTTGGAGTTGCTCGGTGGAGAGCTGCAATGAAGGGATGTCGTCTTCCATTTGGCTGATGCGCCTCTCTGTCTCTGTCACCCGTTCCCTCACCTTCTGCAGGTCTTGACTCAATAGGGATATGTCTATTTTCACCTCATCAATATTTGAAGCGAGGGTAGATTGGCATTGAGAGATGGCCTCGAATACTCTGTCCGTGTCTGCACTGGAACATGCAGATATGGCAGGGATCTCAGCGCCATGTTCCTTTGCGGCCTTCCACGCCTCGTGGCGGAATTTATCCAGCTTGTGAAGCGCCTCGGACGCCCGCGGGGACATCATTGTCTGCAGGCTGTACAGAGCGGGAAGGCAGGATGGCGGGCAAGGATTGGAAAGGATTGCCCCAGGATACCCTAGAAAAGGAGTAATGTGCGGAGGAGCTCTTGGTCAAGACTCCCTATGCCATGCCGCTTCAGGCCACGCCCCACTTCTGGCGCCTTCTTGATGATTTATGTATGCTACCCCCATGGCGCTGTGTGACTTAAAAGGAGGCCCTTTAGCTGCCTTGACTAATTCAGTAGGGCAAGGCAAATCAACCTCAATTCCTGGATGTGGATGGACAACAATCTCTCCTGCTTTGACCAAGTTCTCTGGACCAAGAAATTGTTCAGAACTCCACCCTAGCCCATCAGGCAGTCTGTCATCAGGACTCTCAGGATAAAAGGAGGAATGATTTTGCCATCTTTAGCATCCATGAGATTTACCATTCCAGAGTAAGTCTCATGCTGGGATTTGAAGATATTGGGGAATCCAAACAGGGTCCTCCTGGTCCATGCTGCTAAGACATTCTGTTGGGAGTGCTTGGAATAAAACTGGGTAAAGGGCACTGCCTCGAAGATAGTAACTATCTTTCCCAGAACCTTCGTGAATAAGCAAATTGGGGGATTTGTCAAGAATCTTGAGCAAGTCCACCTGAGTTTATCCAGAGGGAGAATCACTCTCGCCTGAACCGTAACCAGGGTCAAGCCGAAATACGTTATCTAACCTCTAGGTTGGGGCGAAGGCTGATTTCTCATTGGTCTCCTGCAGGGAAGCAAATCGTTCCCTCAGAAGTAATTTGTCTAGGTATTCTTTAACAGGGAACCCCAGATGCAAAGGAGCCCCAGAACCTTGGTAAACACTCTGGGAGCTGTGGACAGGCAGATTGGTGGAGAAACAAACTAAAAGTGGCGGTCCTCCATCGTAAACGGCAGAAAGGTGGTGTGGTGCGGTGGAAGGATCAAACATGCAGGTAAGCATCTTTGATATCCACTAATACCAGGAAATCTCCATGCTGCAGATAGGCCACCACTGACTGCACCAATTACATCCAGAACTTCTGCACTCATGAATCCCTTGAGATCATATGCAGCCTACCTGTGCCCAGCAACCTCACCGATACGCGTCATATGCAGCCCTCCTGTGCCCAGCACTGATTGGCAGCACTGATAGGTGCCACTGATGGGCATTGGTGGGCAGCACTGATGGGCACCAATTGTCACTGATAGATGGCACTGATAGGCAACACTGGCAGCACTGATGGGCACTGGGAGGTGGCATTGGTTGGCACTAATTGGCACTGACAAGTGGCACTGATAGGCGTCACTGACCGACACTGATAGAGGAGATGAGGAGCTTCACATTGAGCAGATAGCAGGCTTGTAAGAGCCGCTTAGTGTGTCAAACGGTCATGTAATGTTACTGCTTGCAGAGAAAAGCTGTCAAAACTCCGCGATGATGTCGGAGGTGGGCGGGACCGAACAGTTATCAACACCAGCTAATGATTGGGCTGCTTAAGGTGGTGGAGCCACATGCACGGAGTGGCCCACCCAGCCCCCATCTCATTGACTGATGTTTGATAGCTGTTCCCGCCAACCCCCGACATCACTGTGGAGTTTTGACAGCTGTCTTTGCAAGCAGTTACATTACATGACCGTTTCACACACACTGAGCGGCTCTGCTATTTGCTCAATGTGAAACCGTTTCACAGGCAGCGTGGGCTAGTTTCACAGCAGGTCTCGGGAGAAAGCCGCCCGCCATACAGCTAGCACGGACATCCCCACAATGGGCAGCACCCGGGGCTACCCCGCCCCCTTTTGGTATCGCTATTTTTTTTTTTACTTTCGACCGATACCGAAAACACAGATTTCGGCTGATAATGCCGATAATTATCGGCGGCCGAAATTTCGGTGCACCTCCTAGTAGAAACCGCAAAACCTTTGTCCTCTGAAGCTAGAATGATCACTCCTTGAGGAAAAAAAAGATGATCAAGAGCTTGCATAAAAGCAATTCTCTTTTGTGGATTTAAAGACACATTTGAGAGTAAATAGCGCAAAGGGGGGACACTCTGAAATTCCAGCTTGTGGCTGCAAGCCACTATATTGTAGAAGCAATAACTACCACAGGGCACTCACCAGTCCATGCCACAGGACTAACCAGATGGTCTAATCTTAACTCATCACAGTGGATTCTGCCACTAGGGGCTTTCAGGGACTTGACTCACCAGCTGAGGATCACTGCCCTGTACCTGTATAGCACCCTAACGGTCTGCAAGGCAATATATATCATTACGCATGGGCGGCAGACCAGCAACCTTGCATACCCCACCCCTACAGGTTTAGTACAGGTACCATTCCTCTGAGCATTAAAAAGCAAAAAGGAATTGATCTGGAAAAAGCCAGCCTTCTAATTCCAGATGAAATTGTTGAGAAGCTAGCTAGTCTTTGGTGGGGAGACTGCATAGACCTGACCATTACCTAAGGCACTAGCAAAGGAAATGGAAGCCTTGTCTAATGGGGAGGGGTTATGCCTAGGAGGGGATTTCCTGACTTTTTGTGCCAGTGCCCCATCACCTTAAAGTGTCAGCATAACCCTATCATTATGGATATGAAGATGCTCTGTGTCCCGTGATGTATGTTAAAGAGAAAAAAAAAATGGCCTCGTGCACAAAAAGTGATTGTAATAAAACATATTTGTTCTATTATACTGGCCACATAGGTATTAACATTAAATAGATCATAGACAATTTCTAATAAGATTTTTCTCAAAAAACATCTTTTAATTGTAAACCAAAAAAATCAATTTGATTACATGTGAATCAACTTTTCTGTAAACCTGATTGGTCATTTTTGATCAGAATGATCATTTGCTGATTAAGTCTACTATTTAGTGATACTATTTAATTGATTTCTGTCAGGTTCAAAACTATTTATTGCACAAACTGTGTTTACATGTATGAGCAGCATTCAATGCAATCTATCAGTTCTCATTTGCAGTCTGTGGGCATCTATAGAACAAACCAAAGTAGTGGAGATGGAAGCTACAGTTTTTTTCAAAGCAAGACCATCAACTGCTGCAGAAAAAAGAATCTTAGTAGTTCTGCTCTAAAAAAACACTGCCATAGACTGGAGTCTGCATGTTAGCAGTCAGCACATTCATCGACTGTATGATGAATATGATGCACTGTTCTAGTTCCTAAAAGAGTAACAATTGCCATCTATAATCTTCTTCAGTTTAGTAATAAGTTTCAGTGTAGGTTTGGGGAGGCACCGGGAAAAGAGGGTGTGGAGCTCTGACTGGTTTAATGAAAGATTTTGACAGCTAGCCAAAGAGCAATATATTCTCTTCACTCATTATGGCTCGATCTCATACTTGTAGCACTATACTTGTTTTTACAGTTTCTAATATTTTTTTGTCAACCTATTAGCTTTTATGCATGTAATTTTCCTAAATTTAATTGTGCATTTCTAGTTAACCACTCAAGTCCCAGATAGTTTTATAATTTTGGAGCTGTCATTACTTATACGTTTTTTTGGGGCTTTTGTAACCTATTCTTATCTTTTTTATCTTGGGAGCGGACCGCCTCTTCCTCCCCTCCGGCCAGTGCCATCCTATACCCAAGGCCACCATCAGGGAGTACAGGGCCTGCCCGCTCCCTGCCTCCCCCTACAGAAGCCAGCACATGTTAGGCATACAAGCCTAAGCCTTTCACTAGCACCGCACCATCCCCCCCTCCTGGAAGTGATTTAGGCCAGCACTCACTCCGCTTCCTTCCCTGCTGAGGCGGAGCCCACTGGCTGCTGCTAGGTCTCCCATGCAGGCTGTCTTCTGTACCATGTGGACGATAGCACAGAAGGCTGCCATAAAGGACCATATAGATAAGCCACCAGGATGTGGAGCACGTTCTGATGCCTCCCCGATCTCTCTCTCGCTGGGTCCTGGGATGAGCATGGTTCGGCAAATCGCACTGCACTGCACTGCACGGTGGATAGTGTCCAACAGGTAGTCCCAACATGACTACAGTATATTGAGTCACTCTGTTCAGCAGTCCCTGGCTGTCTAATGTACCCATGTAGTCTCTGCCTGTCTAATGTACCATGCAGACTCTGGCTGTCTCCTGTACAAGGCCTGCAGTCACTGCTCTCACTTCTGCCTGTTGCCACCTCCTTCCCTCCACGAGCTGTCACCTCTGCCCCCATGTCTCCCAATAACCATCCTATCCCTATCCTCTTCCCCCCAGCGATCACAGCCTTTTCCATCCCAACTTTCCCACCCCACAGTCCCTATGTCACCCCATCCTCAACTACCCTGCCCTCACTTACCCCTCTACCCCCCCCCCCCCCCTTCAACCCTGCCCTCACACAGCTCCCTAACAACCCCCCTACCTACACGATAGATATCGGTAATTGGTATCGGCGACTACCAAAGGTAAAGTATCGGTACTCTGTGGCAAAAAATTGGTATTGGTGCAACCCTACTAGCTAGCATACAAAAAAAAATGTTCTGTTCCATAAAGGGTAAACCATCACTTGTCTTTAAAAACAACTTCAGCCTGAATTTATAAACCTTCATGTGGATCTTCTTTTTTTTTTTTTTTTAAACGTGGGTCCATGCAAGTCATATTTGACAAGCAAAAATTGGCTATTACTTTCTATCATATGGTCAGAATCTTCTGACTTCTGAAGGGTTTGTTAGATTTTGCTCTTTTTGTTTTCTTTGGCACACCACTGCAAATGTTACAATGTTTCCTTGTTGTCAGTGAAAGTGCTGAACTTTATTAAGTAGGCGAGACTGATAGGAGTTCAGTGAAAAGACCTCCTTTCATAAAAAACTACAGCTCCAGCAGACATACACTCTAAGGCTCAGCTTCTCACAAATAATAAGGAATTGAGAAAAGGCACAGTCCGTAGGGAGCAGGTATATAAACAAGAAGAACACATGCTAATGAAACATTTTCAAAAGGTTATGTGTGAAGCAAAACAGTATTTTTAAAAAATAAAGCAGTGCACAATATATAGGGGGCTTTTGTTTAATGTTTTCAAATTAATTCTTCATTCTAGAACTTGTGCTGCTCGCCCAAGTCATTCTATCATGACAATAAACTATAGATTTGTCACAGCTACGCACACAGAACTAAAGAGTATAATAAATTGCATACCCCACATAAACAATGACTTCTTTCTCACAAGTCTAAACCTGGCCACACATTGCTTGAATTTCAGTAGATTCCTGCGAAATTGGCTAAAATTCAAGCTGTGGTTGGCAATGACAGCACCACCTGTCTTGACAAAACGTGATTAAAAAATTGAAGGAGCTGTATGGAAAACGGTCAGCCAAACAGGATGCAGTCAGTGAGCCATGGGTGCTACAACTTCCTGAATACACTATCTGAAAATGCAGACTCCTCCTGGAGGAATCTATTAATTTTCTCTTGTTTTAAGAGAAAGCAAACCATGTATGAATAGCTTTAACCAGTTAACAACCGCCCTATAGTCAAATGACGGCTACAGGGCGGTTGCTTAACTGTGAGAGGGCGTACTATGACGTCCTCCCATGAACGAGCGTCCCGCGCGCCCCCTGGGGCGTGCACCCGGGAACATCCATGACCGCCAGGTCCAGGGGATTGCGGTGAATGGCCGCTCGAGCGATCACATGTAAACAAGCCGGCGGAAGTTCCGGCTTTTCTCTCCCCTCTCCACACCGATCGGTGCAGTGTGTGAGGAGAGGGGGAGAGAGCAGATGGTGCAGCGCTGTGGGCAGGATGTGTAGTGCCCACAGCGCTGCTATGTGACAGGCTGCACCCTCACCATCCATCCAGCCTCACCCAGCCAGCCATCCATGCTCACCCTTCCAGCCATCCTCACCCACCCATCCATGCTCACCTAGCCATCCATCCTCACCCACCCATCCGTGCTCAGCCACCCCCATCCATGCTCAGTCATCCCCATCTGTGCTCAGTTATCCTCTTCCATGCTCAGTCATCTCCATCTGTGCTCAGTCAACCTCTTCCGTGCTCATCCATCCCCATCCATTGCTCATTTGTGCCTCATTCATGCTCATCCATAGCACATCAGTGACACATCCATGCCACTACAGTGCCCATCCTTGCCACTACAGTGCCTATCCATGCCACCACAGTGCCTCATAATAGTGTAAAAGGTAATCAAATTATATTTGAAATGTATGCCCCTAGAACACCTGACGTTGCTTCCTGCATGTTGGGCCTCTGTATGTGGCCAGGCTGTGTAAAAGTGTGGTATCGCCATACTCGGGAGGAGTAGCAGAATATATTTTCGGGGGTAATTTTTGCTAGGTACATGCTGTGTGTTAGAAATATTGTATAAATGGACAACTTTGTGTAAAAAAAAAAAAACTTTTCATTTTCTTTCCACATTTTACAAAAACTTGTGGAAAAAATGACATGTTCAAAAGACTCATTATGCCTCATAGAATATACGTTGGAGTGCTTGCTTTCCAAAATGGGGTCATTTTTTTGGGCATTGAAATTGTCCTGGTACTCCAGGACCTTCAAAAGTGCAAGAGGTAGTCAGGAAATTATACAGTCAGGTCCATTAATATTGGGACATCGACATAATTCTAATCTTTTTGGCTCTATACACCACCACAATGGATTTGAAATGAAACGAACAAGATGTGCTTTAACTTCAGACTTACAGCTTTAATTTGAGGGTATTTACATCGAAATCAGCTGAACGGTGTAGGATTTACAACAGTTTGTATATGTGCCTCACACTTTTTTTTTTTTTTTTCCTTTCAAAACAGTTTTATTTGTAACCAGCAAGTATAATTACAGTACATGAACAGAAGTTGCGTTTAGGATATACAAGAAGCTTACATTTGGGAACCAGTACAACCCGATACAATCAAATCTCTGTTTAAACAGGCACATAGTCCTGTTAATCCGGGGGCGTAACATTTATTTCCAAGGTACACGGACAGCAACATAAACAGTGAATGTATAGTAATAGTTTATGTACTTTTTACATAATGTGAGTACCCCTCTTCTCTAGGCAATGGGATTCATATGGCTTGAGCAGGTCTCCGTACTTTCGGATTTGGAATATAAAGAGAACACTAGCGAGTATTTGGGGGCTTTTCGGGGATGTGTGGACAGAGGAGAGGGATTCTGTGTCTTGGGGTTGGATTCCTTCAAATGTAAGTGTATGTATTTTGTTGCATCCGTGTAGGGTCGTCTCAGTATGCAGCGCAGTCTTGTGAGGCTGTGTCTGGACCCATCTGTGTCTATAGAACGAAGAGGAAAGGGAGGAAAAGAAAAGAAGGGAAGAGAAAAAATGTATAGGGAATGGGTCGGGGAAGGGGGGAGGTTGGGAGGATAGGGAATGAGCTGGAGATAGGTTAGGGGGGATGGAGGATGAGGGGGGGGGGGTAGGTGCCGGAAAAATGGACCAGCCAGGGGGGAGGGGGAAGTTCCGTAGGTCTCCAATCTCACTTCGTCATCGGTGTTCCATGGCGATATTCTAGCATCGAAGCGTTGTTTGCGTGAACTTTTAGGGGGTCTATCATAAGGGTAGGCCTCAGAATCTTTTGAATTATCTGGTAGCGAGTAGTCAGGGTGATCCTGGAATTAGGTTTCGACTGTGGTTGAGGGTCAGTGTGGATACACCTCCCACTTTTTAAGGGACCAAAAGTAATGGGACAGATTAACAATCATATATCAAACTTTAACTTTTTAATACTTGGTTGCAAGTCCTTTGCAGTCAATTACAGCCTGAAGTCTGGAACGCATAGACATTACCAGACGCTGGGTTTCATCCCCGGTGATGCTCTGCCAGGCCCCCTACTGCAACTGTCTTCAGTTCCTGCTTGTTCTTGGGGCATTTTCCCTTTAGTTTTGTCTTCAGCAAGTGAAATGCATGCTCAATCGGATTCAGGTCAGGTGATTGACTTTGCCATTGCATAACATTCCACTTCTCTCCCTTAAAAAACTCTTTGGTTGCTAAGGTCTGAAGTCCGACATTAACTGACGTTTCCTGAACGTTGGTTCATAATTTTTCAATTTCAAACTATATACTAACAATTAGACAGGGTAATGAAAACCAGGGAATTTTTCACCCTCCACATAGGTGTGACTGGGAGTTGGTGTCAGCTTTGGATTAAGGTCCTAGTGGGACTGATGAGCGATGGTCTATTAAGTTTTCTAAGACTCCGGATGGGAATACTATCTGGGGGATTTTCAAGTGCGTTTGTTGCGAAGCTACGATCTTATAGCGGTACCTTGTGGCTACTGCTTCACTCT
>BLSH010087128.1:1559070-1577243 GCA_018402905.1 Glandirana rugosa
ATAAGTGACACTTACAATATCTCAGAGTGGGTAATTCCATTGTCCTGGTGCTCCAGGGCCTTCAAAAGTGTAATAGGTGGTTGAGAAATGAGATGTGTAATTTATGTTCGTAGAATGCTTAAAGGTGCTACTTCAATGTTAGGCCTTTGTATGTGGCCAGGTTGTGTAAAAGTCTCACACATGGGGTATCGCCATACTGAGGAGGAGTAGCAGAATGTATTTTGGGGTGTCATTGCAAGTATGCATATGCTGTGTGAGAGAAATAACTTGTTGTTTAACAATATCTTAATTTCAAAAAACTCACCATGCCCCTTATTAAATACATTGGAATGTCTACTTTCCAAAAAGGGGTCATTTGGGGGTATTTGTACTTTCCTGGCTTGTTAGGGTCTCAAGAAATGAGATAGGTGGTCAGTACATCAGGTGTGATCAATTTTCAATGATTTGCACCATAGCTTGTAGACTCTATAACATTCACAGTGAATATATAATATACACTAATATGGGTTATTTTTACCAAAGATTATGTAGCAGTATAAATTATGGCCCAAATTTATGAAGAAAAATTACTTTTTTGCAAAATTTTTCAATACAAACTAAAAAAAAGTTGTTTTTTTTTCAAAAATGTTGCTACTTTTTTGCTTATATTGAAAAAAAATAAAAACCCAGCAGTGATTATATACCTCCAAAAGAAAGCTTTATTTGTGAGAAAAAAATGATAAAAATTTTGTTTGGGTACAGTGTAGCATGACTGAGTAATGGTAATACATTTCTTTTACTTTTGGATAAAGCTTGGAGGGAGCAGAATGTTTGTCATTTGATGTTTATGTCCCTCAAGGGAGGTTTTCTGCACATTTCTCTGTGTAGTCACCCTAACCGTAAGTAAAGAGGATACAGACTGCATTAAAAACCTTATATTTAGCTGTTCCATTGTAACATCTTGACAATCACATAGTGTTTAAAAAACCTAGCAGTTATGAACAAACGTTAATCTGCAAATTCCATGAGCCTACACTAAATAGCTGAAAGTATTATTCTTGGTGCCCTAGATAACTGTTGCTTGCAAAACTTTGTCATCAAGCTATAACTATTATTTTACATTCTTTTAAATCTTACTGACCTAGATCTTTACAAATATGTATAACTTCTCTATCTCCATGCCAATTGTCATTTTTTTTCCCTAGAACCTTTTTGATTGTAAGAGAAAAAAACACGGCTCCAGGTCCACCAGCCACACACTGCAACAATAGCACTGAACAGGTGCTGCCCAGCTCACAGCTGATGATGAAAGAAACATTAAGTCCGGGTGGCCATACAACTGTAGAAATCGCCTTTATCTGGAAAATCTCTGAATAAAAACAACAAAATAGTAGCGGAGGAGGAGGGTGACCCGCTGACATGTTTCAGGCTGCACTAGCGCTTGCTCCATGCTATAAGTGCTAGTGTAGCGTGAAACATCAGCAGGTCAACCTGATCCTCAGCTGCTATTTCCTTGATGCTGTTATGGAGATTTGGAGGTTTGGAGATTTTCCAAATAAAGGTGATTTCTACAGTAGTGCGGCTGTCCGGACTTCCATCTTCTCTCTTTTTGATTATACTTTATTTAATGCACCCTCTACATGAAGTGCTTATGGTATTTTTAAAAATGACACATTCTCACATACAAATGTATTGTTTACATAATTTGAAATCTGTCACATTCCAAAATTAATTCCACCTTCCACAGTTTTAGGCTCTACCCACCATGGCAACAACTCCACTCCCTTTTGCCTGTAGAGGAGAGTCCTATTTTACTTGACAGTACACCCAGGTATGTCTGCCCACTAGTGTTTGTTTGGAATGAAAAGGAAACAACCTGACTGTTATGGGCAACAATATTTTTTTTTATTTTTCACAGCCAGACAGTACACACAACTACGGTTTAGACAACCAAACTTTAAAATAATAATTCATATTAGCAGCCCAAATGAAACCACAAAAGAAAATGGACTATAGGCATAGACTCAGTGGTTTCCACAAGTACTGTATGAAAAATCCTGACAAAGAATGACAGAGAGGTATTCACCTACTGAGAAAGTTGCAGTATACTTCCAAGACAAGTGCCATCTACTTCTGCTTAGACCAGTCTGCTCTGATTAAATGGGGTTGGCAGATGTGCCTTTCATCTCATGCTGTCGAGATCAGCCACGTCACTATGAATTAGCAGGACTAGCTGAGATGGAGGCCCATGGGCTTTCCCACAACCCAAAATCAGCAAGTCTCCAACAGAACTCAAGCAAAGTATAAAGGAAAAGATAGAACTCAAGTTTGGTTGTTTCATAGAGAATTTTTTCATTTGTTTTCAATTTTTCTTATAAATGTTTAATAGGCATTATGTCCCCATGAACACCGCAGGTGTTTTAGTAGGTGTTTCTAATTTCATACAAAGGAACGAATATTTAACAATTCAGATACACACATCAGATAGCAGAGTTTACATTTTCTGATGTTAGGACCATTTTACATGAAGAAGGAATATACGTTTTTTACAAGCTAAAAATAAACAGCCTAGATGAAACCCGTACTCGGTACAGTGTGACTCTATACAATATAGGGCCCTTTCACATACATGCATTGTAACACTTGCATGTTACAGTGTGTCGCTGCATGTAATGCATGAGTATATGTGCATTCTGGTACCATTCATTCCAAAGAGCAACCCAACACATTTAGAGTTGTTTACCTGCATTACAGCACACAATGCACAGTGCTTTGTGGTGGGTTAATTTTGCAAAAATTTGCATGTTGACAGCCCATTCAGAATAACCCACACCGATGTATTGAATGTAAAAGGAATCTGTTGCAAAACAAAGTACCAGCATGAAAAGTATATGGAGGTTATTGTACTTATTAGGCTACTTACTAGTTCCAGGGCAATAAAGCTGAACAAAGTTAGCTATTGTCACTCATTCCTATGCTTTACCCAGCCCCAAGGCATGTAAGCACTTCGAGTGGAAACTACTTGCACAGGTATTTTGATTTGTGACAGATTCCTTTTCAGTTAATATGAAGGGTTAGTGTTAATACACAGAGATCAAATCCAAAACTGAAGGTCCAGGGTTGAGTTGAATTACATGTGTTACCAGCATGTTCTGATTCAATAGTGAAATGGTTGATAAAACGCAGCCTCTAAAATCCACATGGAAAAAATAAGCCCCCTGCAGAGGACATCTAGTGCCTCTCCTGGTGTCCATACCACCCCATTATCTGCTGTAGTCAACACAAAGAACTGACTGAAGAAGCTACAGAGTCAAACAGTTCTGAAAGTCTGATTCCTGGTCCACTTGGTTCAGTCTGCTTCCCCAGTATTGATATATATAAGCCAGCCTGAGGAAGCAAAGAGTGCAGTGCGGGACCAGCCAGGTTTTACACAACACTGCTTGGAGAGCTGTAAGGCTGAATGCATTAAGTCCTACCATCTACTATGCCACAGTTTGTGAAGGCGCACAGAGCCAACTCTCATGAATCTGGCCTCTCTTGCATGTTGGGAATTTAATGAACTTTCCCACCAATACAAATGAGAGAAAAAAAGAGAGTTTTGCAGGAAAACCCAATGCAATAGGCACTACACAGGTCAATGAGAACTTGACTGGCTTTCTTAAATGCATATGATCACATCTGGGTTAATTGACATTATATTTTACATTTAAACATTTGTTTGACATGTTACTTTTACAGATCTAACAGCTTCTTCCTTAAAATGAGAAATAACAAGAAACCTAACAGTTCATTTGGGAATGAAGAAGATCCTTGCCAAAGCTGTTTTTTTTATAATGAATTCCACATTCTACTGCTCACAAACAGCTGACCAAACTGTAGGGATGTACAGATTTGTCAACAAAAAAAAGAGACCAAACACTCTGGAGTCCCATGCAGACAATAGGAAACCTAATAAAGCTCACAAATTCTCCTAGGAGAGTCACCATGAAGATGCAAGTTACTGTTCCCCTATGAAGCAGCTGTACAAGGGACTGTGAGGCAGTAAAAAGAGAAGGCAAAGAACAGGATCTCAGCCCACAGATTGCATGGTATGTATTCATACTTTAGCTGTTTACATCTGACAGCAGCTGTCTGCAACTGTGAAAATACCAACGGTGACCAATGACAAAAGTAATGTAGACCCCCTGGAATTCACTTCCATTAACTTATCCAAACTAAGAGGGGTCTCACATTGTTTCAGTTTGGGACTTGAAATACCAAAGTGACAGGACATAAATCTCATCTCTTTCACATATTGATAGCACAGGTAAATGTGAAGGCCTTCAGTACTCTAATAGTCAACCCCTTTTTTCATCTAAAGCCGCTACTGTTTATTAGTTTTATTCAGCGCTCTTTATGGCAATACTGGTTTGTATTTGTTTTGATACTACTCCGTTTCCCTGCAAAGCCTTATATATAAAACATCTATTCACTTTAGGGAGGAACGGTTTAGCTCTGAGATATGTTTGCTCTTGCTTCATTTCTATATATGTACTAATGTTGTTGCTCTTACAGTATATATTAGAAAAAGGCTAAAATTTACACAGACGTGTAATCTCAACATACATGCAAATAAGACCTTCCTTATCCACTTCAGCTCTGGGAGATTTTACCCCCTTCATGACCAGGCCATTTTTCGCTATTTTGCACTGTACTACTTTAAGTGGTAATTGTGCAGTCATGCAACACTGTTCCCAAACAAAATTTAGATAATTTTTTTTCACACAAATAGAGCTTTCTTTTGATGGTATTTGATCACTGGGTTTTTTATTTTTGTATTATATAAAGGAAAAAAACTGAACATTTTGAAAAAAAAAAATTGTTTTTACTTGCTGCTATAAAACATATCCAATAAAAAATAATCAAATTTCTTCATAAATGTAGGCCAAAACATATTCTGCTATGTCTTTGGTCTTTTGGGTAAAAATAAGGAAAATTGTTTTCATACTTACCGTAATTTTCCTTTCCTGGATCCTCCTCATGTCAGCTCCGCCCCCTCTGATTCCTTCAGGACAACCTCTTTCCAAACCTATAAGAGGTGGCTGTCTGCCCCTATGCAGTGTTCAGTTTACCCACCTCGCGACGGACTTTGGGTGGGAGTTCCTTGGCTGAAATGAGGAGGATCCAGGAAAGGAAAATTACGGTAAGTATGAAAACAATTTTCCTTATTCCTGGACCTCCTCATGTCAGCCTACTCTGGGACGTAGCAAAAAATCAACCACATAAGGGTAGGGAAAGACACAAACAACCTGAATCATAAACTATCAATTATTTTAATGGCCGACAGACGCCGACAGAACAGTAGACCCAAAAGCTTCCGATGCCGTCAAGAGTTACATTTACTCTGTAGTGCCGAATGAAAGTATTAGGTGCACTCCAGCTAGCTGCCCTGCACACTGCTTCTGCTGACACCTTAGCGTATGATTCACAAGAATCTGCCATGCCTCTGATAGAATGTGATTTGACCTCCAATGGCAGAGGATATCCCTACTCTCTATATGCCATCTGGATAGTTTTTACGATCTATGAAGACACCATTCTAGTTGGCATAGCCATGCCTTTCCTGGAGCCACCGGGAAAGATGAAGAGCTGATCTTGTTTCCAGAAATCCTTAGTTCGCTCTAGGTATATTGAAAAGGCCTGCACTAGATCCAGCCTAGTCCATTCGTCTTCCGAGTTACTATCAGGGAAAGCCGATAAGACTGATTCCCAATTTATATGCAAAGCTTATGCTACTTTTGGAAGAAAGCTTGGTGCCGGTCTGAGTAGATATTTCATCTTGGAGTATTAGGCAATACGGCTCTCTGGCTGAGAAAGCACACAGTTCAGACACCCATCTGGCTGATGCAACTGTCATCAAAAAATTGCACTGAGACAAAGAGCATGATGACACCGGACCAAATGGAGGTGCCATCAGAACTAAAGGCAGGTCCCACTTCGGAAAAAGATTTATTGGAGACCTGATCTGTATTGCTGCCTTTAAGAAAAGCATCACTAGAGGATCCAAGGCCCATCTTTGTTCAACATAGCTGACAGGGCAGACTTGAACTTTTAAGGAGCTACTGTATATGCTAAACCCTTGCCCAGACCTTCCTGGAGAAATTCCAATATGTTAGAGACTGAGGATGACCTCAAATCCCAGCTCTTTCCTGCTGAGAAGTGACAAAAGGCTTTATATATCCTATAATAAAGTATTATTGGTAGTTTTCTTTCGACTAAATGCTCTATAGATCTCCTCCCAACCTCCACGCCATCAACTTCAGTTTCCCCAGCTTCGGGTTAAACTGCTTGTTCTGCAGCAGAAAATCTTTGTGAGAAGGCAGAGGAATTGGCTGACACTTCTTCATTTTCTATGCTAGTGAAAACCATGATCTTCTGGGCCAGACTGCTATTGCTGTTACCTCCTCCTGCTGAATCTTCATTAAAACTCTGAGGATTAGCGAGAGAGGAGGAAACACAGACTAGGGGAAATTCCCATATATATATATATATATATATATATATAGAGCATAGATATATGAGGAATATATAGGGCATCCTGGCCTAGAGTTTGTGGGTGCCGTCAGGAGAAGTAACACGTAATCTGAGAGTTTTCCTCCAATGCCACCCAATCTATGACCGATGTCCCCCAGACCTTGAAGATTT
Organism: Glandirana rugosa; assembly: GCA_018402905.1. NCBI lineage: Eukaryota > Metazoa > Chordata > Amphibia > Anura > Ranidae > Glandirana > Glandirana rugosa. The sequence continues at coordinate 1,565,734 of BLSH010087128.1, forward strand.
TGAACAGGTATCTGGGATTCAAGCCCCATTCGTTCAGATCAAAGAATCTTAGACTCAGTTGATCCACCTGCTTGCTTTGTGGATCCGGAAGGTATGCTGCTGTTAAGGAAAAATCTGGCATGTCACTCTGAGCAGCGGAAGGCTCCTGGTGCCCCCTTGCCGGGCCACGTAGGCTACCATGGTTTGTTGTCGGAAAGGACTTTGACTGCCCCTTTTGCAAAATTGATTGGAAGGCTACTAGAGCATGCCAAACGGCCTCTAATTCTAACAGGTTTGAATGCTCTGAATAAAGATGCCTCTCATTTGCCCTGTACTTGTTGGCCTAAGGAATGAGCTCCCTGGCCTACTAGGCTGGCATCTGTAGTCAGCACTACTGGAACTGGAGGTTCGAGACACCCCCCGGGGTATAGATTCTGAGATGTCTTCCACCACATCAGAGACTGTTTTATTGGTACTGAATGGTAGATCTTCTGGGTTAACGAGTGGCGATCCCATTGATGGAGAAAATTGTATTGAAATCTCCCCTTCCATCATCTGGCCCAGGGTACTACCTGGATTGTGGAAGACAACAGGCCCAGGTACTGCATACACTCCTCGGCCATCAGAAATTACCTGGTCATTACTATTTCCGATTTGGTTTGAATTTCCACAATCTTCCCGAGAGGCAGAAATACACGACCTTGGGTAGTGTCGAATTGGGTTCCTAGATACTCTAGGACATGAGCTGATTGCAACCGACTCTTGTAATGGTTGATTAACCAACCAAAATGTCTGATTGTGCTGCAGGTTATCAGCACGTGCTGTTGAAGGAGGAATTTTGATGCGGCCCGGAGGAGAATGTCGTCCAGATAATGAAACATTTGAATGCCTCTGATTCTTAAGATAGCGATGACCACTGCCAAAACTTTTGAAAATGTTCTTGGAGCTGTGCACAGCCCGAATGGCAGACAACTAAATAGGAAATGGAAGCGATGGTGTGATGCACTTATGGGCACATGTAGGTAGGCATCCGCTAGGTGTATTGACGCTAGCAAATCTCCCTTCTTCACAATGGACAATGATGGTTTGCAAGGACTCCATTCTGAATGGAGGGTCTTTCATGAAGGCATTCAGGGCTTTTAAGTCCAGGACCGACCTGAATCCTCCTGAGGATTTTGTTACCAAGAACAGAGGAGATTAGAATCCTTCTCCCTTCTCGTGCTCCAGAACTGGCAGAATTGCTTGAGATGCCAATAAATTCTTTACATTAATAAACAACACCCTTTTCTCTGGACAAGTAGGAATCCGGGTCTCAACAGAATAAGACTAGGGAGGTCTTTCCTTGAATTCTAGGCGATATCCTCTTTGACTGATGTCCAAAACCCAGGCATCTTAAACTTCTTCCGCCCGACCTCTCCAAAGTAAGACAGACTGCTCCCACTTGGGAAGTCTGGACAGGGACCCCTTCAGTAGAGCTTGTCTGAAGCTTTCGCTGGCTGGTTCGCCTTGGCTTTGGTTGCTTTGGAAAAGGCTTGACCCTGCCCCTTCCACTGCCTAAAGAACGGTCGCCCTGGTTGGTACGCAGAAGCTTCCCCGAAACCTTCATTAGATCTCTCAGAAGGACGAAAGGGCTGAGGAAATCTTTTCCTTTCCTGCTGAAAAAGCCCCGAGTTCCCTCCAGAAACTCATTGAACCTCTGACTCCAAGGTCTTGCCAAAAAATTTCCAATCGAAAGGAACTGAGTAAAGGCTGTGCTTGGAAGCACTATCCACTGACCAATGCTTCAGCCATAGGGCTCTGTGTGCCATCACAGAATGAGCCATCAATTTCACTGTCATCCTGACCTGGTCCACGGCTACTTCTGCTAGAAAATACACAGTGATCTTAATGGACTGCAAAGGGGGGAACCTTTGTCTCCCATCACTTAACCCAAAAAGCTGGCCTCTAACTCCACAATGCACACTTTTAAGGCTGCCGCCACTAGGTAAGTGCTATAGCCGGCCTGCAGGCTGCTCCTGCTACCGTGTACATTCTTTTGAGATCTGTATCTATCCTACGATCCATCTGATCTTGAAGGATACCGAGTTATCTAGAGGCAAAGTGATGTGCCAAGCTAGTCTCTGTAATGAGGCATCCACCTTAGGCGTGGAATCCCAAAGCTCATCATCCTTAGAGCGGAAAGGGTACAACTTTGAGACCCTGTTGTGGACGTTGAATCTTTTATTGGGCTTTGCCCATTCATCTTCCATTATTTCCTGTATTTCAAAAAAATTAATATTTTCGCTGTTTTCTAGGGGGGTGAGGTTCCCTCTTTCCATTTCATAGCCTCCTTCCTGACTCCACTAAAGACCCTCTCACACTGAGGCACTTTTAAACTGCCCAAAAAACACTGAGCGCTTTTGAAGAGCTTACCATTCATTTCAATGGAGAGGGGTGTATTTTCACCACCCTGCCAGCGCACTGCCCCAGTGTGAAAGCATTCATTGATTTAATAGAAATAGGTTTTCATTAGCTTTTCAGGCACCTTTTTAGCGTGAAAGCGCATGAAAAGTGCCTTAGTGTGAAAGGAGTCTTAGGCTCGACCCACACCCATGCATCCCCAGCGTCCCCCGCATCCCCACACCACAGAGCGGGTTCCATAGGAAACAACGCCAAATAGACTGTAGTGCAAATCCGCAAAATGCACCAAAAACGCACGGGTGCAAATCCAGCCCAGAGAAGGAATCAAGGAAAAATCAAATGCATGAGTGTCTGGTTCCAGATCTGACTCAGAATCCTCTGAATGTTCATCTGAACTGTAGCAATATGTAGCATCTGGCTCTGAATCTGAAGCAGATGAGTGCCGCCTAGGCCGAGATCTCTTAGATACGGTTTTCAAGCCGCCTTTGACTGCTGCCTTAATATAGTGCTTAACCTGGTGTGCATCTGCTGCATTATCACACGCGGCTTCCTTAAAACAAGAGAAGTATACACACCTCCCTGGTAGGGAGTTTGCCCCGCATGCCCAGCAGGCCTTCTCCTCTTCCCGGGCCGAGGCCCTTCCAGAAGATGAAGAGGATCTGCGTCTTTGCTTATGCACATGCTAGCGCTTAGTGGTCGCTTTTTGGTGTTGCAACAGCAATTGGCCTGGGCTCAAGGCCCTGCAATGAGGGTGATCTGGAGTGGCATTCCACAGGGATTTTATCCCACCGCCGACCACTACTCTGACCCGACTTATCACGCTTTGAGCGCTTCTTTCTTTGCGTGTGATGCGGCTCTTTAGTACTTCCCTGCGGGTGTTTATCCCGTATCTGGGTCTTCTCGCTGCGTAGAGAAGAAGAATGCACTCTTTTAAAAACAAAAAACAAATAAACACAACAAAAACAAAACACACCAAAAAAAAACACTTTAAAAATAGAAAACCTTTCCACGCGCTCTTCAGTGCTACAGAGGCAGGCAGGAGGACCAAAGATACCTGGGAACACATAGACAGCCAGGGCTCTATCCAGCAACCCAAGGTAGCAGCCATGATGAGATCCCACATCACTCACCACAGAGGCAGTGCGTTTAAGACAAGCTGGAGCTACAGGTGCAGTAATCACAGCAGGGAAGCAGGAACCAGAGCATGGGAGAGGGCGTTCCTATCATACTAGGAAGTGGCCGCTCTCAGCAACCTCCTGAGAGTTCCTGTGGGACTACAAGCCTCAGCCTGCCTGCTGTTTCACCAGTTCACCACACAGCCCATACCAGCAGTGTTTAACTGCTCTCTAGAGGCCGCTGTACACAGGCAGTCATTTATACTGCTAAACTGAGACCCAGCACCACGGGTACCACCACGAAGGGAGATTTACAGCCCAGACAGGGGGTCCTCTGAACTCAGGAGAGTGCATGAACCTGAGCAGGATTGCATGGTTTTGCAGTAAGTCTCCTACCGTGCTTCTTCGTGTGTGTGTATATATATATATATATATATATATATATATATATATATATATATATACACACACACACATTTCTCTTTTTTTTTTTTTTTTAAGAGGTGTCCGGAGCGAGGATGAAAAAAAGAACACTGCATAGGGGCAGACAGCCGCCTCTTATAAGCTTGGAAAGAGGTTGTCCTGAAGGGGTCAGTGGGGGTGGAGCTGACCCATAGTAGGCTGACATGAGGAGGTCCAGGAAATCCCAGTAAGTGCATATTGATTGGTTTACATGCAAGTCATAACATCTACAAACTATGGTATATATACTGGAATTTTTATTACTATTATTTTTTTTATACCACTAATGGCAGTGATCAGTGCCTTATAGTGGGACTGTAATGTGACTGTGATGTGAATGTGTGCGGCGGGCAACCTGACACTGACACTTTGTGGGAACTGACATCACCAATGACACTAATACAGTCATCAGTGCTAATAATATACACTGACACTGTACTAATGACACTGGATGGGAAGGGGTTAACTGTGTGTAAGACAATGAATGTACTTTCATTAACACAAATGAAAATCCATTATTACCATCCAAATGAAATGGAACTGCTTGCCCTCATGCATGGGAATAGGAAGAGGGGCTGCTGTAGTCCTAACCACACTCATATTTTGGGAGGACTGGATCCACTCTGCTGTCCCATGCATCAACGCTTGGTATACTGCTGTGGGAGTACATTTGGGGCCAGGGTGAACTTAGCCCTTAACCATTCATTCAGCTCAATATAGTCTGTCAGACTTGTATGACCCTACAGCAATTAACATCTTTCTCTACCAAAAGTAGGCAAAAAATAGAACTTAACATACCCCAATGTGAAAGTATAAACCCATATAAAGGTTTAGCATCTTAATTAATGTATGTTATCAAATCGTATATAAAATATAACTAGTGACATGGATTTCCGATGTTGACTATAAATGGCATTTAAACACAAATTATACAGACGTTGAGGTTGATTTACTAAAGGCAAATAGACTGTGCAGTTGCACTCTGTGAAGGCATTTGCTCCAGATCTTAGTAAATGAGGTGACGCTTCACTTTGCAAAGAATACCCAATCACATGCAAGGGAAATTAAAAAAAAAAAAAAAGCCTCTTTGCTTGCACGATTGAAGTAAGCTTCTCATTTACGAAGCTCTGGAGCAACTGCAAGTGCACAATATATTTGCCTTTAGTAACATAGGATAGGAACATATGATGAAAAAAAAAACAAAAAACGTGAAAACATGTATGAATTTACATCTACTTTCGCATATAACCTAATCCTATATCCAACACCTGCTAGTAAGCCAAAGCTGACCATACACGACTTAATTTAAGGTAAGATAAGATACTTTATTTGTCATTGTATCCAAGCACAATGAAATTTCTCTTGTAAAACACTCACATTATACATACATTTATAACATAACATAACTTGCTACCCCCCCTCCCGAGCAGCAACCACAGGCAGATATCTGATCGGCATCACCACTATCTGTCCATTTTAATAGAACCTCATTCAGTGCCCTAATGGCATTTGGATAAAAACTTTTATTAAAATGATTTGTCCTCACCCTAATATTCCTGTACCATCTGCTGATGGCAGCAGTTCAAAAAGATGATTACCAGGGTGGGACAAATCCTTTAATATCCCTTCTGCTCTGCAAATGCAGCGGGACTGGTGAATTTGGTCCATTGTGACAAACTCACAGCCTACAACTCTTTTTGCAGAATTTATTATTCTCTGTAGAGCAGCCTTCTTGGCTGCCGTACAGTTAGGATACCAGGCCAACATACAATACGTCAGCACACTTTCAATAGATGACCGGTAAAGAGACCCTAAGATCTTCTCATCCAGGCCATGTTTCCTAAAAAAGCACAGAAAATATAAGCGTTGCTGACACTTTGTAACAACTGCTCTCACATTTTTCAGCCAAAATCTGTTTTATTTCTACGCATATATGGTTAGCCTAAGAGTAACTTGACCCTAAGGGCTTGTTATCACCTGCTTTGCGCTCTGAAGAGAGACCTGCGTTTGGTGAGGAGGTTGCCTTGCGTTGTGTGCAGTTGTGGAGCGACTGCGCCATGTCCCCATTCACTTCAATAGGTCATGCTCGGCAGGCAATACCATCCGCCAAGCACGACTGGGGTGGAATTCCTGCTGTTGCATGTGTGCACCCCCAACCACTGCCTCTGCAGTAAAAGGGGAGCGGCTGAGGGGCAATAAAAATGCTTTACCGCCCCCAATCACAAGTGTAACTGAAGCTTAAAAAAACCTATATGAAAAATATGCAGCCTGTTGCTGCTTCCCTCCCGTGACTTCTACACTAGTCAGGTCGCTTATATAATTTGAATAACTGACCCAGAATACATGCAGATCTGGAGTTTTGACTTCACAAAATGTGTTTTAGGCTGGTGATTCGGCCCTGATTCCAGAGACAGCAGGCAATTCTTAGGGAAAAATAAGGGTTGCCATAATTTCCTTTAACCGCCTTCCGCTCAGTCAATGCACAGATACGCTGGCTGGGAAAAGCATTGTTCTGACTGGACATACCGGTGCGTCCTCTCACTTTTGGTGCACATGCCCCACCTCAGGGCCACGCACAAGTATCATCTGTGACACAGCAGATTAGATATCGGTCTACCAGCTGGGATTGGCCCTAGTTTGATGTGATCATTGCGACCAGTCACATGAAAAGTAGTAAACAATGGCTGCCATTCATGATGCCATTGCTTGATACTGTCTGTACGTACTACTGGGATCTCTGTAAATGCTCAGTGATCACATGGTACAGGGCCAATCACAGTGGTCCTGTACCATGTGATAGCTGTAGCGAATCACAGCTATCAGAATGGTAAACAATGGCATTATGAGTGGATGCCAAACACAATGGACACTGCTGCTGCGGTGATCATGTACAATGGCTGGCTGTTCTGATATCTTTATATGTCAGTGCCGCCAGCCATGGTCTCTGATCATCGCCACAGCAGTACAATATCAGAGCTTTGAAGAGAGACCTGTGTTTGGTGATGAGGTTTTGTCGTTGTGTTGTGTACAGTTGTGAGGCAATTGCAGCACATCCCCATTTGCTTGAATAGGTCATGCTCGGCAGGCAATACCACCTGCCAAGCACGACAGGGGTATAATTCCTGCTGCTGCCCTCCCAACTGCTGCCTCTGCAGTAAAAGGGGAGTGGCTGAGAGGCAATAAAAATACTTTACTGCCCCCCAATCACAAGTTTATTCACGAGTTTGTCTCTGCCTGCGCCATTACTGGCCCATCTGCACATCCTGCTGACTATGTTCCGGCGAGACCCCAGTCCCAGTCATCCCCTACAGACAACTGCACTCCTGGAACCACAGGCATTCCTGATGCAGCCACATACTAGCATGCTAGGCTATGCTTGCTTGACTTATAGAAACTGAGACTGCTATAGGTGATGATACACTTTTTTTTTTTTTTTCCACTTCAGCTATGTGCCTTCCAGATAGTTTTCATTTCAATGTTCAAACCTCTGTATCAGGCTCACCTTACATCATTGTGGAATATCGTTTTCAAATTTTAATTAGTTACTTCCTTTTATATTATTCTTTATTATATTCGTCCTTTAATATAAACAACAAAGGCCACTAAAATCTTACCCTTTTTCCTTCCTTCCAGCCCCCCCCCCCCCCCCAATACCTCCCCTTCCCCTCTGTTTCTATTGCTCTATGATTGACCTGTATTCATCCGTTTTCTTAAATTCCTCCCATTTCCCCCATATACTTAGATATCTGTCTAGATTGTCCTCTCCTATGTATATAGTTTCCTTCATACTCCTCGTCCTTTCAACTCTTTCTACCCACGCCTTCATTGTTGGGGCTTCTACGGACCTCCACATTCTCGGAATCAAACTCTTAGCTGCATTGAGGAGGGTCGGGACCAGTGTCTTTCTGTACTGTCTTGTTGGCATTTGTGTAGCGTGGAATAAGCATTCCCATGGCTCTTCTTTGACTTGTACTCCTGAGATGCTCCTGATCTTCTCTAGAATCCCATTCCAGTATTTTCCTATTTTTGAGCATTCCCACCAAAGGTGTGCCAAGGTACCCTCCTTCCCACATCCCCTCCAGCAGTCCTGTGAATTCTCTATTCCTACCTTTCTCATCCTCTGCGGTCCTAGGTACCACCTTGCGACTAACTTATAGTTCATCTCCTTTGTTTCCTGGTCTTTTGCTGAGGAGCTGATTAAATTGAGGATCTTCTTTTTCCCCACCTCACCCTCTGGAATATTCCCTAGTTCTTTTTCCCACCTCGCTAAGTAGGGTGGATCTCCTGGGTCCATTTCTTTTATCAAAATATTATATATCTTTGACATAATGTGTTTAGTGCCTTGTGGTGTGCTTGATAACCTCTCTATTGGTCTCATTTCCCTTTCCCCCCTCAACGGTTGTGGAAGTGTCTGTGTAAAATGCTGGAGTTGTGTGTATCTCCATCTATCTAATGGTTTCCTCCCCCATTTTTCCGTAATCTCTTCATACGTGAGAATCCTCTTCCCTATCATAATATCCTGTAAGTTTAATTCCTCTTTCCCTGCCCATTGTGTAAAGTACGCCCCTTCCTCTTTCCCAGGGATAAAGGAGTCTGTGTTTATCAGTGATATTAATGGTGAGTTGTATTGCCAATTATGTTGTTTACTTATTGTGTCCCATATTTTCAGTGCATATTTTGTCATTACATTCGTGCTACCCATTAGCTTCCTATGTTTTCTTGGGATCCAAATTATTTTCTCTAGATCCACCCCACTTTGCGTTCTTTCAATGTCTACCCAGTGTTTTCCTCCCTTACTATATTTCCATTCTATCGTTCTCGCCATCACTGCCGCCTGAAAGTACTTCTTGAAGTCTGGGACTGCCAAACCCCCTGCTTCTTTACTCCTTGCCAATGTTGCAAAGGCCACCCTAGGGTGCTTTTCTGCCCAAACATATTTCATAGTTATTGTTCTAAGTTTTTTAAAGAACTCTCCTGGTACTGGAATTGGGATCATCTGGAAGAGATACGTCAGCCTCGGGAGTATACACATCTTTACTGCCGCTATTCTTCCTGTCCAAGAAAGATTTTTCCTTTTTAGGTTGTTCAATTGTTTTTTTATCTTATTTAACAGCGGCAGATAATTTGCTTCATATAACTTCTTCCCTGACTTAGTTAGCTTAACTCCCAGATATCCCAATTCCTTCTGGCACCATTTAAAGGGGTATTTTTTTCCCAGTTCCTCCTGCTCTTTCCTTGTGCACGAGATATTCAAGATCTCCGTTTTTGCCACGTTTACCTTAAAGTTCGCTATTCTACCATACCTTCCTAGTTCTTCTATTATTTTCGGCATTGAGTTCAGTGGATCTACAATGTACATCAAGACATCGTCCGCATATGCGGCTACCTTATGTTCTCTCTCCCCGATCCTTATCCCCCTTATATGTTCGTTCCGCCTCATTCGCTCCAGAAGAGGTTCCAATGTCAGCAGGAACAGGATCGGGGAGAGAGGACACCCTTGTCTAGTGCCATTATAGAGCTCCAACACTGATGACAAACTCCCATTTACCCTCACTCTTGCTTTTGGATGGGTATATAGGGCCGATATCCATCTCATCATTTTTTCCTTCATTCCCATGCCTCTAAGTATTTCCCACATGAAGACCCAGCCGACCCTGTCGAAAGCCTTTTCGGCATCAATCGACATAAGTACGGCTGGGTCCTCACTTCCCGATTGCAGGATCATTAACGTTCTCAGGCAGTTATCTCGTCCCTCTCTTCCCATTATAAATCCTGATTGGTCCTCATGGATCCAACCTGGGAGGATTGGTTTTAATCTCTCCGCCAGGATTTTTGAGAAGATTTTTACATCTGTGTTTATGAGTGATATCGGCCTGTAATTTTCTGGATAGATCGGATCTTTATCTTCTTTTAGAATGAGTGTTATGTATGCCTGCAATGCTTCTTCCCTAATTCTCTCCCCCTCCGCTATTTTGTTAAAGTATTCCCGTAATTTAGGGATCAAGATCTTTTGGAACTTTTTATAGTACATAATTGTGTACCCGTCAGGTCCCGGGCTCTTCCCCAAGGCCATGCTGTTTATTACCTTTCTTATTTCCTCCTCTGATATTGGTTCTTCTAGCTGGCTCAGCTTCTCTTCTGGGATTCTAGCCAATTCCAGGGTCTCTAGGTACTTCTTTTCTGCTGACTCCTCTCTTTCACCTTCCTCCTCCCCTCTCACCTTATATAACCAACTGTAATAGGTATGGAACACCTCCGCAATCTCCGGGGACGAATTAGCTATCCTTCCTCCTTCTGCTTTTATCCTAGAGATAAACGTCCGGCTCTTCTTTTCCTTCACTCTTCTTGCTAGCCACTTTCCCGATCTATTCCCCCATTGGTATCTATCTCTATTTATTAGATGGGTCTTCCTCCTCCTATCTCTCTCCATCCACTCCCCCAGCTCCTCTCTTTTCTTAGCTAATTCACTCCTCCCCCTGGGGTCCTGATCCTTGACCTGTTTTTCTAGGGTCTGTATTTCTTAATATAATGAGTCCATTTTCCTTATTCTTTCTCTCTTCTTTTCAGTTCCTATCTTTATCAAAATCCCTCTCACATAGGCCTTGTGTGTTTCCCAGAGCAGTGGGCGTGATATTTCTGGCTTATCGTTGATCTCAAAAAAGCTTTCCAGTTCTCTTTCGACTGTCTCCACTATCTTTGGATACTGTAATAATGATTCATTTAATTCATTTAATTTCCATGTTTTTCCCCTCTCTGCCTCTTTTCCTATCTCCAATCTAATCCATCCTGGTGCGTGATCCGAGAATGTGACGGCTCCCTCAACATAGGTAACATCTGATGCTCTATCATCACGTGGTCCAGTCTGGAATAGGATCCGTGAACCGCCGAGTAGTATGTATACTCTCTTTTCTCCGGGTTGCAGACCCTCCATCCATCAACCAGCTGGCGTTCCCTCAGGAGTTTCCTGATAATATTTTGTCTGCGGTTATTACCTCTTTTCCCATACCCCATTGTGTCTTTATGTGGTTCCATACACAAATTTAGATCTCCGGCTACTACCAAATATCCTTTTTTGAAGTCTATCAATCTCCCCAGAGTTCTTCTCAAGAACAACTCGGGGTTTTTATTAGGGGCATATATATTCGCGATGGTCCACTCTGTGTTCCACATATTTCCCCTTACGAACAGGAACCTCCCTTCAGGATCCACCAGCTGTTCCTCCACCATATGAGACCCCTCTAACTATCTGAAGTTTTTTCCTATAAACCATCATCGGCCTCTAGATTTAAACACATACCTTGGTGTATTTCTGTGTTACCCCATACCCTTTTCTCCATTATTGGCGTCTGTTTTATAATAGTCCTTTGAGGACTCCCTTGCGGTCGACCAACTACCTACCTCCCAGACGTTGGGCCTCTTTTCTCTCATATGTATGATGAGCCGCCAAGTGCCTAGGATAAGGTCTGACCTGGTGCACTACTATCTCGTAGTCTACAATGGATACAACTCCCTCGGCAGTGTAAGAGCCTAGTGCGTGGTCCTACCTAATCTAAC
>BLSH010087128.1:1592911-1606800 GCA_018402905.1 Glandirana rugosa
AGGATCAAGATTTTTTGGAACAAGAATCTGTCCCTCTAAGCAACACCTGGAAACTCTCCCTTTAGAACTAGGAAATGATTTTTGAACAATAATGTGTCACTTACAGCAACAGCTGGCCCTATAGGAGTAGGCAATGGTTTTTGAACAAGAATCTGTCCCTCTAAGCAACACCTGGAAACTCTCCCTTTAGAACTAGGAGATGATTTTTGAACAATAATGTGTCACTTACAGCAACAGCTGGCCCTATAGGAGTAGGCAATGTTTTTTGAACAAGAATCTGTCCCTCTAAGCAACACCTGGAAACTCTCCCTTTAGAACTAGGAGATGAAGATGATTTTTCAACAATAATGTGTCACTTACAGCAACAGCTGGCCCTATAGGAGTAGGCAATGGTTTTGGAACAAGAATCTGTCCCTCTAAGCAGATGCCTCTACCTAGTGCAGTCAGATCACTCAAAGCAGCAGTATGTGAAATCTCAAATTACTCCCACAATCTGATCGTTGTGTACGATCCCACAATCTGATCGTTGTGTACGAACGTAAGATCGTTGCGTTAGACAGAGTTTAATCTGCAATCTGCAACTCTAAGCAGCAGTATTTGAAATCTAAAATTCCTCCAACAATCTGATCGTTGAGCACGATCGTGGCGATCGTTGTTTTATGCAGAGTTTGATCTGCAACTCAAAGCAGCAGTATTTGGAATCTCAAATTCCTCCAACAATCTGATCGTTGAGCACGATCGTAGCGATCGTTGTTTTATGCAGAGTTTGATCTGCAACTTAAAGCAGCGGTATGTGAAATCTCTAATTTCTGCTATCTGTCCTCAGAGCAACAGCACAGCAGTAGTAAAGTAATCTATCTCAGGATGAGGATCAGATCTTAAAATGTCTCTATTCTCTCCCTCACGCTGTCAGCTTTCTCTCCCTACACTAACCCAAGAGCATGTGACTGCAGCACTACGTGACTCCAGCTTATAAAGAGGCTGGGTCACATGATACACTGGCCAATCACAGCCATGCCATTAGTAGGCATGGCTGTGATGGCTTCTAAGGGCAAACCAGTGAAACGCTTGTTGATTGCCTGCCCTGCAGCTTCTCAACACGTGGAGTAAAATAGCAGAACCCCGGACCGAACCCGAACATTTTTTGAAATGTCCGGGTCCAGGTCCGGGCCCCGGACACCCGAAAGTTCGGTACGGACCCGAACGTTACAGTCCGGGTTCGCTCAACACTACTCCTGAGTATTCGCTATTTATCACCACCATTTGAACCCGTCCCTGTAACCAGTTTTCTATTCATGTACAAACCCTGTGGTCAATGCCTACAGACCTCAGTTTGTGAATTAAGCATCAATGAGGGACTGTATCAAATGCTTTTGAAAAATCCAGATACCCCATATCCACCAGTCTTCCCTTATCTAGATGGCAGCTCACTTCCTCATAGAATGTTAATAGATTGGTTTGGCAAGAACGACCTTTCATAAACCCATGCTGATCACTACTTATAAAACTGTTTTCATCAGCAAATTCTTGGTCCCTTATCATCCCATCCAATAGTTTACATACTATTGATGTTAGACTGAGCCTGTAGTTCCCAGGAATATATCTCAGCCCTATTTTGAATATTGGTATCACTTTGGTCCTTCGCCAATCAGCTGGTACCATTCCCATCAGTATGCTGTCCATAGGAATAGCAGTCTTTGAGGACTCTCGGGTGTAAGCCATCCAGTCTTGGTGATTTATTTGTGTTAAGCCTTTCCAGTCTATTTTGGACTCTACCCACAAGGTTACATCCTGTGACGTGTTACTTATAATACAGTTGTGGTTGTTATACCCCTCCTTTTCCTGTGTAAAGACTGAGAAGAAAAAAATTAGTACAGTTGCCTTCTCTTTATAATTGGTACCAACTTTCCGTAATCATCCTTTATGGGGCCAATGTGCTCTGATCTCACTTTTGTTACTGTTGATATATTTTAAAAATTTAAAAAAATTCTTGTGATTTTTTTTAAATCTCCTCCACTATGTGACTTTCGTGGTCTATTTTAGCCAACCTAATTGCATTCTTAAATTTATTAGATTCCTTATTGTGTTGAAATGCTGACAATGATTGCTCGGCCCCTTATTTCTTGAAGGCCATTTTTTTCTCTTTAATATGTCTTTTTACTTTAAAGTTTAGCCACCCAGGTTTAACCTTTGCTATTTTAAATGTATTACCCATTGGAATACACTGGATGATACCTTTATTTAATATGTTCCTAAAATATTCACATCTTACCTCAGTGTTCAATGTTTCTATGATTTGGTCCCATTTAATATCTTGTAGTATTGAGCACAGTTTAGAAAAGTTTGCTCTTTTGAAATGTAGTGTTTTCATACTACCCTTGTGCCTTCTTTTCCAATGATTTATGCTGAATGTAGATATTCTGTGATCTCTGGTTCCCAAGTTGTCCCGTATATCCACATCTGCAACCTGATCTGTGTTATCTGTAATTAATAGATCTAGCAAAGCATTCTTTCTAGTTGGGGCATCCATCAATTGGGACATGAAGCTGTCCTGTAAGACATTTAAGAAATGACAGGCCCTTAAAGAGTTAGCCCTCCCCTCCACCCAGTCAATATCTGGATAGTTGAAGTCCCCCATTATGATGACATTGCCCTGCCTTATTTCTATTTCAACAAACATACGTATGATTTCCGGCATGCAGCAAATATTTTTACATTGGTTATATTGTTTGATATTTGACGACAGAAGTTTATATTTGTATGGGCTAACGAGTGGGAGGAGCTGTGTGGTACTATATTATTATTTTATCTGCTTTGAGCTGTGGAGACATGTATCAGGGCTTGCAAGCTCGTCTGGTAATAATAAACAGATCGAGTCTGGTGTATGCGGTGTGGGGGCACTGGATTGCAGGCTGTCTAACCCATCCACCAAGGGAGTCGGGAGACATTCACAGGACGAGACATTGGGCATCCACTTACCCCATGCAAGTGTTGATCTCCTATAATTTAGAGATCATCGGGATTTGGTAAGAGGATTATTTTATCTTCATTTGGATTGATTTGTTGTGGTTGCACTGGGAACTGTGCACAGCCTATTAAATTGGTGGAATACACTTGGATTATTTTTGGCTACAAATGGATACTTGTTTTTTTAATTGTTTATTGAATTATTTTTATTTGATTTAAGTAAGAATCACATTTGATACAAATTGGGGGTTATTTACTAATGGCAAATCCACCCTGCACTACAAATGCATTGCAAGTGTACTTGGAAGTGCACTACAAATGCCCTTGGAAGTGCAGTCACTGTAGATCTGAGGTGGACATGCAAGGAAATAAAAAACAGAATTTTGGCTTGCACATGATTGGATGATAAAATCAGCAGATTCCCCTCATTTCAGATCTTCCCCTCAGATCTACAGCGATTGCACTTCCAGTGCTTGTGTTTACATTCATATGTGCTTGTATGTGGGGGCAGGACGGGCTCCAAAACTGTTTCTTTTATGGGGGGGGAGGTGGGGGTTTAAGTGCTTAAGTGTAACTTTATTATTTCACAATTTTTTACTAA
This sequence comes from Glandirana rugosa, assembly GCA_018402905.1. NCBI lineage: Eukaryota > Metazoa > Chordata > Amphibia > Anura > Ranidae > Glandirana > Glandirana rugosa. Next base: position 1,596,480 of record BLSH010087128.1, read on the forward strand.
AACTTTATATTTATCACATAGGGTACCAATATTCCTCTATGTAATTAAATATTTTGCAACAGGTTCTCTATTAGAGCCCTGATGTCTCTCCTGCCCTACATTGAGGCTAACGGAACCAAAGTGATGTCACATCTGGGTTTTTGCTAGATAGGGGAGTTCGCCCCCACCCACCCCCCACCCAGTGGCACCCACCATGGGTGGAGCCAAAGGAACATAGCACTGAGGGTTGGAGGGGAGAGAGCGATGTGCCAGAGGAGCATGGAAGCAATCAGGCAGCTGTGCAGCCACCCAATCATTTCCACCTGACAACAGACCAGCTTTTCAGATTTACATGCATTCCTACATGCTACAACAGCCAGGAGTGTGTGTAAAACCTCCTGCTACTGCAGATATATGATGTACATTGATGGCAGCAAAAGGGTTGAATCAACCACAAATTTAAAAATGTCCCTAATAATAAGAGCAGCAAAAAAAGAAGGCTGAAAAAGAGTAATTGTAAGGTACCTGTGGTAGGTAGTGTCCGAAGTGGAACTTGTGCGCTGAGGATTCAGGTGAAAACAGGTCAGGTCGGCAACAGATCAGGCAAATCGGTACAAAATCGGTATCCAGAGAGTTGTCAGGAATGCAGAGGTCATACACGAGCTGGCAATGAAGTACCAAACCACAAGTTGAACATCTTCCCTCAGGGGTGTGCTCACTTTTGTTGCCAGCGGTTTAGACATGAATGGCTGTGTGTTGGGTTATTTTGAGGGGACAGCAAATTGACACGGTTATACAGGCTGTACAATCACTACTTTATATTGTAGCAAAGTGTAATTTTTCTGACTTCAGTACATCTCATTGGCTCCCCAGTGTCAAACAGGGGGATGTCTGCTAGTAATGCATATGCTGAATATTTCTAACCACCATGATTAAGGATAGACTAGGTGGGCCATGTTCCATTAAATGTTTAATACAAATGGGTGGATATGCTTTTGAAGTGGTGGCAATGAATGTTCATCTATTGTGTAATGGTTTATGTCATGTCTAACTTTTTTGTTAATCAGAAACATGTAGAAACCAGACACAGTGCTTTATAAGCATACTTTTACTCTGATTTTCCCCAGCAGAGATCTACAGATGAAGTCCAAAATTGCAAAAAAAAATGCTTATACATACGTAATCTCTTAAAAATATATTCTTTTTGGCAAAACCATGATCCAGAGTATTACTTTTATACAGGGATGGCATGACACTTACATGGAAAGTGTTTCTATATGCATATATAGATGTACAAATGAATGTATGCCAAACTCTCACTAAAGCAGTATAAGGAATATATATAACTTCTTTTAGAAGCTATACCTTTATAAATTGTATGATCTGGGTCCAAGATTAAAGATGATCTATCTATAACATTACAAATCTAGGTTAATAAATTCTGGATATGTCACAGTATACATCAAAAGCATAATTTTAAATGTACTTTTTTTCATTAGAAGCAGTCCTTGAGCTCCGTTAAAGTGACAATACCTAGGAACAATCTCTCATATTCCACTTCAGAGAAACATCCTGGGATAGTCAGTATACTGCATGCAAAAGGAAGCATTTTTTCAGTCTCCACTCCCCCAATTATTACTGTAGTATTCCAACATGTGCCAATTAATGTGAAGGCATCCCATGTGTATTATATACAATAGGCTGTGAATGCGCCAGCATTTATTTATAAGCATACTCATATAATACAGGGTTCAAAATTTCAAGTCCTAAGCCACTAGCCAGACCTTAAGAGTTACTTGCCACCAGTTACCCCACCCAACCTCCACCCTGTCCCGCCCCTAAATCCACCCCTAAAAACGCCCTCGTAAATTATCTCATGAAATTACACTGTTAAATGTTCTATACATAATTAAGTTCCAAAAATAAATATTAGAAACAACTATAACAACATTAACCACTTGCTTTCAGCGCTATCACCCTTTGATTGACAATTGCGCGGTCATGCAACACTGTACCCAAATACCCAAATTCAATTTTTATAATTTTTTCCCCACAAATAGAACTTTCTTTTGGTGGTATTTAATCACCACTGGGTTTTTTATTTTTTACTTAAAAAAAAAAAAAAAAAGACAACATTTTGAAAAAAAAACAGTTTCATAGTTTGTTATAAAATGTTGAAAACAGGTAATTTGTCTCCTTCATTGATGTGCACTGATGAGGCTGCACTGATGGGCACTGATAGGCTGCACTGATGGCCACTGATAAGCTCCTTTGATGGGCACCGATAAGTTGGCACTAATGGGCACTGATAGATGGCACTGATAAGCACTGATGAGACAGCACTGATGGGCACTGAGAGGTGGCACTGATGGTTGGCACTGATAGGTGGCACTGATGGGCGCTGGTAGGTGACACTGGTAGGCAGCACTGATCGGTGGCACTGATGGGCATTGATTGGCAGCACTGGTGGGCATTGATAGGTGGCACTGGTGGGCAAAGGTAGGTGACCCTGTGGGTACTGGTAGGTGGCACTGGTAGGTGACACGGTGGGCACTGGTAGGTGGCACTGGTGAGTACTGATAGGTGGCACTGGCAGGTAGCACTGGTGGGCACAGGTAAACAGCCGTGGCTTTCTGTGCGAGGGACCAATGTCCCTCTGACAGAAGCCGGTGATCGGCTTTTTTTTCCCCTCACGCTGATAGCGTGAGGGAAAAAAATTACCGATCACAGATCTTCTGTTTACATCATGTGATCAGCTGCTATTGACTGACAGCTGATCATGTGGTTAGGGACCACTTAAAGTATGCCCCACCACAGCCAGTGGGACCAAAAGATGGTCAATTGAGTGACACTATACAGGGACAGTGAATATATACAAAGTTGCTTTATTAATGTATTTATACAAATTGGGTTCACCACGTTATGGGCTAATAAAAGCAGAGTCCAATTGGACCTTACCACCTACCGACAAACACATAAAGACAAACACTGAATGACAATACACATAACAAACAATTTCAATTCGTCCGGACGCCAGTTTTGGTGCACACTGAGGGCACCCCACCGGAATCCCCCGTATACTGTCTATCAATGCTCTGTATATATGGGTGTCCCCTGTGTGCAGCCAACCCCAGTGACTCGAATCTGGGTGGAGTAGGGGCGGGGAAGAAGGGGGGGAGGAGGAGGAGGGATGGAGATGCTGGCAATTGTCTATGACCAGTTTGGCCGATGGCGAAGCAAGGCCCCAAAGTTCATACAGAGGCCAACAGCATATGCTCTCCTAGATGTAATGCAGAATTGCGGCTGATGCAAAGTGACACATGGGTCATGTTTTGTTGCTACCACATGAGGAGCATATAGTCAGCAGTTCACCCAGTATATACTATGCTGTTACCAAATAGTTCACTTCACATGAATTGCAAAGGACGGGAGAATCTCCTCCTAGTTCTTGGTATTCGGGTCAAACCAGACCTTAATCTCCTTCATTCCATGAATATATATGCCATATGTAACCTGGTATGCAACGCTCATTTGCCAGGCTGCTATTGCTATATTGCATACATAGAGGCAGGAGTAGGTCCGTGTACATTAATGCCGCTGGTATAAAAAAGCCATGAGCGCTCTCACCTGGTGCCGGGTCAATGGGGTACGGGCAATACCTCTATTGTTGCTTTAACGTGGCTTTGCTCCTCCGGGTACTGACACCATGTCCTGTATCCAGCCTGTCACGGCTCTCCTTCTTTACTTCCCCCGATGTAATCATCCCACGGCTCACTATCCATGAGACATTTCCGGGGTTTCACAATGACGTCATGTGGTAAGGGACCTGGGATCGGCCCCTTATTCCGATCTATGATCAGCCGAGTCTCATAGACTCGGTGATCACAGAGCACCCCACAGAGCACCCCGCAGTGCATGCTCCCAGCAATTAAAGCCCGCGCTTTTGGCTATAGTGCGGGCGGGAAGGGGTTAACATAAAGCATATCAGTACCCATCAGTGCAGCCTCATCAGTGCCCATCAGTTCAGCCTCATCAGTGCCTATCAGTGCCCATCAGTATAGCTCCATCATTGCCATCAGTGCTGCCTATCAGTGCCCATCAGTAAGTTTTATCAATGCAGGTTTAACAGTGCAGCCTCATCAGTGCCCATCAGTGCAACTTATCAATGCCCATCAGTGGCCATCAGTGCGGCTTCATCGCGTGCCACCAGTGCAGCCTATCAGTGCCCACTAGTGCAGAATATCCGTTCTGCTTTATCAGTGCAGCCCCATCAGTGCAGACTCATTAATGCCCATCGGTGCAGTTTATCTGTACCCATCATTGCCACCTCATCAGTGGCTATCTGTGCAGCATATTAGTGCCCATCAGTGCAGCTTATCAGTGCCGCCTTATCAGTACAGCCCCATTTGTGCAGCTTATCAGTTCCGCCTCATCAGTGGTTATCAGTGCAGTCCATCAGTGGCCATCAGTGCAGCCTTATCATTGCCCATCAGTGCAGCCTATCAGTGGCCATCAGTACAGAAAAAAATGAGGGACAAATGGTCCCACTAGGTCAGACTTTTAAGGCACTCCAGACTTGGATATATAAAACTACAAATTTTACTTACATAGGAATTATATCAAAAAGACAGACAGCACAATAGTTAAAAGCATGCATGTGATATCAGCACCATTTCATAATAGTTGTTGCATTTGTGTGAGAACCATAAGCCCCTGTGCGCCAACACACATTTCGCAAACTCGTTTCCTCAGGACACATTCAGGGGTGATGGAAATGGAACAGAGGTCTCACAAGCAGTGAGACGCATGCACATGACAAGGAAAAAAGCTGCTTCCTATCCAGACTTCGGAAAAAACAGCAAAAGTATTGGGAATACACCCCAAAAATATATGAGATTATATGGTACTTATTACTCAACAAGGGTAGACCCAAAGAAAGATACCAATGTCAAATAAATAGTAATTCCTAGAGCCTGTTACACCAATAATTCCATATAAGAAATCCACATTCCAATAGAGTGCAATCACTCCACATCACCAATCAGATGAACGGCATATACATTATTACTGTGTCCCAATCAGTGTGCAGGCGTCAGTATACAGACATATAACAGCATATTATCTGGAGAGATGCCATCAATGCAGCCTTATCAGTGCCGCCTTATCAGTGCCCATCAGTGCAGTCTATCAGTGGCCATACGTGCAGCCTATCAGTGCCCATCAATGCAGCCTCATTGGTGCTTATTAGTGCCCATAAATACAGCCTATCATTGCCCATCAGTGCAGCCTATCATTGCCCACCAGTGCAGCATATCATTGCCCACCAGGGCAGCATATCATTGCTTATCAGTGAAGCGTATAATTGCTCATCAGTGCAGCCTATCATTGGCCATCAGTGCAGCATATCATTGCTCATCAGTGCAACATATCATTGCCCATAAGTGCAACATATCATTGCCCATACGTGCAGCATATCAGTGCCCATAAGTGCAGCATATCAGTGCCCATAAGTGCAGCATATCATTGCCCATCCATGCAGCATATCAGTGGCCATATGTGCAGCATATCATTGTCCACCCCTGCAGCATATCAGTGCCCATATGTGCAGCATATCATTACCCATCCCTGCAGCAAATCAGTGCCCAAAAGTGCAGCATATCATTGCCCATCCCTGCAGCATATCAGTCCCCATAAGTGCATCAGGGAGGAATCGGGGAGGATCTGGTGGCCTGATGACACAGAGTGGAGATGTCCCGTTGAGATGTGGCTTCTATATGAATAGCCATGCTGTCAAACAAAGTCCCGCCTCCTGGACCGGCCACTCTAATAGACAGCACACTGGTCCAATGTGATCCAGGAGGCAGGTCTTTGTTTGACAGCGCTGCTATTCATTTAGAAGCCATGTCTCAGCTGGATATCCCAGCTCTGCGTGATCCTGGCACCAGATCCTCCTGACAGTTTCCTGGATGATCAGTTCTAGCAGAAGCGGTGCAGCCTTCTTTACAGGACATCAGAGTAGTCCGGGGGGCAGGGAGTCCCCCCTCTGGGCCACTCTGATGGCCGCACCGCTTCTGCCAGAAACGATCAGCTAGAAAACTGTCAGCCCAGTCCGTCCACCCCTGCTCCACACTCACCATACACTAATTTCCACTCGCCAAATGCGAGCAGGCGAGTGGAAATTTTGAGGGCTCATATAATACATTATCTTATTGAGGGTATACAGTGGGGGAAATAGTTATTTGATCCCCAGCAGATTTTGTAAGTTTGCCCACTTACATAGAAATGAAGGGTCTATAATTGTTATCATAGGTGTATTTTAAATGATAGAGACAGAATATCAACCAAAGATCCATAAAAAATACATGATACCAATGTTTTAAATTGAGTTGCAGTTCAGTAAGTAAAATAAGTATTTGATCCCCAAGCAAAACATGACTTAGTACTTGGTAGAGAAACCCTTGTTGGCAAGCACAGAGATAAGACGTTTCTTGGAGTTGGATATCAGGTTTGCACACATCTTAGGAGGGATTTTGGTCCACTCTTCTTTACAGATCTTCTCTTAAGGTTTCTTGTCTGTTGCTTGGCAACTCAAAGTTTCAGCTCCCTCTATAAATTTTGAATATAATTAAAGTGGTTGTAAACTCTGTACAATAAGGCTTATTGTAGGTACTGTGAATATCTCCTAAACTTGCACAGTGCATGCAGCTGATGACATCTCTGAAGGTCTACAGCTAACAGTGCCAGACCTTCAGAGCACATGCCGGAAATGCAGACTTCTGTGCGCATGAGCGGGAGTGACGTCATTGCAGCTCCAGCCACTCACAGCGCCGGAGCCCGCAAACCTGGAAGAAACACTGGGGGAAGATGTCAGTGGTCTCAGCGGTGAGTGGGTGTCACTTTTTTCTAAGGTAAGTATTTCATAATGTGTTAGTATGTGATGCATACTAGCACATTATGTTGTTTTTTTCCAACTGCTTTAAGGTCTGGAGAATGGCTAGGCCACTCTATGACTCTATGACCTAAATGTGCTTCTTCTTGAGCCACTACTTTGTTGCCTTGGCAGCATGTTTTGGATCATTGTCATACTGGAGGACCCATCCACGACCCATCTTCAGTGTTCTGGCTGAGGGAAGAAGGTTCTCATCCAAGATTTTACAATACGTGGCCCTGTCCATTGGCCACTCAATGCAGGAAAGATGGCCTGTTCCTTTTGCAGAGAAACAGCCCCAAAGCATAATATTTCCACTCTCATGCTTGACTGTAGAGATGGTGTTCTTAGGGTCATAGTATGTGCAAACAATGTGACCGCACTTCAATCTTCAGAAATATAAATGCTTTAATCATAAAAATCCACACATTACATCAATAGACCACGATACAACAGGACTATAGCAGCAAGGTTAACATGTTTCACAAACCAAATCGCTTAATCATAATCGAGGGTACGATTAAGCGATTTGGTTCATGAAACATGTTAACCTTGCTGCTATAGTCCTGTTGAATTGTGGATTATTGATGTAATGTGTGGATTTTTACAATTAAATTTATATTTCTGAAGATTGGAGTGCGGTAACCTCTTTTGTGCATACTTTGACAGTTTTTCAGTTCACGGACTGGACCAGCACCAGATCTTCAGTACAGCTATTGTATCACCTGGAGCTGTTTGCAGCCTTTCTTTGTCTTCTTAAGGTCACAGTTGAGCATTTTTTTTCTTCCAAACACAGCGAGTCGGAGTAATGCCAAAGAGTTCAATTTTGGTCTCATGTGACCACAGCACTTTCTCCCAATCCTTCTCTGAATCATTTAGATGTTCATTGGCAAACTTCAGACTGGCCTGTACATGTGCCCTCTTGAGGAGGGGGGCCTTGCGGGCGCTGCCGGATTTCAATCCATGGCGGCGCATTGCATTGGTTTGTTTGGTGACTGTGGTCCCAACTGCCTTGAGATCATTCACAAGCTCCTCCTGTATAGTTCTGCGCTGATTCCTTACTTTTCTTATGATCATCCTTACCCCATGAGGCAAAATCTTGCATGGAGCTCCAGGGCGATTGATAGTTATTTTGTATTTCTTCCCTTTTGCAAATAATCACTCCAACAGTTGTCTCCTTCTCACCAAGCTTCTTGCTGATGGTCTTGTAGCCAATTACAGCCTTGTGCAGATCTACAATCTTGTCTCTGACATCCTTTGACAGCTCTTTGATCTTGCCCGTGATAGTGAGGTTTGAATGGAAGAAAGAGATTCTGTGGACAGGTGTCTTTTGTACACATAATGAGTTGTCATTAGAGGCACCTTCTAAAATTGACAGGACTAATCTGTGTACAATATAAGCACATACTGTAGCCAGTCTGTGGGAGCCAGAATTATTGTTGGTTGGTAGGGGATCAAGCACTTCTTTTACTCTCTAAACTGCAACTCAATTTATAACATTTGTATCATGTATTGTTTTCTGATTTTTGGTTTATATTCTGTCTCTATCATTTAAAATACACCTATGATAAAAATTATAGACCCTTTATTTCTTTGTAAGTCAGCAAACTTACAAAATCTGCAGAGGGTCAAATAATTATATTCTTCACTGTATATGCAGCAAGACAGCAGTTAACATAAAGTCATTTTTCATGTCCTAGTCATTTTTTAACCCGTCACAATAAACACCACAAAATATGACACACTACTTTAACAGTGGGCCAGTATTTCTTTTAACTATACCATCTCTGATGTCTGACTGTTGTCCCTTAGTTCTATACCATTCAGTTAAAATAAACTTTGTTCTTGAACCCTAATAGGATATTAATTACAAGGCTTTATTGAAGTTTTAACACGGCATTGAATACAAGAGTCCACAGATCTAGGGAACATGGAAGGTATGCATGGGAACTGTACATTGCAGTTACTTGACCATACAAAATGAATTCCCTGCAATCAATTCATGCGTCTAAGCTTATGAATGGTATAATCAATAAGAAAAGAGGTGCAGAAGCAGCTTACAAATGCAAAATACTTACCATCGAAGGTGGGTACAAAGCCAAGTAAATATACAAAGAAATACTGGGGGACAGAGAAAAGAAGAGAGAAAGAAGAGAGCAGAAGGAGAAAGAAGAAGCAAAAACTGATTTCAAATGACTACAGATGAACAGAAACATATTGGCCTTTCTTAGGGCACTCAACCTGGTGGGGTTTTCTACCTTTACAACCAAAGCATAAAAACCCATTCATGACACCACTGCCAGGCTGTTAGTTATATCAAAGAATGATTGCACCACCAATTATAAAACTTTCTTCCAGACTTGTTGTTTTAGAATGTCTGTTGGGATCACAAGTCCACAAAGGAAGGCTTTTTCTTAAGTGACCTGAATAGGCTAAAACAAATATTGCTAAAGATTAAATGAACTCTTCCCAACCTTTTTTCTTTCACCTTTGTGCATTCTTATAATGAGTAACACTGCTAGAGTAAACAAATCTATGGCCAAATACGGATTTTGAAGACCAGAGCCTAGCAAAATCTAACAAAACGTGCTCCATGTTAAAGACCGTCCATCAATACAGTTTACTCATACATCTCAGTTTGTTTAAAGAGATGTAAGTGATAAGCAGGAGTTGTCTTTACTCCTAGCAGCAGGCAAGTACAACACAAGGAAATCATATTGTATACTTTACATTTAACAAACTTATTGGGCACACCACACTAGTTTGATTACCATTATAGGGAATAGATAGTGTACTTTCTGTGAGCACATGTTATGTTATTTATATTAAAATATTATTTATAATGACCCTAATCACACTATGTGCACAGGCGTGAGATTTTCTGCACCTGTTTCTGCAAGGGCACAAAGAAAACAATTGTTCTCTATGCGTCCAGTTCGCATAACACTGGTAATTAGAGTTGAGCGAACACCTGGACGTTCGGGTTCTGCTGGTCCGTCCGAACTTCGGGACAAAGTCCGGGTCCGGGTCCGGACGGAACCCGAACGATCGCACGGACAACGAACCCCATTGAAATCAATGGGGACCCAAACTTTTAGGCACAAAAATGGCTGTAGGAAAGTCCTGGAAAGCCCCAGAGGGCAGCAAAAGGAAGTAAAATGGGGGTAAGGGTAGGGCAAGTGCCCTACAAAAAAATGGGGAGAAACACGGGAACGTCTTTGTCCACGTCTTTTAGAGTGCGGACACGTGTATCACACTAATCCCAGTAATATTTATTATAAAATTATATTTATTGTATTGTACACGAGTGTCTTTCATGTGATAGATAAGGGATATTACCATTAGTTTGATCACACCACACGGGTTATTCAAACAATTTACATTTCATATGTTATACTAAAGGAACACAACATG
>BLSH010087128.1:1689251-1701252 GCA_018402905.1 Glandirana rugosa
CCCCCCCCCCCCCCCAAAAAATCACACAAATCCTCTATCCCTCAAATTTCCCCCTCAGGTACACCCCCCCCCCCATTCTGAATCCCCCCTCCCAGCACAATTTCCCCACCATCCCCCCTCCTAGCAAATAGATCTTCCAATCATCGCTACTAACACTTTTCTCCTCCTCCCTCTACCAAATCACTGATTGTAGCACAAACACCTCCTCTTGGCACAAATCCTCTTCCCCGTCCCAACATAAATCCCACCAAATCCCCATTACTCACACCCTCCCACATCGCCCCTCTAATCTACATGCAGGGCACCGGACGCATGGATTCCAATGGACTTTTTTTTTGTTTTTAGTAGCACATGATTAGAGCCTGAGGCTCTAATTGGCTTCAAAACAGGGTAGGCTTGGGGCTCAGAGCACTATTGTGTGACGATAGCGAATTAATATTCGCTAATGTCTTCCTTATCCCCCTCTCAGCCAATCAGGAAGCGGGTCCTGAGACCCAATTGGCCCAGAGTCCTGAGATCCGATTGGCCGGGAGTTCTAACTCATTATTGCCTGGGAGGAGAAGCGACCGCTGGGACTCAGGAGGAGACGCAGGGGAGCCGCTGAAGCCATGATGGGCGACTACGCCTGGAGGTCGACGGGTGATCGAGCGACGTGGTGGGGAGGGAGCGGCTATACCCTGGGCACTGGTGCCCAGGGTATAGCCAGGGCAGGTGCTAGACTACTTTGCACCCTAGGCAAGACCAGCTACTTCAACCCCTCAAAAAAAAAAATAAAAGCTGCAAATGCAGCAACAACTGGCCATGACTGCGCCCTAAGCGGCTGCCTAGCTTGCCTAGTGGTAGCACCGGCCCAGGGTATAGCCGCCCCTCCTGCCCACCCCTTGTCCCAGCCCCGTCTGCAGCATATAGATTCTTTATTCTATACCCCTAAGAAAAGAACTAGGGGGGCTAATTAGGCTCCTTGAGATGACGCAGGAAGTGTGCACAGGACAGCTCTGAATTTCTGACGAGGTAAAAAAAATTAAAAAAACAAAAGCCTTCTAGCCCAAAAGGGAAAATAAGAGAAATTCATTGTTAAGGTTTACAAACACTTTATGGGCTACTGAGATCAGAAGGAGAAGTACAGTCACTACACCGCTCTACTAAGCATGAAGCCGGTCATGTGCAGCCGATGCAAAATCTGATTATTTTTGCATAGTAACTTATAGAAAGACTATGACCTGAATAAGTTCTAGCATGCTGCATTGTAGCCCGGCGGGTATGAACCCCCCCCCCCCTCCCCGAGATGCCCATTTAACCCCTTCCCCACTATAACCTACATCTAAACAAAGAGCCGTGTATTAATTATTTTTTTTCCGCTGACAAGTTGTTTTGGACGGCAGCGGAGGCCGTGAGATTGAGCGCCCCTTGGCCGCGGGCCAGTCATGACCCTATCGGAGCAAAGATGGGCCAGAGACAAAGGGGCGCTTTATGCCGAGGGAAGAATGGTAAATGAGGAAGGGGGCGGGGCCTGTGGAACGCGGCTTCAGCTGGGCAGAAGGTTTTTTCCGAAGTGCGAAATGAATTCACGGAGGCGTTTGGCCGTGCGAGTATTTGTTGGGTGTTTCCGTAGTCCTTCGGTAAAGTAAAGGATGAGAAACGATACAAATGATGAGAAACGATACAAATCGAACTTGAAAGTAAGAAAGTAACGAAAAGTTGAACCTCCTGCAGATTGAAGAGTCGCAAATGAATGCAGCTCTGTAATCGTTCGGGCCCCATTCACATCACTGCATTTCCCGCCGCACGGCAACCCATACCGAAAATGCGCTCTTTGTTATGCATTTCGGAAAAGCGATGCAAGCGCAAATCGCACGTGGCCATTAAATGTTAAGAGCAGCCCACGCGCGGGAAGCAAACACTCCAAAAAAGCGCCTTAAAAAAAGCTCCACTACAAAAAAAAAGTATAGAAGCTTCTTTGGGGTGTTTGTCGCAAGTAGGGCAATCCATCCGAGGGAAAGATTTGCGTGCGATTAACACAAAAAAAGTGAGTGGGAACGCAAGTTCTTGTTGCCCGCAGATGTGAATGCAACCTAAGGTCACATTCACTTACATCTAGGCATTCCAGAAACTTGGGCAGAAATGCTGATGTTTTATCGCACAGCAAACCGCATGAAAACGCAGCAAAACACAGAATGCAAAAATGCGATTGGTTCGGTGCCCAAAAAAGAGGTACTTGAGCTACTTTGTGCATAGGAAATGCTGTTGCATGAAAAAAGGAGAGCCAAGGGCCAGGGAACTTAAGATAATCACTGTGATGGTTCTCGTTTCACTGTCCAATCACAGGCTGAGGTTGGGGTCAGGGTGACCTGGGCTCAAACAAAGTGAGTTTGAATAATGCAGGTCATCAGATTTGGCCACAGGCCAGTTATGCCGATCTGCGTCATTCATGATGACTTGCCGACACGATGACCAGCTGGTGCTTGCATGGCAAATGACAGATCCCCAGTACTGCTGGGATTTAAAAATAGCGGAGGGATCTTTGTGTCATTAATCAAATACAGTCATGACCATTTTGGTGTATGACCTCACCCAGCATCCCTGCCAGCTTGCTTATGAACAGAAGCAAACAGAGATCTGCCATTCAGAAGCAGTAGTGTTACCAGCGGCGGCCTGTCCATAGGGGGCGCAGGGGCACCGCCCCCCTAATCCATGCACCCGCAACCTAATTTATATGCAGGGTGCCGGGCGCATGGATTCTAATGGGGTTTTTACATTTTTTTTAGAAGCACATGATTAGAGCCAGAGGCTCTAATTGGCTTAAAAAAAGTGTGGGCTCGGGGCACAGAGTGCTGCGCCCCAAGCCCACCCGGTTGTGTGACAACAGCGAATTAATATTCGCTATTGTCTTCATGATTCTCCTCTCAGCCAATCCAGGCTCAGGAAGTGGGTCCTGAGATCTGATTGCCCGAGAGGGGAAGCGACCCTACTGGCCACCGAGGAGGAGGAGGGAGGAGAAACAGGGGAAGCTGCGTTGCCGTGAAGCCTAGAAAGGAGGAAGATGTGGCAGCGACCTAGATGGGGTAAGTACGGGGAATGATCGACCCACCTCAGGGAGGTACAGGAGACCGACTGCCGTGGGGGGTGGCGATGGACAGAACACCCCCCGCCCCAAAAAAAATACACCACCGGCCGCCAATGAGTGTTACCATCACTAAATGACAGATCCCTGACTGCCATCTACAAACCAACATCAATCACATCCATTGTATGCATATCCACATCAATCACAATGAGGTGTCAACACAACGACCAGCTGCTGCTTCTGTTGCAAATGACAGACCCCCAATAGTGCTGGGATTTAAAAACAGGTGCTTTGGGTCAATGGGGTGGGGGGGGGGCCCAAAGCACTTCCCCTCATGTTGAGGGCATGTGGCCTGGTATGGTTCAGGAGTGGGGGCACTCGCTCGTTGCTCCCCCTTTCCTGGCCTGCCGGGCGACATGCTTGGATAAAGGTCTGGTATGGATCTTGGGGGGGGGCCCACGTCCTTTTTTTTTTTTTTTAATTTTGGCGTACACCTTTGAATTTATATCAAGCCCAAAGGGTCTTGTATGTAGGGGGGATTTGGGTCGGGGGACCCCATGCCATTTTGTATGCATTTTTCATTGCCAGCATGCTTATTTTTTTAATATTCTGATTTCAGTAGGGAATCCCGCTGACAGCTGAAGAGTCATCGGTTGTTAAGGATGCGGCAGCCGGCTTCCCATCCCTGCTCCTTAACAACCAGCTATTCTTCACGCGCAATTCTAATCAGTCGATCATTTTTCGACCGATCCAAATTCAAATCGTTCTGAAAATTTGGAATTTGTTAGAGAATCAAGAAACCAAACCAAACAAACGACTGTACAGCACAAACAAAACGATCACATTGGTCAAAGCCAAAGCTGTAACAAAGGTCGCACTCATCCAAAGTCGCATCCAAATCGCACCAAAATCACAACGTTTCAGGGTAAAGTCGCAATGGAAATCGCACGATTTTTACGTTGCGCACGTGTGAATGCCCCTCTTTTTTTGACCCAACAAAGAATTCTTGTTTTCTCCCGTCTTTCCTATAATCTTCGGTTCGCATTCGGTTGAAGCTCCTTGTGGTGGGTCCCACCCGTCCTCTCCTTGGCATGGTGGTATCTCTCCTCCCCATTGACCTGTTTTCATGTCTGATCCGATTCCCTTTCCTCCTCATCACCCGCTGGGGTCTCCTCCCCACATCCAGATGTTCCTGGAAACTCCTCCACCGCGCTGGATGTTCCTCCTGTGTCGCCAGCAAACAATTGGCAAGCAGCGGGGCCTCCTGGAGCGATTGCAAGATGACTCCTCCTATGCTCTGTTTACTATGCAGGCGTCCCTTTTCTTCCATTTCTACACCTGGCAGAAAACAAGAGGACCCGCCATGAGTCAGTCCATTGCAGAAACGTGGACCGGTCAGTAACTTCACAATAAATTGCAACAATGTTCAGCAAGAGTGTCATTTTTCAGAAAAGCTGAGATGATGTCATCAGTCTGCTGCTGGCGGGAGGAAGCATTTCCTCAGTCCCCCCCGTGATCACTCGGACTGTACATTGTAACTTTGTGTCATGTCATAAAGTGAGGGGCTGATCTGTGTTAGACATTTGGGAACACAGCCAGCAACTCCACCGGCACCAGGATTTAAACAATTGTGTCATCTCTATGCTGGCATCTTAGTTGCTCACAAACAAAAATGTATATAGTAAATAAAAAAACACCCACACCATGAAAGAGTCCTTTACTACAAAAATAAATAAAATAAACATAGTCCCCAGATTTGGCCACAGGCCAGTCATCCAGTGGCGCAGATCCACGTCATTCACGATGACTTGCTGATGCCATGACCAGCTGATGCTCCCATTGCAAATGACAGATCACCAACAGGGATCTGTCATTTGGAAGCAATAGTGTCACCGGGGTTCAATGGCAGACCCCTGACTGCTGGTTGCAAGCCCAGTGATGAAATATCCACATCATGATGACTCGCCAACATGACGACCAGCTGCTACTCCCATCACAAATGACAGATGATCCCCAGAACTGCTGTAATTTAAAAATAGCAAAGGGTTCCTGGGTAATGTAACTGACCAAGTATGATCATTATCATATTTAGCTTGTTTACAAACTGAAGCAAACAGGGATATGTCATTTGGAGGCAGTAGTGCTACTGGTGCTAAATGACAGATCCCTAATTGCTGTTTGCAAGCCAACATCAATCCCCTCCTAGTGATGCAAATCCGCTTCAATCATGATGCCTTGCCGACATGATGACCAGCTGCTACTCCCATCACAAATGACAGATCCCCACTACTGCTGGGATTTAAAAAAAAGAGGAGAGGTCTTGGATTATGCCATTGACCAAATACAATCATGACCATATTTGATCAATGACATCACCCAAGATTCTTGCCGGCTTGTTTACAAATAGAAGCAAACCGGGATCTGTCATTTGGAGGCAGTAGTGCTACTGGCACTAAATTACAGATCCCTGACTGCTGTTTGCAAACCAATATCAATCGCATCCAGTGATGCAGATCCACATCAATCACAATGACTTGCCAGCACGATGACCAGCTGCTACCCCCATTCCAAATGACAGATCCCTAGTCTAAAACTAGCAAAGGGATCCTGGGTAATGTCATTGACCATATATGAGCATTACCATATTTGTTCAATGATATCACCCAGGATGCCCACCGGCTTGTTTACAAACAGAAGCAAACAGGGATCTGTCATTTGAAGGCAGTAGTGCTACTGGCACTAAATAACAGATGTGTGACTGTTGTTTGCAAACCAACATCGATCACGTCCAGTGATGCAGATCCCCATCGATTAAGATGACTTGCCAAAACTATGACCAGCTGCTTCTCCCATCCCAAATGATAGATCCCCAGTACTGCTGGAATTTAAAAATAGTGGATGGATATCGGGCAAGGTCATTGACCAAATATAGTCATGACCATATTTGGTCAATGACATCCCAAAGGATCCTCGCAGGCTTGTTTACAATCAGAAGCAAATGGGGGATCTATAAATTGGTGGCAGTAGTGTGGCAGCACCAAATGACAGATCCCTGACTGCTGTTTGCAAACCAGATCCATATTAATCACAATGACTCGCCAACATAACCAGCTGCTACTCCCATCGCAAATGACAGATCCCCAGTACTACTGTAATCTAAAACTAGCAAGGGGATGCTGGGTAATGTCATTGACCAAGTACAATCATTACCATGTTTGGTCAATGGCATCACTCAGGATCCCCGTGGCTTGTTTACAAACAGAAGCAAACAGGAATCTGCCATTTTGGAGGCAGTAGTGCTACCAGCACTAAATGACAGTTCCCTGACTGCTCTTTGCAAACCAAGATCAATCATGTTCAGTGATACAGATCCCCATCAATCAGGATGTTTTGAAGAAATGATGACCACCAGCTGCTACTCCCATGGCAAATGATGGGTCCCCAGTACTGCTGGAATTTAAAAATTGCGAAGGGATCCTGTGTAATCTAATTGATCAGATACGGTTATGACCTTATTTGATCAATGGCATCACCCAGGATTCCTGTCGGCTTGTTTACAAACATAAGCAATCTGTGATCTGTCAACTGGAGGCAATAGTGCTACCGACACTAAATGACAGATCCCTGACTGCTCTTTGCAAACCAAGATCAATCGTGTTCAGTGATACAGATCCCCATCAATCAGGGTGTTTCGAAGAAATGATGACCAGCTGCTACTCCCATGGCAAATGACGGGTCCCCAGTACTGCTGGAATTTAAAAATAGCGGATGGATATAGGGCAGTGTCATTGACCAAATATAGTCATGACCGCATTTGGTCAATGACATCCAAAAGGATCCTCGCTGGCTTGTTTACAAACAGAAGCAAATGGGGGATCTGTCAATTGGTGGCAGTAGTGTGGCAGCACCAAATGACAGATCCCTGACTGCTGTTTGCAAACCAGATCCACATCAATCACAATGACTCGCCAACATCATAACCAGCTGCTACTCCCATCGCAAATGACAGATCCCCAGTACTACTGGAATTTAAAAATCGTGAAGTGATGCTGGGTAATATAATCAGATACGGTTATGACCATATTTGATCAATGACATCACCCAGGATTCCTGTTGGCTTGTTTACAAACAAAAGCAATCGGGGATCTGTCCATTGGAGGCAATGGTGCTACCGACACCAAATGACAGATCCCTGACTGCTCTTTGAAAAAAAAGTCACTTTTAAAGGAATACATCATACGGCATCTGCAACTTAATGTGCAGATTAAATGGCGGGATGTGCACTTTAATTCACTATTTTATTAGCATTTTCTGGGTTTAGACTTTATACTGTGATTTATACTGAGATTTGTGCTGCGATTTGTGCTGCGATTTAAACTGTGATTTATACTGCGATTTATACTGTGATTTATACTGCGATTTATACTGCGATTTATACTGCGATTTATACTGTGATTTATACTGCGACTTATACTGCGATTTATACTGCGATTTATACTGTGATTTATACTGCGATTTATACTGTGATTTATACTGCGATTTATACTGTGATTTATACTGCGACTTATACTGCGATTTATACTGCGATTTATACTGTGATTTATACTGCGATTTATACTGCGATTTAGGCTGTGATTTGTACTGCGATTTATACTGCGATTTAGGCTGTGATTTATACTGCGATTTATACTGTGATTTGTACTGCGATTTATACTGCGATTTAGGCTGTGATTTATACTGCGATTTATACTGCGATTTATGCTGTGATTTATACTGCGATTTGTGCTGCGATTTACGCTGCGATTTATACTGCGATTTATGCTGCCATTTATGCTGCCATTTATACTGCGATTTATACTGCGATTTATGCTGCGATTTATGCTGCGATTTATGCTGCGATTTACGCTGCGATTTACGCTGCGATTTGTGCTGCGATTTACGCTGCGATTTACGCTGCGATTTATGCTGCGATTTATACTGCGATTTATACTGCGATTTATGCTGCGATTTATACTGCGATTTATGCTGCGATTTATGCTGCGATTTATACTGCGATTTACGCTGCGATTTACGCTGCGATTTATACTGCGATTTATGCTGCGATTTATGCGGCAATTTATGCTGCGATTTATGCTGCGATTTATGCTGCGATTTATACTGCGATTTATACTGCGATTTATGCTGCGATTTATGCTGCGATTTATACTGCGATTGATCATCATGGCGAAGTTCTCCTTTAAATTCATTCCACATCGCAAGTCCCCGAGCCAAAGATGACAACAGCTCTTTATTAAAGGGGAAACAACACAGCGACCACAAGCTTTGCACAAACAGCGAAACAAATTAGGACAAATCTCTTCCAAACAAGGCGCACATCCTCCTCCTCATCACCATCATCATCATCATCATCATCATCATCATCACCCCGATCCGGCCCTTCCTCCCTCCGAGCCGTCCCAAAGAAACAGCACATTGTGTGAAAGGCTGCCAGCCACCAACACAACGTACCGGGCGGGGAGAGGGGCGCCGCGAAAAAGAGGGGCGCACAGAGCAAAGCGAAGGGGGAAGAGGAGACAGCGAGACCCCAGAGAAGAGGAGGAAAAGGCGGAGGAGCCGAGTCCATGGGGAAGAATGTAGGAAGCTGACGATTGTGGTGAGGACAAAACACCACTCCAGCCGCCTGCATTGTAGACTGCTTTTATTTTCTTCTTTTTATTGCTTTGTTTTTTATTTTTATTAGTTACATTTTTTTTTCTCTTTCAATTTACTTTTACTTTGTTCTTTTTTCTTTTACTTTTGATCTTCTTCTTCTTTACTAATTGTTTTTTTTTTTTTTTTACTTTATATTAATTCTTTTACTGCTGCAATATATGACATTTCTGTTTTTTCTGTTACTTTACATTTGCATTACACACTTTGAGCATTTTTTTTTTCTTTCCTAGTTTTTCTTTTATTTGCTTTGTACTTTTTCTTTGCCATTCTATTCCCTTTTCTAATCTTTCTTCTTTTACTCTGTATTACTTTGTGCTTTTTCTTTGACTTTTTTTTTTCATTTTTTTTCTTCTTCTTTATTTACTTTTATTACTTTGTACTTTTCCTATTCCATTCCTTTTTTTTCTAATCTTTCCTCTTTTACTCTGTATTACTTTGTACTTTTTCTTTGACATTTTTTTTCTCTCTCTTTTTTTCTTTTCTAATCTTTCTTCTTTTACTCTGTATTACTTTGTGGTTTTTCTTTGCCATTTTGTTTCCTTTTTTTTTTTCTAATCGTTCTTATTTTACTTTTTCTCTGCCATTCTTTTTTCTTTTACTTTGTATTTTTTTTTATCCTTTCTTCTTTTACTTTGTATTACTTTGTACTTTTCCTCTGCCAATCTATTTCTTTTTTTTTTCTTTTCTAATCTTTCTTCTTTTACTTTGTATTACTTTGTATAATCCACTTCAGGCAGGCATTGTATTTATATAAATATATATATATATATATATATAGTCTAGTATATATATATTTATGATCTACATTCAGTGTAAACTATATATACAGTGCAGTCAGGGGTGTACAGTATGTAATATACTTTAGGCGGTGTATTAATATATTGATATATATGTACAGTATGGTGTATATCCAGGTGTGATGAGCAGCACTCGTTGCTTTCCAAGGTGACAGCAATCAAGCCTTACCCATAGGCTGAATATAAGAAACAATAGCCCAGGATTGCTGCACTCAAAAATGTATTAATGAAAAAATCTATACAAAATGTACAAATAAGTTCCAAAAAGTCAACAGTTTCAGGCTAGAAATACAATTGTTTATGCCCTTCTTCAGGTAGGAACTATTGTGCCAATATATATATATATTATACTGAATTCAGTGTAGACTGTATTACTTTTACTATTACTTTTTCTCTGCCATTCTTTTTTCTTTTACTTTGTATTTTTTTTTTTGTTTATCCTTTCTTCTTTTACTTTGTATTACTTTGTACTTTTCCTCTGCCATTCTTTTTTCTTTTACTTTGTATTTTTTTCTATCCTTTCTTCTTTTTTTTGACATTTATTTTCTTTTTTTTTTTTCTTCTTCTTCTTTTTTTACTTTTTATTACTTTGTACTTTTTCTATTCCATTCTTTTTTTTTCTAATTTTTCTTCTTTTACTTTGTATCACTTTGTACTTTTCTGCCATTCTTTTTTTTTTTTTTCTTCTCTTACTTTGTATTACTTTTACTCTGCCATTCTTTTTTCTTTTACTTGGTATTTTTTCTATCCTTTCTTCTTTTACTTTTTTTTTTGTATTTGTACTTTTTCTTTGATATTTGTTTTGTTTTTTGTTTTTTTGTTTTTTTTCTTCTTTTTTTACTTTTTACTTTTTCTCTGCCATTCTTTTTTTCTTTTACTTTGTATTTTTTTTTTGTATTACTTTGTATGTTTTCTTTTGACGTTCTTTTTCTTTTTCTTTTTTCTTTTTCTTTTCTAATTATTCTTCTTTTACTTTGTATTACTTTGTACTTTTTCTTTTACATTCTTTCTCTTTTGTAATACTTTGAATTTTTTCCTTTCTATAATTCTTTCTCAATTTCTCTTTTCTTCATTCCTTCTCACTTCCTTTTAAAGCAATAATAAACCCAAAAGCAAACATTTATTATATTACACATTACTGATCATTAGATGTGATGGCTGCATTTGTGGGGGTTTTTTAGGCTTTCTTTCCTTTATTTTCACCTGGTAATCCAGACAGTGAGTCTGTTGTTTTTCAAAAGAACAAGCTGTTCTGCAGATGTATCAGTTACAAGGATGGGATAAGCCACTTACCATTGACGGGGGTGCTTACAATGATCAGCTTTTCTTTATTCATGTGAAACCTTTATCCCAAAAAAACTGTTTGCTGTAATGGATTATAAAGTGTTAAATGGTGTTTGGCTTCAATTTGTTAGCGTAGCTAAGTCTGCTAATACACCTAACACGCCTCTCCCGCCAGGATAACAATGCTGCTGTCCAAAGGTGCCTCCTGTGCTCCTTCATCCAGATTAGGGGCACTCTAATACAAGACGTGTCTTACTGGCCAGATCACCAGGTGAAAACGTAAAAAAAAAAACCGAAGAAAGAGAAAACTAATGCAGCCACCAATGATTGGTAAGCTGCAATATATCGCATTTTTGGTTTTGGATTTAATACTGCTTTGTTTTTTTTTTGTTTTTTTTTCTTCTTCTTTTGTCTTGTTATTGTTATTCTTTTCACCTTTCATCTTATTATTTTAAATATATACTTTTTCATTTCCTTCGCTCTCTTAAATTCTGAGTGAAATATTTTTTTTTTTCTATTGCCTGTAGAGACAGAAAAATAGCAAATTCCATGTCATGTGCAATTCCTAATGCTTTTATTGTTATTGTATTTATCATGTGAGGGGGTTATACCGAATATACAATACAACTTTTGGTCCAGCTGGCCGGGGCTAAATAGGTATTTGTGGACAACTGACCATCCCAGCTACTAAAAGTATGTGAACCCCACCCCAGGGAATGTGGTCCAGGTGTCTCCAGTGAAGGGTCCTCTTAATACTCCATCATACAAGGACCATTTTGGGCAACTGTAACATTTTGGATTTCCCATCACTTTTCTTCTTTGTGGCAATTGCCACCAGGCAGTGGCGTCACTATGGGGGGTGAGGGGGTGCGCATTCTCTCAGGCAAGCTGTCATTTTCTCAGGAGGGAGCCGTCTGTGGGAGGCAGGACAGGCAGCTCAGGATAGAGGGTGGGGCTGCCCAAGTTAACAACTGGTGATTGGTTATTTGGATTCAGGGCGGTCCTAGCAACCAATCACCAGCTTGCAGCTCCCACTCTCTGTGTCTCCAGCCCTCCGGACTGTCACTGTGAGGTAAGACAGGAGGAGGAGCTATGAGAGGGCAATATGGGGGGGAGTTGAGGACAGTAATGGGGTGCTGGGGGG
>BLSH010087128.1:1713982-1740478 GCA_018402905.1 Glandirana rugosa
CCCCAATCATCCCGTGTCACACCTACCCAGTCCAGTCTGTCCGTGTCATGTCACCCAGTTCTCCCGTGTCATGTTTCCAATCATCCCGTGTCACACCCACCCAGTTCAGTCCTCCCGTGTCATGTCCCAAATCATCCCGTGTCACACACACCCAGTCCAGTCCTCCCGTGTATGTTCCCAATCGTCCCGTGTCACACCCACCCAATCCTCCCGTGTCATTTCCCCAATCATCCCGTGTTGTACTGTGCCTCTCTGACCTGACCCATTCACACTGTGCCCTACTAACCCCTTTACTGTGCCCTCCTAACCCACTATACTGTGCCCTCCTGACCTGACTCCCCCCACGCTGCCCTCCTGACCCCCCTGTATTGTACCCTCCTGACCTGTCCCACCCACACTGTGCCCTACTAACCCCTGAACTGTGCCCTCCTGACCTGACACACCCACACTGTGCCCTAGCCCCTGTACTGTGCCCTCTTGAACCACTGTACTGTGCCTTTCTGACATGACCCATTCACACGGTGCCCCCCAACCTGACCCATCCACACTGTGCCCTACTAACCCCATGTACTGTGCCCTCCTGACCTGCTAACCCCTGTACTATGCCCTCCTGACCCCTTGTTTAATTCTATCAACTATTTATACTTTAATCATGAGAGTAGGTGTATAGATAGGGGCAGGCTGATAGGGGCCCCAGTGCATTACTTTGCTCAGGGCCCATGATTCTATTAAAGCTGGGTACACACTATTGTTTTTTTTTTTTTTGTTCAACCCCAAGTATTGAATGAAAAAAACTGGCTGTTGTGTTCTGACCCCCGCTAGGACATCCCGATCAGCGCTCTCTGCCATTGCCCGAGAGCGCTGATCAGGAGTCGGTCGGATGCTGGTTTTCCAGCATTGACAATCGGGCAGAATGTCAGCCGTTTTTTTTTTGAACCAGCCTTTGTCTCCTGACATTCGGGCCGTGTGTAGGGGGTTAGGGGCTGTCCTGGGGGGACTGAAGACCCCTTTTTTTTAAGGTTTTATTCAAAAGGGTACAATGTATCAATGTGACCGTTACAAGCAGCCCGTGTTCTTTATCAACCTTTTGAATAAAACTTAAACTTTTTAAAGGCATTGTAACCTTTCCTTTGGACATGTGCATTTGATAAGAGAGCGTCTTTTTATATACAGTGTCTCACAAAAGTAAGTACACCCTGTTTACACTGTTATACAAGCTGCACACTCACTACTTTACATTGTAGCAAAGTGTCAGCTCTTCAGCGTTGTCACATGAAAAGATAGAAGAAATGTGAGGGGTGTACTTACTTTTGTCAGATACTGTGTATATATATATACAGTATATAGAGGAAGATACAGTATAATAGTTCCCCCTTTATCAGTACTCATTCTCCCGGACGTGGTAGAATTGTACGACGACCACATCTTCGGTGACGCACCCCAATCTTCACATCTCTCTGCAGGCGTTGTACCGCGATTCGCGCTCTGTAGAGAAGTGGGTGAATCGCCTTTTTTCTATACACAATGGAATTAGACAATCCCCATCACTTCAAAGAGACGGCACCCAATCCCCGCACTCGGGTTACCATGGTAACGCTAAGAACAAAACTCGTCTAAAAACTGAAGATGATTCAAGAAAGAATGAATCCGATTTTTTTTTTTTTTGTCTCTTATTTGCTGGTAATAGAAAAGTGTAGAGGTAAATATTATGCAAGACGGAGCGTTGGAGCGTTAGAAGCTCCGCTTTTCATTGGAAAAAAAAAAAAAAAGATAATTTACTATGAAGGATGCTGAATGATCCACTCCCTGTGTATTACATCTCACCTTTCTTCTTCAGGCTCTTGAAGTATCTCCTATGTATATCTTCAAGGTTACGTTAACCCCCCCCCCTCCGCGTTCTCAAACACATAGCACCTTTATTAAATGGATATTAAGAATATTAACCATTGCTTTTTATGTATCACTGCAGCATTTACCAGAAGGAAAATGTTGACTCAACTTACATTTTTACTTTGCTGTCCCATATTTTTGGTATGAATAGATTTGTAAGAACTCCCTCTAGTGGTCATCTAAAGAGCAAGCAACGAGATGGGTACCAAGGTTAAAACTAAACTCCAGGCAAACCGCTTAATAGAGTTGAGCGAACTTCTGGAAGTTCGGGTTCTGCTGGTTCGGCTGAACTTCGGGACAAAGTCCGGGTTCGGGTCCGGACAGAACCCGAACTTTGTCCCGGACCCTGAACCCCATTGAAATCAATGGGGACCCGAACTTTTAGGCACAAAAATGGCTGTAAAAAAGTCCTGGAAAGTCCTAGAGGTCTGCAAAAGGAAGGAAATGGGGCTAAGAGTGGGACAAGTGCCCTACAAAGAAATGGGGACAGGGAAATGACTAAAAGCATTTTTTTAAAAAAAATCAAAAATGGAGGTGGATGTGGACCATCTTCAAACTGTGTCTGAAAAGTATTAATTAACGGTAGAAGCCATATAACTGTTCTAAAATCATCTTCAAACTGTGTGAAAAAAGTATAAATAAGCCGGGAGAACCCATATCACTGTTCTGCAAACATCTGGAAACTGTGTGTTAAACTTAAACTAAAACCGGGAGAACCCATATCACTGTTCTAAAATCATCTAAAAACTGAGTCTGAAAGTATAGCAGAGCGAACCCATATCACTGTTCTTCTCTCTGCTATAGTTCCACACACAGTTTTTAGATGATTTTAGAACAGGGATATGGCTTCTCCCGGTTTTAGTTTAAGTTTAACACACAGTTTCCAGATGTTTGCAGAACAGTGATATGGGTTCTCCCGGCTTATTTATACTTTTTTCACACACTTTGAAGATGATTTTAGAACACTAATCTTTCCCTTAAAGCAACAGCTGGAACCTTTCCCTGTACAACTTGGAGATAATTTTAGAAGAATAATCTTTCCCTTAAAGCAACAGACTCTACCTATTCCAGTCAGATTGTTCTGTGCAGCAAGATGAGGTGTGCAATCTGTCCCTCAAAGCAGCAGTACTCGTATCTCTCCCTAGTCCACAATCAGATCGTTCAGTAATGCAGGATGAGATGTTCTGCAATCTGTCCCTCACAGAGCCAGCAGCATCCTCTCCCTAAACTATCCTGAGAGCATGTGACATGCAGCACGGTGACTCCAGCCCCATATAGAGGCTGGGTCACATGGTGCACTGGCCAATCACAGCCATGCCATTAGTAGGCATGGCTGTGATGGCTTCTAGGGAAAACCAGTGAAACACTTGTTGATTGGCTGCCCTTGGCAGCTTCTCAACACGTGGAGTAAAATACCAGAACCCTGGACCCGAACCCGGACTTTTTTTGAAAAGTCTGGGTCCGGGTTCGGGTCCGGGTCCCGGACACCCAAAAGTTTGGTACGGACCCGAACTTTACAGTCCGGGTTTGCTCAACACTACCGCTTAATGAACAGATAAATACTGGAGCTGTTTTATCTGCTAAAGGATTTGCGTTTCTGTCCCCCCGCCATGAGATCTGCACATCGCCGCATAGCATAGCCCTGTCTAACAGGGGAGGAGACCTGCAGCTCAGTAACACAGCTCTCATCCCTCCTCCAGTCTGTGAATGGACAGTGAAGGAGGGAAAAAGCAGACTGATGAGCTCACCTCTCACTCTGCTCTCTCCTCCTATCAGCATGCTGCTTACACTCATTGTGCTGGTTCTCCCTTCCCAAGTCTGAGCTCTGCTGTACAAGGACTAAAACAGGCTGATAGCAAGTGAAATTCAGGTACTCACATTTACATTTGATGTTATATTAATGATCACAGAGCTGCTGTAATTGTGTCTTTTTTTTCTACCTGGAGTTCAGCTTTAAGGTGGAGCTATGGATATATATATTTATATACACACATTAGTAATAATATATTTATGCTGTATTCTATATTACTATTCATATATATATATATATTAAAAAATAAATTGTAGATAAAATAATATATATATTATTTTTTATTTTATCTACAATTTTATTTTTTATACTGTATATATAATCCTATTTATCAATATCAAAATATAGGTATATTTTATATAAATCATTATTTATACTGTAAATATATTTATACTATAATTATATTTATGCTGATATATATATATATATATTTACACTGTAATACATAAACATATGTATATATTATATTATTATTTTATAACAAATTATATATATATATACACACATTATTAATATATTTATGCTGTATTCTATATTAATATTTATATATATATATATATATATATATATATATATATATATTAAAAAATAAATTGTAGATAAAATATATCATTTTTTTTATTTTTTATACTGTATATATAATCCTATTTATCAATATAAAAATATAGATATATTTTATATAAACCGTTATTTATACTGTAAATATATTTATACTGTAATTATATTTATGCTGATATATATTTACACTGTAATACATAAACCTAAACATATGTATATATTATATTATTATTTTATGACAAATTATATATATATACACATATGTATACACATTATTAATATATTTATGCTGTATTCTATATTAATATTCATATATATATAAATTGTAGATAAAATAATATATAATTTTTTATTTTTTATACTGTATATATAATCCTATTTATCAATATAAAAATATAGATATATTTTATATAAATCATTATTTATACTGTAAATATATTTATACTGTAATTATTATGCTGATATATATTTACACTGTAATACATACACATATGTATATATTATACATTATATTTTATATTATTATTTTATAACAAATATATATAATGAATCAAAATATAGAAGTTGTATATTTTTATTATTTAGATTCTTTTAAATATATATATTTATACTTTTATTACATATGTATTTATATTAATACTTGTTTATATGTATATATGTACTGTAATACACACACAAATATATATATAGAGAGAGAGATTATATTTATCAATGCTAAAATATTGATTATATAATTATTTATATGTTTATGTTACATATTAATGTTCCCATATATATGTATAATAAAATATTTATTATGATAGGAGAGAGTGCTAACCACTGTGAGATAGATAGATAATAGATAGATGATAGATGATAGATAGATAATAGATGGATAGATAGATAGATAGATAGATAGATAGATAGATAGATAGATAGATAGATAGATAGATAGATAGATAGATAGATAGATAGATAGATACGGTAGATAGATAGATAGATAGATAGATACGGTAGATAGATACGGTAGATAGATAGATAGATAGATAGATAGATAGATAGATAGATAATCTCAAAATGGTGTAGTGGTTGGCACTCTCGCCTAGCAGCTCTAAGGGTCGTTGGTTTGAATCCCAACCATGGCACAACCTGCCTGGAGTTTGCATGTTCCTCCTGTGCCTCTGTGGGTTTCCTCTGGGTACTCCGGTTTCCTCCCACACTCCAAAGACATGCTGGTAGGTAAATTAGATCCTCTCTAAATTGGCCCTAGTGTGTGTATGAAGGGACATTAGATTGTAAGCTCCTTGAGGGCAGGGATTGATGTGAATGTGCAATGTATATGTAAAGCGCTGTGTAAATTGATGGCGCTATATAAGCACCTGAAATAAATGAAATATTTATAGTATTATTATTGATCTTCCACTCTACAGTAGTTTCTCCGGTGCAGTGACTCTGTGACCCGGGTTGATCCATTGCTTCTCATTGTTTTATTTCAGGTCGTTCCTCAGATGCGGCTTCACCAGCATTCCCTCTGACAGCTTTGCACCTTCACAGACAATGCAGATCCTGTAAGCATTATTATTACCATTGGGACTAATTAGTCACCGTATGATTACTCGTTACTCACACAATGTCTTCCAATCTCCCAGCTCCATCGTTCTCTATTGCAGCATTCATTTTCCTTTTACAAATAAATGGTTTTTTAATGATTTCTGTAATAAGGCAAAGTACAAAATGTGCTTTTAATTTGTGTGATGGAAGTGCAGAGATTAATTTTTTCTAAAATACATTTATAATTCAGTAGAAAAGCCGATGTAATTCTGTACTTTCTGACAACTTTGTTGTCTTTAGGAAGAATGCAAAATAAAAGGAATGACTCTGCTCCTTCCTCTATAACTCTCCTCTCCTGAAATACTCTGCACTGCTGGAGGACTCTGCTCCTTCTCTATAACCCTCCTCTCCTGAAATACTCTGCTCTGCTGGAGGACTCTGCTCCTTCCTCTATAACTCTCCTCTCCTGAAATACTCTGCACTGCTGGAGGACTCTGCTCCTTCCTCTATAACTCTCCTCTCCTGAAATACTCTGCACTGCTGGAGGACTCTGGTGATGATTATCTATATTTCCCATTCTCTGGATACTTCCATCTCCTCACATCTCATATTTCCCTCTTTGCAGGTTGTTCACCTCCTGCTCCCTCGATGTGATCGCAGATGACGCCTTTTCAAAACTGAAGCATTTGGAATATTTGTAAGTGGCGTAGACAGTAGAAGACGTATTGTAGAAAATAAGTGCAGGAGTAGGGAACTCTGCCTGGACAGGGTTACAGTCTCCAAACCGAAGCCCCAGGGCCAGATGTGGCCCTTTCCTTGCTTTCATTCGGCCCTTGGGGCACTATTTTACATTATAATTACATTAATAATGGGGTACAATTTCTCCTAATGACACCAAAGATGGGGTACGATTCCTTGCAATGATGCCAATGTCTGTCAGGAGCTGTGAAGGAGACTGGAAATCCTGGAGCACATGGACTGTGCAGGAGCAGAAGTAATGCCACTCCTGGGAGGGCTGCAACATGAGGAGTGTGGCTACATGTTTCAGAGCTAACAACTTCTTTTTCAAACCAGGAGTAACATGACTTTGTCTTACACAGTCCATGCGCTCCAGGGTTTCCAGTTTTGTTTCCAGTGTCCTACACAGCTCCTGACAGCAGCATCTGCTTCCTGGCTCCTGAAGAAACACTGAGGTTCAACAGCAAACTGCACTGGGTGGATTACATGCTCTTATCCATGTGTATCTTGTTGCCTTATTCTATATAATGCACTTAGTTGGTGCCCTCTGCTGTTTCCTTTATACACTATATTGTCAAAAGTATTGGGACGCCTGGCTTCACACACATGAACTTTAATGGCATCCCAGTCTTAGTCCGTAGGGTTCATTATTGAGTTGGCCCAACATTTGCAGCTATAACTGCTTCACCTCTTCTGGGAAGGCTGCCCACAAGGTTTAGGAGTGTCTATGGGAATGTTTGAGCATTCTTCCAGAAGCCCATTTGTGAGGTCAGGCACTGATGTTGGACGAGAAGGCCTGGCCTGTTTTATTGGGTTGAGATCAGGACTCTGTGCAGGCCAGTTAAGTTTCTATACCCCAAACTCACTCATCCATGTCTGTATGGACCTTGCTTCATGCAGTGGTGAGCAGTCATGTTGGAACAGGAAGGGGCCATCCCCAAACCATTCCCACAAAGTTGCGAGCATGAAATTGTCCAAAATGTCTTGGTATGCTGACACCTTAAGAGTCCCCTTCACTGGAACTTCAAGGCCAAGCCCAACCCCTGAAAAACAACCCCACACCATAATCCCCCAACCACCAAATGACACTCAAACCTTGTGGAAGGTCTTCCCAGAAGAGGTGAAGCTGTTATAGCTGCAAAGGGTGGGCCAACTCAATATTGAACCCCATGGACTAAGACTGGGATGCCATTAACAGTCATATGCGTGTAAAGGCAGCTGTCCCAATACTTTTGGGAATTTAGTGTACAGTATATTGCAAAGATAGCTTCAGTCTTATTGAGGAGCTGCCATGGATATCTTTGGACCTATGGACTTTTTAGTATAATGTTACACCCCCACAGCACATGTATGATTATTATGTTGTAGCTTAGCTGTATCCTTACATGGGCCATTCTTAAGGATTCCCTGCCCAGCATATGTGAAAGGAGCTTCTGTATCCCTCGGGAGACCTGTAACACCCATTGCACCTTAACTTGCCTTTTCCAATGGTTCAATTGCATTCCTCAGAATTGGTGAGATTTTTGCAAAAAATCGCCCAATTTTCTCCAAAATTTTGAGAATCTTTAAAAGCCCCCCAATGACTGACTAGACTCTCTTCTTCATGAAGTTGTTGGCCAAGAATACTACCAAAGTTCAGGAAAAATGTGCAATCTACTCTTTAGATTTGAGTAAAATGTTTTTATTTATTTTTTAGGTTCATCGAAAACAACAATATCAAATCAATTTCTAGAAATGCATTTCGTGGACTGCGGTCTCTGATCCATCTGTGAGTACATTAATAAATATATAAACTATATGGCCAACACTTTGTGGACATCTGACCATAACAACTATTTGAGAATTTGGACATCCCATTCCAACACCATGGCACTTAATATGGAGTTCTAGTTCTTCTGAAAAGACGTTCAGCAAGATTTTGGAAGGCCATTCATGAAGTTAGGTACTGATACTGGATGCGAAGACCTGGCTCACAATTGGCATTCCAATTCATCCCAAAGGTGTTCAGTAGGGTTAAGGTCTGAGCAGGACACTTGAGACCACAAGTTGCTCCTTCTGGACAAACCATGCCTTTATGGACCCCACTTCTGGGAAAACTTTCCACAAGATTTTGGGGTGTGTCGGAAATGTATGGTCATTTGTGAGGTCAGGTACTGATGTTGGATGAAAAGACCTGGCTCACAAATTGCCATTCCTATTCATCCCAAAGGTGTTCAGTAGAGTTGAGGTCAGGGCTCAGTGAAGGGCACTCGGGTTCCTCCACACAACTGGTCAAATCATATCTTTATGGAGATGTTGGTTGAGAAGACTTGACTCATTCCAGTTCATCCCAAAGGTGTTCATTATGGCGGAGAACACTCCATCCCAAACTGGTCAAACCATGTCTTTATGGAGATGTAGGTTGAGAAGACCTGACTCATTCCAGTTCATCCCAAAGGTGTTCATTATGGTGGAGGACACTCGAGTTCCTCCACCCCAAACTGGTCAGATCATATCTTTATGGAGATGTTGGTTGAAAATACCTGGCTCATTCCAGTTCATCCCAAAGGTGTTCATTATGGCAGAGGACACTCGAGTTCCTCCACCCCAAACTAGTCAAAACCTGTCTTTGTGGAGATGTAGGTTGAAAAGACCTAACGCATTCCTAATCATCCCAAAGGTGTTCAGTAGGGTTGAGGTCAGGGCTCAGTGAAGGGCACTCGAGTTCCTCCACACCAAACTGGTCAGATCATATCTTTATGAAGATGTAGGTTGAGAAGACCTGACTCATTCCAGTTCATCCCAAAGGTGTTCAGTATGGTGGAGGACACTCGAGTTCCTCCACACCAAACTGGTCACACCATGTCTTTATGGAGCTGGCTTTGTACACAGGGGCACAGTCATGGTGGAACAGAACAAGGTCTTCACCAAACTGCTATACAAAGACAATTTTGTCTTTCAGTCTTGTGGTAATACATTAGCAATATCCTTCACTGGAAACCCCTGGACTCAACTATTTGGAGGGGGTTTGTGTAAAGTGTATTAAAACTGGCAATAAACAGATTTTTCCGGCTCCCATTATATTATCTCCAAGCCCTGAGGGCTATAATTTGATGATAAATGCCATTTTCTGACCTGAGCTAGCTTTTTCAAATCTTTGTTGCCTTGATGAAATTTTATGTTTTTTTTTTTTCTTTTCCTAAAATTCTCCTTTTAGGAGTTTGGCTAATAATCATCTGGAGTCTCTTCCGAGTGGGATGTTTAGGCCCCTGACAGCCTTAAAACACATGTAAGTATATAGGAGTTA
This sequence comes from Glandirana rugosa, assembly GCA_018402905.1. Lineage (NCBI taxonomy): Eukaryota > Metazoa > Chordata > Amphibia > Anura > Ranidae > Glandirana > Glandirana rugosa. The sequence continues at coordinate 1,723,795 of BLSH010087128.1, forward strand.
TTTCATTTACAGAACTAAGACAAGTATAACATTTCCAGGGATGGGCAGATATCTGCAGGACGTTAGACTTTTATTAAATGCTGATGGGTTTTTGGTAGTTATCTTAGGCGAATGTTCTTCTTATTTTTTCGTTAGTTTGGTGCTGTATAGCATAGCTTATACTTTGAAATTGTGTGTCTCCTGCTGGCTCATTGGACTAGAACACTGCTGAGGTCTTCCTCCACCTGAACCGCTCACACTTAAAGCCCCCTGGGCCTGGAAACAGACTTGGCAGCACTGCATCGTGCGCAGGTTCCAACTCTGTGCCTTCTAAAGCAGCGGTCGCCAACCAGTGATCTGTGGACCACTGCTGGTCCACGAGAAAAGTTTGGTGGTCCCCGGGGGGTTCTTCTGTAAATCAACATTGTGGTGGATGTATACTCAGAGGGATGTGCTGGGAGTAGTGCGCAGATCGGTAGGTAAAGGAGGAGGGGACTTCCAATGGAAGTGCTGATCACAGACTGTGGGAGGGAGCATGGAGCTGGAGCACATGACTGAGAAGGAGGTGAGATCCAATTATGAGTCTGTGTAAGGCAGCAGTGTGATGCAGGGGGAGGAGGGCAGAGAGTGGAACATTGCGTGTATACAGTAAGCCATGAAAAATTCATGTTAGTGGTCCATGAGGTTCGAAAGGTTGGCGACCACTGTTCTAAAGAACTGGGGATGGTGGCATGATTAAACTGGCACAGATTTCAAGCAGGTATGGTCATCCTCACTAGTTAAATGAGGCACCATCACCCAGACTTTGACATGAAAGAACTTTTCAGTGCTGCTCCAAGCAGGAGTGTGTCCTCTTTCTCCCTGGTCCTCAAGTTAGAGGGGTGTCTTCGTCCAAATAGTCTCATCCGGCAACAACAATAATGGGCATCCAGAATGCTGCTCTCCTGCCTGACCCATGTAGAGTACGGCCTCAGACAGTTGTTCTCCACTGACCATGCCCCGACACATTTTGCCACACCCATGGGGCTGAGTCATAGAGGCCCTAGATTACAGATCTCTATAAATAAGCTTTGTTGGGTAGGGCAAAACATGCCAGGGGGCGTGGTAAGTAGAGAAGCACTGGCTGAGGTCGTACAACACACTGTAGATGGGTCGGGTGAGAGAGCGGCATTCTGGATGCCCCTTATTGTAGTCTCCTACTCTAGTTGCTTGATGAACAGTCACCTACAACTGGGCAGGTCAACTGATTTTGCTGCGGTGGGCTTCCTCCTGTCTAGGTGACTTCCTGTCTAGTCTGGCAAGGGGATATATAAACAGGAGGAAGTGGGATGAGTAAGGGAGTTGTTGGGGCTTGAGCACTACACATGCAAGGATGTAGTTGGAGGCTACTAGACAGTGTGCTCCCGAGAGGGACCCTTGAATGGGGGGGAACAACTTGGGTTATTTCCTATATGAACTGTAGGGGGCATCGGGGCTCAAGTTGGGGAAGTACACCACAGCAACTAGATGGAAGGTTTACCAAGAATGTGATATATTGTTACACTATTATCTGGAATTCAAGTAAAGAGTCCATTTGTTTAACTGCATCATGTAGCCTGTGAGTACTTCATGGGAACTTTTCGGGTTAACAGAGTAAGGTTGAGTTCAGGAAAGAGGAGGCGCAAGCTTGGGTTGGAAGCAGTGGTGGTGGCCAGGAGATGGAGAGTCTGGGATGGTCCTCCCTGGGCGGCTTGGCCACCAGTACTTGGTCCTCAGTCACAGCATGGGGCTGATCTTTGAGGACTTGGCCTGGAACCCTAGCCTGTGGGTGGAACTCACCCTAGGACTGGGTGTCATTGGGAGACGGTGCTCTGTACCATCACTGCCGATAGAGTCGTCGCTGGCTGGATGTATAAGGTGGACATTTTCTTGCATTTGTGAAGTGAATATGACCTCCAGTCAGAAGGGGGGCGCTAACACTCACTAGTTGTGTTTATAAAGGCAGTAAACATGGACATCCCCTCGAAGTAAATGATAGAGTCATATGTTGATGTAGTTGCCCATTAAAAATGTTTTCTAACGCTGTCTTCTGCTGCAGTGATCTACGTGGAAACCCCTTACACTGCGACTGTCGGATCAAGTGGCTGGTGCACTGGGTACACGGACCCGGGAAAAACGTTGCCATTTGGCCACCACTGCCATGCCAGGAAGTGGGCAAAATGAAGGGGCGGAACCTGACTGGATTGTCTGAAAAGGAATTTGACTGTATCACCGGCGGTAAGTACCGGCAGGAACCTGCGATCCTAAATCGCCCACTTCTAATGGGCAGAAGTACGAGAGAGCAAAACATTTCAGTAAACTTTGGTGGCAAAATTGCCAATTTCACCTTTTTCTGGCCCAGGATGTGCCTTACGGCACCGGGAGGGGATTTGGTTTATTTAGAAGCTAAGCTCCAGGGTAGACCTGTGTAGTTCGTTTCATTCGGAGTCAAATTTGGATGAATTTTTCGTAATTCAGAAATTCGGATGTATGCAGATTTCCGAATTAAAACTAATCCAAAATAATGAAACAAAATTTCAGAGGAAATTTGAATAGTTTCTGAAACGAATTGAAAGCCTTTTAAAATCACATTCAAAATTGAATTTCTGAAGATAATAATAAAATAAAAGACTATAACATAAAGGGATAGAATAAAAGAAAAAAAAAAATGAGAGTATAACCATCTGAAATTCAAATTTCAAATAAATAAAATAAATAAATAAATAAATACAATTTGAATAGAATGGAAAAGAATAGAATAGAAATGAAAAAAAATAACCAAATATTCCCAAAAATTCAAATAGAATACGTTTGAATAGAAAAGAATAGAATAGAATAAAATAATTTAATTTTGTAACATGGTTATATTCTATTTTATTCTATTCTTTTCTATTTATTCTATTTGAGTTTTGAAAAGGGGTTATATATTCTATTCAAATGTATTCTGTTCAAAATTTGAATTTTGTAACATGGTTATATTCTATATTATTCTAATTTTGAACAGAATAAAATTGAATAGAATATATAACCCTTTTCCAAAATTCAAATAGAATAAATTGTATTCTTTTCTATTTTATTTCTATTCTTTTCTATTCAATTCATTCTATTTGAATTTTGGGAAATGGTTATATTCTATTTTATTCTATTCTTTTCTATTCAAATTTTGGAAAGTGGTGATATTCTCTCTATTCCATTCCACTCCTTTGTATTCTTTTCAAAGGAGTGGAATGGAATAGACAGAATATCACCACTTTCCAAAATTTGAATAGAAAAGAATATAATAAAATAGAAAATAATACAATTTATTCTATTTGAATTTTGGGAAATTGTTATATTCTATTTTATTCTATTCTTTTCTAACAATTTCCCAAAATTCAAATAGAATACATTGTATTATTTTCTATTTTATTATATTCTTTTCTATTCAAATTTTGGAAAGTGGTGATATTCTCTCTATTCCATTCCTTTGAATAGAAACAAAATATAAAAGAATACAGAGAGAATATCACCACTTTCCAAAATTTTAATAGAAAAGAATAGAATAAAATAGAATATAACCATTTCCCAAAATTCAAATAGAATGAATTGAATATTAATAGCATAGAAAGGAATAGAATATGAAAATAACCATTCCTTAAAATTCGAATAGAATACATTTGAATAGAAAAGACTAGAATAAAACCATCTTATGAAATTCAGTTTTCAAATAGAATACATTTGAATAGAATATAACCATTTTCCAAAATTCAAAATCGAAAAATATGAATAGAAAAGAATAAAAATAAAATAGAAAAGCATACAAAAGGAATGGAATAAAGAGAATATCACCATTTTCCAAAATTCGAATAGAATAAATTTGATTTTGAATGGAATGCGAATCAATTCAAATTTTCCGAATGCGGTCGAATTGCAAAAACTACCCCCTTCAGTGGGGCTCCTACACTGCAAGGTTAAATGTTGGTTTATGGCTGGGGTACCAGGAAAAGAGTTAATTTACTTACCCCTTCTCCCATGCTCCCCTGGTGCCCACCTCTCCCCTGATCCTCCAGCTTATGGGTGGCTCCTCAAATACAATGTAGGTCTATTGGCCCTGCATTGTACCCAATGATGCCAGGAGTGCCTACGACCAATGAAGCACCTTAGAGAAGAGGCTGTGGCATTGTGTCTTCTAGCATGGGGGGGATTTATCTGAGAGGCAGAAATTGACCATTGCTCAAGGAACCCCTAGCAACCTCCTGAGGAACCCTGCTGTAGTCTGTATCTTAGTAATTTGGTATCTTAGTAATTTGGTATCTTAGTAATTTGGGGCTGTGTGTTGATTCTGTAGACATTCTCCAGAGATGGACCTTCAAGTTTCCATCGTTGTCGGTGAAGGCCTTCGAGTACCAGGCGGAGCAGTACGTGGTGATCGCACATCCGTTCGAGGGACGTTGCACCTTCCTGGAGTGGGACTATGTGGCCTATCAATTTAGGCACTTTGACAGCATTAAAGGTACAGTTATTTTTATACGGTTTTAGTTGTCAAAGTTTTTTTTTTTTTGTTTCTCATGAAGAGTTGACTTGAGCCCAATTACAGCCAATTAGTTTTGGATATAGTTGGGAAGCGGTAAAACAACCCAGTCACTATATACAGAAGTTAGCCAAGGAAGGCAAGTCCATTAAAATGTAGTGTATACTTCCCTGCCCCCATGCCCACTGAAGTCTGGTGGGAATATAAAAGGTCCAGGAGGGTTTATCTCCTGGGTCCCCTGCAGCTTTCAGTGGTTCCTCCTGCTGATCTTCACCTCACTGCTGTATTCTGTACCAAGTGGAGGTCAGAGGGAGGAACCAACGAGTGTTGAGGGGGGGGAGCCCATATTATCGATTATTTTGGTAGTGTCCATTTCCCTCCAGACTTCAGGTGATCATTACTTTTGGACAGAGCAGTGTTCAGACAATGTGTTATTCAATGTTTTTTTTTACAAGTCTACCCTTCTTGAATAACTTTACAGCTAAAGGGTCACCTTCATGGATGCAGAGAGATATGAAAAACCTTGAAGGAATTTGAAAGCTGTTTTGCCTCCTGTCCTTGTGACACCAGTACAGGAATTAGAGGCAGTGGTCACCAGGACAGGAATTGGTGGCAGTGGTCACCAGGGCAGGAATTGGTGGCAGTAGTCACCAGGATACCAATACAGGAATTAGAGGCAGTGGTCACCAGGACAGGAATTGGTGGCAGTAGTCACCAGGATACCAATACAGGAATTAGAGGCAGTGGTCACCAGGACAGGAATTTGCGGCAGTGGTCACCAGGACAGGAATTGGTGGCAGTAGTCACCAGGATACCAATACAGGAATTAGAGGCAGTGGTCACCAGGACAGGAATTGGTGGCAGTGGTCACCAGGACAGGAATTGGTGGCAGTGGTCACCAGGATACCAATACAGGAATTAGAGGCAGTGGTAACCAGGACAGGAATTGGTAGCGGTGGTCACCAGGACAGGAATTGGTGGCGGTGGTCACCAGGACAGGAATTGGTGGCGGTGGTCACCAGGACAGGAATTGGTGGCGGTGGTCACCAGGACAGGAATTGGTGGTCACCAGGACAGGAATTGGTGGCAGTGGTCACCAGGACAGGAATTGGTGGCGGTGGTCACCAGGACAGGAATTGGTGGTCACCAGGACAGGAATTGGTGGCAGTGGTCACCAGGACAGGAATTGGTGGCAGTGGTCACCAGGACAGGAAGGCATTGACTGCAATAAAATGTTAACCACTTGAAGACCAGGCTTTTTCTGGCACTTTATGTTTACATGTAACAGTTTTTTTTTTGTTTTTTTCTAGAAAATGACTTGGAACCCCCAAACATTTTTTTATTTCAAAGCAGATGCCCTAGAGAATAAATTTGTGGGTTTTGCAATTTTTTAAGTCCCATAGTTTTTTAAGCTCAATGTTTTGGGAAAAAATACACTTCTTTGAATAACATAAAAGATGACGTTATGCCAAGTAAATAGATACCAAACATGTCACGCTTTAAAATCGCGCACCCCCCGGGCAACGACGACAAACAACATACATTTTGCTATCCATAGGCGACACCTTAAAAGCCTTTACAGGTTACCACTTTAGATGTACAGAGGCGGCCTGGTTCTAGAATTACTGCCCAGGGCCGGATTAAAAGCTTCATGGACCCGGTGCTGAGGATTTTGCTGGGCCTTTTTCTGGAAATAAATAAAATGTAAATGCAAACAATTTTTTGTTAAAACAAATTAAATATGCTGCGGCAATTTACATATCAATCATGTGCACCCTGTATACAGGGCTGGGCAGTATTAGTGACTCACTCACACCATTGGGCTGGGCCTATCTTAAGGAAAGGGGCCTGGAGCTGCAGCTCCAATAGCCCCCCCCCCCAATGTCAATCAGGTGACGGGTATCGGACCTGCTTCCCGATCCAGACTGGCTGGGAGGAGGATCAGTGTTGCAACACAACTGGGTGGGCTTTCAAAAAACACACCGGGCACATGGATAGGGAGGGCAGTGGTAGTGTTGGGGGGGATGACGCCTGTGCGCCCACAATGCATGGGCCGCCACTGTCGCGCCATGGCTTCCGGGTTACCATAGCAGAGACCTGATCAAAGCCGATCCCAGCTTTGTTTGGGTGCCACCAGCCTGGCAGACGTGCCGGCTGGTAGCGCGGTTCTCCCCATGGGATGGGAGAACCCAAGCAAGCTGTGGAAGGGGGCAGGAGGGGGGGGGGGTGCCTCCCTTCCCGCTGCTTGTAATAGCAATCAAGCGGGTAGTTAGCCACTCGGATTGCTTTTACAAAGGAGCCAACCATCTGCTCTAAATAAACAGTACCAGGGCGATGCCTGAAGCTGCAGTCATCACCCCAGTACAACCAATTGAACTACAATAACCAGGTACGTCATTGTGCGGCAAACCTCTCCCCACTTTACCAAAACTGTGTTTTTGTCCAAGACCCCATTGAAGAAATTTACTGTTACTTCCAGCCTTGATATGGACAATCATGACCATAAAACCAGAAGATGGCTGAACTTTTCCCTTCCCTATCCAAGACCAAATAGAGGTTCAACTGGAGTTGAGTTTTTGATGAGACTGTCTTCATTTTTTTGGAGATATAGATGTGAGTTAGATTTGATGATTGTCCTTTAGTTGTGGTCCAATCTAACCTTTTGTTTCCATGGTGCAGGTATCGCAGTGGTCTCCTGCTTGCCTTTGGTAATTGGCAAACAGTTATTCGTTGTGGTGGCCCAATTATTTGGTGGCACTTATGTCTACCGCCGAGACCCCTCTCCTGGAAGCCCGACAGCATTTCGTCCTTTCCAGCACTTTACAGACATCCGCAAGCCCAACGACATTGAGAGCTTCATGTCCACTGAAGGGGACCTCTACTTCATCATCGCAGACAGTGCCAAGTCTGGCGCCAGCACTCTTTACCGGTGGAACGGCGTGGGCTTCTACCCGCAGCAGCAGCTGCCACGTTGGTACCGTGACACAGACGCCGAACCCCTAATGCTCTCGGGCTCCCCACATCTGATCATGAGTAGTGGCTCCCAGAGGCCTCTAGTATATCGCTTTGTGAACAAGCGCTTGGAGCGCCTCACCGATATTCCGGAAGCCTGGGATGTATATGCCGTCAAACACTTTACCGATGCGGAGGACGGAGTGTTTGCATGCCTGGTGAGATACATGGGAGACTCTTCTTTGGTTCGGTGGGATGGCTCCATGTTTAAACAGTTGCAGCAGCTGCCATCCCGAGGTTCCCACGTCTTCCAACCTCTTCTTCTTGGTCTACATTGGCACGCTCTCCTGGGCAATGACTATGGCTTCGCCTGGATATACCAGCTTGAAAAATGGAAACACTGGGAAGTTGAGGAGACCAATGACAAGGAAGGATCTTCAGGACCTTTGGTGCCCATGCAAGAACTCAAAGTGTTGGAAGCCCGAGCATTGACCACGGTGCGCGTGCGGGGGAGGGAGTTTATTTTTGTGGCAAGCTTCGGAGGGGACACAGTGGTGTACGAGTACATAGAGAAAGACAATTCATTATGAGCTTCTCTGAACAAATGTGCTAAGCAAGACATAAAAAGTCAAGGCCTCAACCTGGAAATAAAAGCCATCAAGCAACCACTATTATGAAAACCAAAGGCACTGTTTTAACTGAAACAGATTTATTTTTCATTTTCAATATAAAAGATACCGATAAGAACCTCATTTTCTAAAGAATAACAAACAATTTGCTTCACTTCATTACAGTAAGCTCAAATCATAAGACTCAAAATCAAGGAATGCAATGGTGTTCAGGAGGAAATCACCCAAGAATAACTTCAAGGATTTTGATGGGGGTTGGGAGACCCTTACCCAGCCATAACCTTAAGGATTATGACAAGGTTATGGTTGGGCAACGTCTACACAACCCCATTGCAGCCCTTACGGCTAGGAGAGGAACTCCTGACCCTATAGACTGTGATGGGTTCAGGAGGGACTTGCCCAACCATAACCTCAAGGACTGTGCTGGGAATCAGGAGGACCTTACCCAGCCATAACCTTGAGGATTGTGGTAAATTTATGGTTGGGTTACGTCTTCCAATCCTGCCCTATTGCAGTCTTTAAAGTTATAGCCTGGCAAGGTCCTCCTGACCCTATGGAGTGTGAGTGGGGGGTCACAAAGACCTTATCCAGCCACAACTAAGTTTTGCAATAGGATCAGGAGAAATTTACGCAACCATAACCTCAAGGACTGTAATGGAGGGCAGGAGGACCTTACCCAATCATATCTTCAAGGACTGTGATGGGAGGTCGGGATGACCTTACTCTGCCATAACCTTAAGGATTATGGTTGGGTAATGTCTTCCTGACCCCCACTGCAGTCCATAAGGTTACAACTAGGTGAGGTCTTCCTGACCCTATGGACGGTTATGGGGGTCAGAAGGACGTTTCCTAATCATAACCTCAAGGACTGTGACTGGAGATCAGGAAGACCTTACCCAACCATTACCTTAAGGATTGTGGTAAGTTTATGGTTGGGTAACGTCTTGCTGACCCAAATGCAGTCCTTAAGGTTATAGCTGGGTGAAGTCCTCCTTACCCTAAAGGACTGCATTTGGGTCAGTAAGAAATTACCCAACCATAAACTTACCACAATCCTTAAGGTAATGGTTGGGTAAGGTCTTCCTGATCTCCAATCACAGTCCTTGAGGTTATGATTAGGAAACGTCCTTCTAACCCCATAACCGTTCATAGGGTAAGGAGGACTTCACCCAGCTATAATCTTATGAAAGGTTTTGGGGTTAGAAGGACGTTTCCTAATCATAACTTTAAGGATTGTGATTGGAGATCAGGAAGACCTTACCCAACCATTACCTTAAGGATTGTGGTAAGTTTATGGTTGGGTAACGTCTTACTGACCCAAATGCAGTTCTTAAGGTTATAGCTGGGTGAAGTCCTCCTTACCCTATGAACGGTTATGGGGTTAGAAGGATGTTTCCTAACCATAACCTCAAGGACTGTGATTGGGGGTCAAGAAGACCTTATCCAGCTGTAACCTTAAAGTTTGCAATAGGAAACCTATTCAGGGAGAATTTACCTCAAGGATTGTAATAGAGGTCAGGAGCACCTTACCCAATCATATCCTCAAGGACTGTGATTGGAGGTAAGGAACACCTTACCCAACCATAACCTTAAGGATTGTGGTAAGTTTATGGTTGGCTAACGTCTTACTGACCCAATCGCAGTCCTTAAGGTTATGGCTGAGCGAGGTCCTCCTGACCCTATGCACTGCGATGGGGGTCAGGAGGACGTTACCCAGCCTTAGCCTTAAGGATTGTGATTGGGTCAGGAGGATCTCACTCGCCTATAACTTAAAAAAAAAATAAATAAATAAATGAAAAGTGACTGGTTAATATAACTAATATTAAAAACATAACCACAAGGAATGGACACTTTGTATTTTTACAATTGTTTTGTAGATTTCATATACTGAACAATGTTGCAACCTTTTCAGATAACCGTTACATTCTGACTGGCGTTAAAATCTAAAGCCAAAACAAAAACCTATTAAAAATCACATTCATGGGGCTGGTATGAAGGTGCTATTATTATATGTATTAATAATATTAAACCTAGACCAAAGCCTAAAACTATACAGATACAATTTTGTAAATAAAGTATCAACTTTTAGATGAATTTGTGTCCGGAATCATAATGGTGTTCTACCTAAAAAGTCCCATATGCCACGTCTGGATCAGTGTTTCTCAACTCCAGTCCTCAAAGTGCCCCAACGGGTCCTGTTTTCAGGCTTTCCATCATTTTGCACAGGTGATTTGATCGGTTTCACTGCCTTCGTTTTTACCACAGCCATTTCATCTGAGGGAAATCCTGAAAACATGACCTGTTGGGGCGCCTTGAGGACTGGAGATGAGAAACATTGATCTGGGTGGTTGGCAGGTATATACCCAGATCCCGCCACTGGCCCTAGGACCTCTCTAACACCGCATGTACCCCACCTTCCCCATTGTTACTTTTGTCCTAGCTGAAGATTTTCCCTCACTTCCGGTCTGGTGCAACCAGTGGCGTATCATCCATGGGTGCAGGGTGTTCACTGAACACGGGTCCCGAGGGGTGGGAGGGCCCACAATGCTCTGACCAACACTGCATGTAAGGATGATCTGTCCTTGGTTGATAGCCGGGGATTATTGGTGCGGTGTGGGCTTGCACACGGGCCCACTAATTTCATGATACACCCCTGGGTGCAACCATTGTTATCAGGACAGAAAGTGACGGGAAATTTCTCGAATGGAGCCCTGAATGGCAGTAAATACCTGATGGGAGTTCCACTCCTTTTCCAAGCCGGGAAAAATTGGAAAAATTGTTTTTGGCTGTTACTCTTTATTACCTCTCCAGTGGGTGATGAGTCCAAACTTTATTCCCTTCAAGAGGTACGGCCTCTGAATAAAATGCTCAGCATCAGAATGCGTCCAGGAGTGTTGAATGCCTCCACCCCCTGCTGTACACAGTGGTACCTTCCACCAGACCTCCTCCCTCCATTACTACACAATAGACATGTGCACAGTCCAAAATTTCATTCGTTTTCGTTTCATTCGTTTGTTTTTTGTTTTTTTCTGAAATTTTCAAATTCGGAATTCGAAAATGCTGAAATCCAAAATTCGGAAAATCGGAAGTAGAGCATTCGGAAATCCGAAAATTTGCGGATAAGAAAGAAAATCCAAAGATTCGAAATAATAGCGAACGAATAAATAACTATTAAATTATAGGTATTGGAATTTCCCTTAAAATTTGGCTGCTAGTGGTAAATTTGTATTTACGTTCACTTACAGCCACATTTTAAAGAAATTCCAATACCTATAATCTAATATTTATTTATTAGTTCTATATTGGTTATTTATTAGTTATTTAGAATTTTTGGATTTTCTAACTAATAAATAACTAATATATAACTAATATATAACTAATAAATAACTAACTATTAAATTATAGGTATTGGAATTTCCTTTAAAATTTGGCTGTAAGTGAACGTAAATACAAATTTACCACTAACAGCCAAATTTTAAAAGAAATTCCAATACGTATCATTTAATAGTTATTTATTCATTATTTCGATTTTTTGGAATTTCTAACTAATCAATATTAAATTATAGGTATTGGAATTTCCTTTAAAATTTGGCTGTTAGTGGTAAATTTGTATTTACGTTCACTTACAGCCAAATTTTAAAGAAATTCCAATACCTATAATCTAATATTTATTTATTAGTTATATATTATTTATTAGTTATTTCGAATTTTTGGATTTTCTAACTAATAAATAACTAATATATAACTAACAAATAAATAAATATTAGATTATAGGTATTGGAATTTCTTTAAAATTTGGCTGCAAGTGAACGTAAATACAAATTTACCACTAACAGCCAAATTTTAAAGGAAATTCCAATACCTATAATTTAATATTTATTAGTTAGAAAATCCAAAAAAATCGAAATAACGAATAAATAACTAATAAATAAATATTAAATGATACGTATTGGAATTTCTTTTAAAATGTGGCTGTTAGTGGTAAATTTGTATTTACGTTCACTTATTGGAATTTCTTTAAAATTTGGCTGTAAGTGAACGTAAATACAAATTTACCACTAACAGCCAAATTTTAAAAGAAATTCCAATATGTATCATTTAATATTTATTTATTAGTTATTTATTATTTTGATTTTTTGGATTTTCTAACTAATAAATATTAAATTATAGGTATTGGAATTTCCTTTAAAATTTGGCTGTTAGTGATAAATTTAAAATTTGTCTGTAAGTGCACGTAAATACAAATGTATCACTAACAGACAATTTTTAAAGGAAATTCCAATACCTATAATTTAATAGTTATTAGTTAGAAAATCCAAAAATTCGAAATAACTAACTAATAAATAAATATTAAATTATAGGTATTGGAATTTCTTTAAAATTTGGCTGTAAGTGAACGTAAATACAAAGGAAATGCCAATACCTATAATTTAATAGTTATTTATTAGTTATTGGCATTTCCTTTAAAATTTGGCTGTAAGTGAACATAAATACAAATTTATCACTAACAGCCAAATTTTAAAAGGAAATCCCAATACCCATTGCTAACTATTAAATTATAGGCAAGTTATTATTCCGATTATCTGGCTTTCTTATTTTCGGATTTCTGAAAATCGGATTTTCAGTTTTTTTCGAATGACCGCATTCAAAATTGCGAAAATTCGGAAAATTTTGGATTAATTCGAATTGACGAATTTTGAAAAATTGGTTAAAAAACAAATTCGGAACGAAACGAATTGCACGTCTACTACACAATCCTGTAGTGGGCAGCAGATGGGACCACAGAGTACAAAAGGGGAAGCCGGCACTTGACATTCCTGGAAAGGTTTAGATTGCCGATCTGGAGAGGAGAAGAGCAAAAATCGGGCAAAGTGACCCAAAATGTAAAGGCAATTTTTTTTTCTAGTTTTGGATGAAGCATTGACCCCCCATCAGGATTTTACTGCTGTTTAGGCTTCATGCACTTGGCCATACAGCGTTCATCGCCCGCGTTTCCTAACCTCCCCCTATCATCTGGGGTCTGACACTGCCTTGTAGTTTTCTTACAAGAACAAGAATAGCAAATATATTCTAATCCAACACTAAATCTAAACAGCCCCAAGATAAATGTAAACCCGATCACTATAATCTCATACAAGATCTTTTCCTGTTACTCTCATTTTCAATATTTCTTTTAAAATCAGCAGATTTCATTAAAATATACCCTGGTGATCCCGCCATGAAGGTCCTTGTTCAGGCACTTCCTGTTTTATAGGGGGGACAACACCCCTGTCTACCAATTGCTCTCCTGTGTGGTCACGTGCGCCCCCTGGTGGTGACTACAAGCAGCCACGCCATCGCACCTTGCTCAGGCGATCCGCCATTGAGACCATCAGGAAGGCAGCCCACAGCTGATGCTGGAGGAGTCCATGCAGACAAGAAGTGGCTGAAAGAGGCTGTAGGTCAGCAGTATTGAAAATGAATAAAAACATGACCATTGTTTTGATGCATGAAGCGTTGGCAAAATAAACGTCATACAGTTTACATCTACTTTACAATATTACTCTAAATTTTGCTTTTAAACTAACAACCCAAATGTTATGAATGAACCAAAAATAATTTCACGACTAATATTACAAAGGGGGTCGTGGCGCCTTTACAGATACATTGAACCGTTTTTCTATATTGCACCAGGGAGCTTGCACTTTTATCATCGGGAAAATTTACAGTAAAAAATACCCAATTTTACAAATTTCCAACTTGAATAAATGGAGAATGCTGCCACCATGTGGACACTTTGGAGTACTGCACACAATCACAATTGTACAATCTACTAATTCCAAAATCTACACAACTTGGCTTGAACCATCTGCGGACGTCCCATTCCAAAACCTATGGCCATTAATATGGATTCCACCTCACCCATGAACATTAAATATGGAGCCCCCTTACCCAGTGGACTTAATTATTGAGCAGCCAACTCCACTCCCCCCCACTATGGCAATATTGGGCCCCCCCAATGGACACTAATATATAGAGGGCCCCTCATGAAAATTAATATGGAGTTGCCCCCCCCCCCCATCTTTACCATGGACAGTACTGTGGCTTTGCTGCCCCTATCCCATGGCCATTATTATGAAGCTCCCATGGGACTTTAATACTGAGTTACCCCCGCCCTCCATCATGGACATTAATATGTAGTTGCCCTTTCCATGGCATTGTACAACATGGCCAAACATCTGTGAATATCCCATTCCAAAACTATGACCATTAATATGGATTTCCCCACACCCATATGTGCCCCCCCCCCCCCCCCATGGACATTAATATTAAGTTGCCAAGTCCCCCCACCATTGCATTTAATATGGACAATGGACACTAATCTAGAGGCCTCCTCATGAACAGTAATAGGTGTCCTCTGCTCCTGGACCTTAATATGAAGCCAACTTCCCCCCCATGGACATCAATGTGAATTTACTGCTCTATTATTATGGAGTAGGGGTAGGCAACCCAGCTGTTGTGGAACTACATTTCCCATGAGGCATTGCAAGCCTGGCAGTTACAATTACTCCCTGAGGCATGATGGGACTTGTAGTTCTGCAACAGCTGGAGGGCCGCAGGTTGCCTACCCCAGGGCCGGCTCTACCACTAGGCGGAGTAGGCGGCCGCCTACGGTGCACTGCCACCCAGGGCGCCCAGCCCCTGTCTATATACTACCCCAGCCTGTCCATATACTACCCTAGCCTGTCCATATACCTGCGGACCACGGCTGGCATAAGGAAGCAAGAAAATAGGTAGAGAGGCACTGCAAAAATCTCCACCTCTGCCACCTACATCATATAAATTCACAAGGCAAAGGGGGTGGAGTAAGGGGCGAAGCCAAACTGGGTGGCAAAATTAGGTTTCGCCTAGGGTGTCAAAAATCCTTGCACCAGCCCTGGCCTACCCCTGTTATGGAGCCATAGACTTTAATGTGGAGTTACTAAATCCTCCCCCCCAAATTACAGACATTACTATGTAGTTGCTCTTTCCATTGCCATTAGTGTGGTTTTTAGAAATGTTCAACTTGAATAAATGGAGAATGCTGCCACCTTGTGGACATTTTAGAGTGGTGCGCAAAGTCACATCAAGTCTGGTGTACTGCTCATCTAGCTCTATGAAAGAGAACTGAATAGGAAAAAAACAAGTTGCCAAGTGGTTTTTCTTTCCTAGAACACTGGAACCGAATCCAATAAATTAGTAAAATAGTAATAGGGGCCATACATACAACAGTAGGTCTACCAAGAATTATGTATCAGTCTCACACAAATCTATACGTTCCATTCATTTATTTCTGAAATCTTAATAACCATATATCTGGGGCTGCGTGATTGGACAATTCAAGAAGGTCCTCCTTTTATCTTTGGTAAATCTGGAGATTGCCGTTATGGGGAGCTTTCACCAAACCACCATGATGGCCACCTCCACCGAAAATGCTAAATGCCTGGCAGTCATGTTGACCCCATTTTGAATCTCAGACCTGGAACAAAAGGTAGATAGCAAAGGGCAGATTTTCTTGAGATACATGCTTGAAGCCAGAGGCTAAACATGACAGCCAGGCAACTAGGAAATGAGCAGGAGCAGTTGGTTTTCCCGTATGACAAGTCAACTTTAAAGCCCAACATCAAGCAGAGGTAACGCCTGAAAACCTGGCTTTTGTATGGACCTTGCTAACATAGCAGATGTGCCAACCGTTGTCACCCTAAAACAGGAAGTGCCTAAGGTCGGTCCTTCATGGCAGGATCATCAGGGATTATTCTGCAGATTTTAAAAGAATGTAAATTGACTTTGGAAATGACTTGTTTACCGGTCTGCCACAATAGCTAAATGGGGGAAGATCTTAAATCAGCTGTCTATGGAATGCTCACACAGAGGCACCATTCCGGTTTACCTTCCTCTCCCCTGTGGCAACAAGGAAATCTTGTGTATTTCCCACTGGAAGCCATGGAGTCCTCCAGAGCTCGTAAAACCATCAGGGAACGCGATAGCAGAAACGTACTTCCTGCGAACCCCTTAAATCTGCGCGTCCGCATTCGACTCAACCAAACAGATTTATCCATTGAACGTCGTTGTGGCGCCATTCACCGGGCCAGGATACAGGGAAGAGTCTTACAGAACGTTCAGTGGGGTCTTCGTGTCTTGGTTATATCTGTCCCAAGATGGCGGTCCTAGCAAGTCTTTCCTTCCACCGCGGCCTGAAAAGTGCAAAAGAAAAAAAAAAAAGTGTTTGGGTGAGATAAGAGGGACACCGAACACCAACCAAAAAACGGCACACTTTACCTCAGGAGATATATACACACACACTTCCCATTTATGTATATCCAAAATTTACACAACATGGCCAAGCGTCCATGGACAACTGACTTTAATGCCTATGCAAGCTTGTTGGAGATCCAATTCCAAAACCATGGCCATTAATATGGAGTCCACCACCAATGGACATTATGATCCACCATGGTCATTAATATGGAAATGGGGGGGGGGGGGGGGGGGGGGGGGGGGGGGGGGGGGGGGGGGGGGGGGGGGGGGGGGGGGGGGGGGGGGGGGGGGGGGGGGGGGGGGGGGGGGGGGGGGGGGG
>BLSH010087128.1:1771221-1796274 GCA_018402905.1 Glandirana rugosa
GGGGCTACAGACTGGTTTCTGTCAAAGGACTGAAAACAACAGAATAATGCAGAAACGTCTTTTTTCCCCAGACAATTAAGTCAGCTGATAAGCCAGATGATTTAATGGTGGTCTGGAATCACCATCTTCTGAGCTATCATAAAGTGGACCTGTCATTAGAGAAGGTCACACACGCTCAGCAATGTGCATTTAACTCCTCTCAAGTATTTTTTACCTCTCACAGTCGCAGTGCTCCCCCCTGATAATGCCGTCATCTGATTTTTTTTTTTTCTCCAGAAGCATGGCGCCATCTTTGTTTAGGCGTCATCCAGGGTCACCATCTACTTCCTGGACTGAGATGCTGACTCAAGAGATGACGAAAGTCATTGGTGCATTTTCACAAATGTCTACCACAGATCAGCCCCTGGTGCAGATGATCTCATCATGCGACTTGCTGCAAAGTTACAGCCTGAATGATAACGGGGGATGGGGGGGAGAGGAGACTGCTGCAATGCTTCCTCCTTCCTATAGAAGACATCATCGCAGTCAAGGCAAAGTCACCAGACTGGAGCTCAAGGATGACTTTTCGATTGATGAAGGTGGAACTTTTCTGAAAAATTATACCATTGCTGTATATGGTGACCTATCTGCCATATAATCAACTGGACATAAAGTTACTGACAGGTCTACATTAAGACCCAAAATTAGCCAATTAAACCCCCTGCTATTTTTCCCCATGTTTTATTTATATTACCGACTAATAGCAACTAATGCCAGAATTTGAATTTTAAAAATGAATTTTTAAAAAAAATATTTTTAAAAAAAAAATTGCATATCTATTCGTCTACTGAAAGTGAGATTGTACGTTTGTTATATGCGAATGGGAAAAAAAAATTAATGTTATTAGACCATATCCTGTGCTGGAGGAATGTTTTCTATTTATTGATAAAAATTGGAAAATACCACATTTGACCACTAGATGGTGCACAGTAGCAAAGAAAAATCATGTAAAACTTAGTGCCATCTTGTGGTCAAATGCTGTATTTTCCTCTAAGAAAGGTACATTCATCCAGCACAGTAAATGGCCTAATAACAGTCACTTTTTGACCTATTTGCACAGAATGAATGTACATGCAATTTTCCAAATATTGGGCACAGCAGGTGTACAGACCTGGTAACTCCTCACAGGGATGGTGGGAACCCCTCATAATGGGCACAGCAAATGTACAGATCCGGGAACTCGGCACAGGGTGGATGGGAACCCCTCATAATGGGCACAGCAAATGTACAGATCCGGGAACTCAGCACAGGGATGGTGGAACCCCTCATAATGGGCACAGCAGGTGTACAGACCCGGGAACTCAGCACAGGAATGGTGGGAACCGCTCATAATGGGCACAGCGGGTGAACAGACCCAGGAACTCAGCACAGGGATGGTGGGAACCTTTCATAATGAGCACAGAAGGGGTAAAGACCTGGAAATTCCTCACAAGGATGGTGGGAACCCCGTATAATGGGTACAGCAGGTGTACAGACCCAGGAACTCAGCACAGGGATGGTGGGAACCCCTCATAATGGGCACAGCAGGGGTACAGCCTCTGGACCTCAGCACAGGGATGGTGAGAACCCCTCATAATGGGCAGAGCAGGTGTACAGACCTGGGTACTCAGCACAGGGATGGTGGGAACCCCTCATAATGGGCGCAGCAGGTGTACAGATCTGGGAACTCAGCACAGGGATGGTGGGAACCCCTCATAATGGGCACAGCAGGTGTACAGATCTGGGAACTCAGCACAGGGATGGTGGGAACCCTTCATAATGGGCAGAGCAGGTGTACAGACCCAGGAACCCCTAAACATGGGCAGAGAAGGTGTACAGACCCAGGAACTCAGCACAGGGATGGTGGGAACCCCTCATAATGGGCACAGCAGGGGTACAGCCTCTGGACCTCAGCACAGGGATGGTGGGAACCCCTCATAATGGGCAAAGCAGGCGTACAGACCCAGAAAATGAGGGACAAATGTGAGACAAAGGATCTGGTTGCCATGGAAGGCAAGTCCCCCCCGATGAGGAATCCACTGGGGCAGCCGGAAAAACATTTGAGTTCCATTCTTTGTACATTGTAGGGATAGTAAATCCAGCTCCTTCCTGGGAACGGCCAGAGATTCCATCTCCATTATCTGTGAGTTCCTGGCCTGAAGTCAACAGATGACCCAGCGGAAAAAAACTTGGGAAAAACACGTTGGCACAGCGAAATGTGGCACAGATCATTCCGCCGAGGTTCAGACACCGAGATAACAATAACAATCAGCTCCATTATTATGGTGGTTCATGAAAGACGAGCAGCAGATTTGTGCCAAAATTAGAAGCCAAAAATACAATAAAAGCAAACATGGAAACAAACAAACAAACAATGTATCAACACAAATCCCAACACAGGAAACTTTGAACAAAAATATACGAAATTCTGGAAAATAAATCCAGACATTTGTAGATTCAATCACACCGGTCATGGAAAACAATTCCTATTCCAGAGGAAAGTGATGTCCTTTGTGTCACTTTGTTAAAAACCCCAAGGTGTATAGACCCGGGAACTCAGCACAGGGATGGTGGGAACCCCTCATAATGGGCACAGCAGGTGTACAGCCCCAGGAACTCAGCACAGGGATGGTGGGAACCCCTCATAATGGGCACAGCAGGTGTACAGACCCAGGAACTCAGCACAGGGATGGTGGGAACCCCTCATAATGGGCACAGCCGGTGTACAGACCAGGGAACTCAGCACAGGGATGGTGGGAACCCCTCATAATGGGCACAGCAGGTGTACAGACCCAGGAACTCAGCACAGGGATGGTGAGAACCCCTCATAATGGGCACAGCAGGTGTACAGACCCAGGAACTCAGCACAGGGATGGTGGGAACCCCTCATAATAGGCACAGTAGGGGTACAGACCCAGGAACTCAGCACAGGGATGGTGGGAACCCCTCATAATGGGCACAGCAGGTGTACAGACCCAGTAATTCAGCTCAGGAATGGTGGGAACCTCATGGGCACAGCGGGTGTACAGACCCGGGAACTCAGCACAGGGATGGTGGGAACCCCTCATAATGGGTACAGCAGGTGTACAGACCTAGGAACTCAGCACAGGGATGGTGGGGACCCCTCATAATGGGCACAGCAGGTGTACAGACCCGGCAACTCAGCACAGGGATGGTGGGAACCCCTCATAATGGGCAGAGCAGATGTACAGACCTAGGAACTCAGCACAGGGATGGTGGGAACCCCTCATAATGGGCACAGCAGGTGTACAGACCCAGGAACTCAGCACAGGGATGGTGGGGACCCCTCATAATGGGCACAGCAGGTGTACAGACCCGGCAACTCAGCACAGGGATGGTGGGAACCCCTCATAATGGGCAGAGCAGATGTACAGACCTAGGAACTCAGCACAGGGATGGTGGGAACCCCTCATAATGGGCACAGCAGGTGTACAGACCCAGTAATTCAGCTCAGGAATGGTGGGAACCTCATGGGCACAACGGGTGTACAGAGCCAGGAAACTCAGGGATGGTGGAAACCCCACCATTGCTTTTTTTTTTCTCTCTCTCCTTGAGCAGCAGGAAAAATTGCCAGGAGAATTAACTCTCCACCAAATGATCAACTTTTGGGCAAACTGACATTTAAAAAAAACAAAAAACAACAACAACAAAAAAAAAACACATTAACAAACATGTGACAGGTCCCCTTCAAAGAGTAAATAATTGAAATGTTTTTGACTTCCCCAGAATTGGGCACAGAATGTCCTGGCAGGACAGGGGGGTGGGGGGTTGCCATAGTGAAGGGTGAAGACAGACAATGCACCCGAATTAATAATGGGGGCCAAGTTGCTGAGGAAACTCTCCTGGAGCAGAAAAAAAATCAACAACAACTGGAGAAAAAAGTGGTGACCGCAGCGATGTGAAGGGGGAAGAGCAATGGGGGAGGGGTCCTGAACAAGGCCAGGATCACCCAACATTGCAGAATTAGGAAACTGGGCACGGAAAAAAAGAGCTGACGGTGCAAAATGGCCAACGTCCAGATTATTTAACGGCCTCTCAGATAATACGGCCCGCTGTGTGATCAGCTAAAGGGCAGAGACCCGGGAAATGCCCTGAAGGTACCCCAAGACCCAACGCTGACTTCATATCCAACCCATTGTCCAATAGAAAACATCTCTCCAAAAAAATTCCAAGCCAATTTATTGTCACGTGGATTGGTCGTCTGATTCTGAATCGATTTCCATTAAAGGGAAGTGGACGGGTGCCGGAGAAGTAGCCCCTTGCAGGGCCGGGACAAGGGGTGGGCAGGAGGGGAGGCTGCCCCCTGGGCACAACTGAGCAGAAGGGACAGAGAATGGACACTGGGCAGAAATTCCAGTCTACAGCATGCATTAGCAGTGGGGGGGAAGGGGCGCATTTTTTGCATCCTTGCCCTGGGTGCAAGACAAACCTGTCCCAGTACCGGCCCCTTGCGTTGTATCAGACGACCACTCTGGATATTAGGTTGATTAAATTGGTCAGATCAAATGATCACATCTAAATTAGCTACAAGTATGGGCAAGCCTAAGGCAAACACTGATTGGTCTACGCCAGTGGTCTTCAAATGGAGACACTTTGCGTGCTTTTATCCGGCCCTTGGGACATTGTTACCCACGCTGACAGCCAGGGCCGGCTTTAATATTGATTGGACCCTGGGCAAATATTATCTTGGGCCCCCATGCAATTTCACTCTCCACCTGCTCTGAGACATAAAATAGCAACTAGACTCAAATCAGTTTACTAAATCAGATCAGCAGTGATTTTGATTGGTTGCCAGAGGTTACAGCACATCATTACTGCTTACTATCTGGTTGCTAGGTGTTACAGCACACATTACGGCTCACTGATTGGTTGCTAGAGGTTACAGCACACGCTTTCTGCTTGTTTGGTTGCTAGAGATTACTGTACATCAATACTGCTCACTGATTGGTTGCTAGAGGTTACTGCACATCATTACTGCCCACAGATTGGTTGCTAGAGGCTACAGCACATCATCTCCATACTGCCTGCACACCATGGATGGGGAGCGCAAAGTCGCTTTCCCGAAACCACAGAAATGTGCTGCCCTTCAGCAGATACACAGCAGTGGCATCAATTATCAATGACACCCTCATGCATCTGCTGACATGGGTTGTGGACTTTCAAGCATGCCTTTGTCTCCCCAGTGGGCAGCATCCAGTATAGGTGATGGTGGATATGATCTCAGGGGGGCATGATATACATGTGAATGCCACCTTTGATTACATATCAGTGCAGCCGGCCGACACTATTTACATATGAATGCTGCCGCTATTTACATATCAATGCCGGTTATTTACATGTAAACATAGGGCTGCAGGTGAGTCATCTGTACACAACAATAGGGCAGAGTTGGGCAGCTTTAGTAGCAGCACTTAGATATCGGGACACAGCACAGGTCTAAAACTTCAAGGAACATGGGAATTTAAACCAGGATAGTTGGAAAGTATGAGGCAGCTGCTTTGGGCCCCACAACAATGACAGGGCCCAGGGCAGCTGCCCCTTTCGCCCTGCCTTAAAGATGGCCCTGCTGACAGCAACAGTGGGGCATAGTTCCTCCTTCCACTGACACCAACAATGGTGCACTATTGCTCCCACTGACACCAACGATGGGGCACTATTCCTCCCACTGACACCAACGATGGGGCACTATTCCTCCCACTGATACCAACGATGGGGCACTATTCCTCCCACTGACACCAACGATGGGGCACCATTCCTCCCACTGACACCAATGATGGGGCACTATTCCTCCCACTGATACCAACAATGGGGCATTATTCCTCCCACTGACACCAACAATGGGGCACTACTCCTCCCACGTATACCAATAATGGAGCACCATTCCTCCCACTGACACCAATGATGGGGCACTATTTCTCCCACTGACACCAATGATGGGGCAGTATTCCTCCCACTGACACCAATGATGGGGCACTATTCCTCCCACTGACACCAATGATGGGGCACTATTCCTCCCACTGACAACAATGATGGGACACTATTCCTCCCACTGACACCAACAATGGGACACTATTCCTCCGACTGACACCAACGATGGGACACGATTCCTCCCACTGACACCAATGATGGGGCACTATTCCTCCCACTGACAACAATGGGGCACTATTCCTCCCACTGACACCAACGATGGGACACTATTCCTCCCACTGACACCAACGATGGGGCACTATTCCTCCCACTGACACCAACGATGGGGCACTATTCCTCCCACTGAAACCAACGATGGGGCACTATTCCTCCCACTGACACCAGTGATGGGGCACGATTCCTCCCACTGACACCAGTGATGGGACACTATTCCTCCCACTGACACCAATGATGGGGCACTATTCCTCCCACTGACACCAACGATGAGACACTATTCCTCCCACTGACACCAACGATGGGACACGATTGCTCCCACTGATACCAATGATGGGACACTATTCCTCCCACTGACACCAATGATGGGACACCATTCCTCCCACTATTCCCAAGGATGGAGCATTATTTTTCCCCTCCAGGGCATTTTCTGTCTCCCAGTGGCCACTGTCCGGCCCCCTAAAGTTGGAGGACAGTAAACTGGCCTTATGTTTAGAAAGTTTGAAGACCCCCGGCCGACCCGATTCCAGGATCAATGACTGTAATTGGTACCATATTGGCAAATATCCGGCTCGGCAATAGAAGCCGGTTCTTCCAAGGTTAAATGGTTGAATTATTTTGGCCAATGACCATTGCTTTCCCCTTGAAGAAAGGGGCATCCATAAGGTCTTCCCCCATTGCCTTAGACATGGACGCTCACCCAAAATCGTCTTCTCATTTTGGATGGCGTTATGGATGGTACAAAGAGTGGCAATCGGTTGGGTTTAACCAATTATATCTTCAGAATTAAATAACAGGGGCTGGTAGGGGCTGTGCCCTCTTACATTTTCTGCACCAAAAGGCGCCCCTCTTTGTAATCTTGGAAAGTTAGCAAATCTGGGCGTCTACAATTGAGAAGGTAGAAGATTACATGGAGGCTATGGGCGACCTTCACCTGCTGAACAAGCACAGAGGTTAAGCCCTCCAACAATGGAATCCTCCTGAACAAACATCTTCATTGCAACATTTGTTGCCCTTCACCCAAGGCTGGCACTGAGCTCCCCTGGGGAAAGGAACGTTTATCTCGGCGTCACAAAATTAGGAGATGTTGGGCAACACTTTATCTGAAATTACAAAAGCCAAATGGTAGGCGGTGAAAAGCATTGTGAATAAATAAATCACAGCTAGACTATCATTTAACAAATCTGATACAATGGCTGGATCATCCGATATAAAAGGTTGCAGACGGAGGCGTGCGCACAGGGTGTGCCTGGGCACACCCTAATCACCCTGTGCAGTGCCGATTCCCCCTGCTTCCTGATACCCAGTCTCCCCTCTGCAGTGCTGCCAGCATCCCCCCTCCTCTCCCCTCCCGCTGGCTTCTACGGGCGATACTCAATGATGGATGAAGGAATGAACAAACACAGTGAGTGATCTGTACCGATCGCCCATGTGCTCATTCTTAACTGAAGTATAGTGAACTAGGTTTAATATACCTCATCTTGTGAATAAACAGGAAGCCGCTCAGCACAGAGCACTTCCCATTTGTTTACGGTTCAGTGCAGCTGAGGCTGCTGAGAAAGTGACTGTCCTCAGTCCTTTTCTCTCTATTAAGACCCTTGATACTCAACCAAAGGCCCCCTAAAAAAAATAAAATAAAAAAAAAAATAATTGTAAAAAAATTAATTAAAAATTACAACTAAAAACTACTGACACCGTCCACTGCACCTGCTGACACCGTCCACTGCACCTGCTGACACCGTCCACTGCACCTGCTGACACCGTCCACTGCACCTGCTGACACCGTCCACTGCACCTACTGACACCGTCCACTGCACCTACTGACACCGTCCACTGCACCTACTGACACCGTCCACTGCACCTACTGACACCGTCCACCGCCCTACTGACACCGCCCACCGCCCTACTGACACCGCCCACTGCACCTGCTGACACCGTCCACTGCACCTGCTGACACCGTCCACCGCCCTACTGACACCATCCACTGCCCTACTGACACCATCCACCGCCCTACTGACACCATCCACCGCCCTACTGACACCATCCACCGCCCTACTGACACCATCCTCTGCACCTGCCGACACCGTCCACTGCCCTACTGACACCGTCCACCGCCCTACTGACACCGTCCACCGCCCTACTGACACCGCCCACCGCCCTACTGACACCGCCCACCGCCCTACTGACACCGCCCACCGCCCTACTGACACCGTCCGCTGCCCTACTGACACCGTCCGCCGCCCTACTGACACCGTCCGCCGCCCTACTGACACCGTCTGCCGCCCTACTGACACCGTCTGCCGCCCTACTGACATCCTCCACTGCTCTGCTGATACACACACATGCGTGTTTGTGCTCTGGGATGCACACCCTAATGGAATAAGCTGCGCACACCAATGGTTGCAGAGCAAAAAAACTACCACAGGCAGACAATTTGCAAAAGTTGAAGAAGGTTTTTCACATTGTTACATACATTTCCAACTCTCCCTGTTCTGGAACCAATTCAACAAGACAGTTCTATGTAATTCTGCAGCCACTGAGCCGGTCACATCAGTGTCTGTACCAGAGGAGCTTACACTCTAACGTCCCATTAGAGTGCTGTGGGAAGGAAGTTTTAGAAACAGAGGTAGAATAATATGCACTTCCTACAGATTATGCCTCTGATGGGCACTGAATGCTATGACACCAGCGCTGCAAGGCTGTAGTAGTCAGCAATAAGTCCCTGTGCATCTAAACCACAACGCCAGAGTCCTCCTTCCCCCCTCCCCCCCTCCATGGCCTGATGACATCCGATGTTTCTTCGGGGTAACTGAATACTCCGGTGTCACGTATGGCTGCCTTGTAGGCATTAAAGATGGCGACTCCTGCTAACCACCTGTTGCTGTTCGAGTTGCAGCCGGGTCCATTCTGCATTTCTACTCTGCGCCCCTTTATAGTGGAAGTTGGGCCGCAGCCAACAGGAGCAGAGGAACGCGGAAGAGGCGCATGAGCGCTCCATTGTGCACAGCCCAGAAACCTGGCCAAATCTATTTAACAGGGAATGCGTTTCATCCAAGGGTTTTTTTCTTTAAGCGCTATAATACGCGGTTGTGATCTGATCACTTCGGGTCGGAGTGTTCCCCCTTCAGCATTTAAAGGATCAGTGCACCTACAACCAGGGCCGGGACAAGGGGTGGGTAGGAGGGAGTGGTTATCCTGGGCGCAGTGGTTTATTGCATGGATGTGGGCGCCCTGACCCTAAGAGAAGGGGGACCGTAGTTTGGCATCTTTGCCTTGGGCACTTGATGGCCTTGTCCCGGCATTGCCTACGACACGTCTTTTCATTAAAGCTGAACTCTGTGCACAACTTTAAGGCCCCCGTTCACACCTGAGCATTTTGGAATCGCAGGAGCCTGCAGTCACTAAATCTGCTCTCCCCAGGAGCCTGCAGTCACTATATCTGCTCTCCCCAGGAGCCTGCAGTCACTATATCTGCTCTCCCCAGGAGCCTGCAGTCACTATATCTGCTCTCCCCAGGAGCCTGCAGTCACTATATCTGCTCTTCCGATGAGCCTGCAGTCACTATATCTGCTCTCCCCAGGAGCCTGCAGTCACTATATCTGGTCTCCCCAGGAGCCTGCAGTCACTATATCTGATCTCCCCAGGAGCCTGCAGTCACTATATCTGGTCTCCCCAGGAGCCTGCAGTCACTATATCTGCTCTCCCCAGGACCCTGCAGTCACTATATCTGCTCTCCCCAGGAGTCTGCAGTCACTATATCTGCTCTCCCCAGGAGCCTGCAGTCACTATATCTGCTCTCCCCAAGACCCTGCAGTCACTATATCTGGTCTCCCCAGGACTCTGCAGTCACTATATCTGCTCTCCCACAGTACATAGAAATGTGATTATTTTAGTAAATATAAAATGCCAAATACCTTTTCTCATTAGCAGTATATTGCAGTGTTGTGACTTTGATCAGTGTCTGGTTAAATCTTGTAGGAGGAGTTTTCATTCTCCTCTGACTGTCCTATGAGGCAGCATGACCCCTGACCCTCTGTCTGGCTGATTGGCCCTATGCTGATCACATGCTCTCTCCCAAGGAGAGAAAAAAAAACTCTCTAGCAATACACACCAAACTGAGGATGTGCATCCTTACTACTAATACTGTGTTCTATCAGGAGATGAGTTGGAGTCAGTTAAAGAAGGGGAGGATCAGAGAAGACAGGATCACACAGCCTTTTTACACAATGCAGAGGATTAACCCCTTAGGCTCCACAGCGAGTATAACAAGCATGCTTTACTGCATATACCAGTGGCGGCTGTTGATCCATCTGTCGGGGGGGGGGCGGGGGATGCGTTCTGCAAACAAACCCAAGACTTCTATACCCCTTGCCCATCGCTCCAGCCCCACACCAACTCTCACCCCCCCCCCCCCAGTCACCGGCTCGCTCGCTGATTGATCGGTACTTAACCCGTCCAGGTCTCCTCCGTGTCCTGGCAGTCGCTGTTTCTCCTCCCTGCCAATCAGGTCTCAGGACCCGCTTCTTGATTGGCCCAGAGGAGAAACTGGAAGACATTGGCAAATATTAATTATGGACACACAACTGGGTGGGATGGGCGCTGTGATCTGTGCCCCGAGCCCACCCTTTTTTGAAGCCAATCAGAGCTTCAGGCTCTAATCACATGCTTCAAAAAAAAAAAAAAAAAAAACCCTATTGGAATCCACGCGTCCGTCGCCCTGCATTTAGATTAGGGGGCTGGGCACATGGATTGGGGGGGGCAGCACCCCTGCACCCCTTATGGAGCGACTGCCACTGATACAGACCGATTTTACTGTTTAGGAACACTTTCACACTGACAGGGGTGCTTGCAATGATCAGCGTTTATTTATTCATGTCCCAAAAGGAAGACAAATTGTTGCTGTAACTGATTATAAAAAGTGTAAGCTGGAGTTTGGCTTCAATTTGTTAGTGTATCTAAATCTGCTAATGCATGCAACTCTCCCCTCTCCCGCAGCCGGACAATGCTGTGCCTCCTGTGCTCCTTCCTCCAGAGTGGGGGGGGCTCTCTAATACAGGAGGTGTGTTACTGGCCAGATTACCAGTTGAAGACAGAGAGGAGAAGAAAACCTGAAAGAAGAAAACGAATGCAGGCATCACATCGAATGATCGGTAAGCTGCAATATATGACATTTTTGGTTTTGGGTTGAATGTCGCTTTAACAGAAATTAAGTTGTTTCCTCATACCAGCTATGGAAAGATACAATGTAGCGGGTGACCCGGCTCAGGAATTGGCGGTATTGGGTAATGTTACATTGTTGGCACAGATCTGACTCAGCCATTGTGATTTGCAGGGAACGAAATCCGGAGAGGAGGCGGCGGGGCATGGAGCAAGAGAGAACCTGGAGAGCTCTGCAGAGGAACCAATCAGCTTTCGGGATTTATTGTCAAAGCCTCACTTTACAAGCTGAAGTTAGAAGCCGATTGGCTCCCATGCACAGCTGTAGAAATGCGCGATCCGTTTCGTTCCGAATGAAAATCTCAAATGAATTTTGCTTTATTCGGAAATTCGAATGTATCCAAACGCCACATCGCAATAGTAACGGATGTAAAACGAATCTTCCGAAATGGCGAAACGCTATAATGAAAGTCGAATTCGAAAAATAAAGATTCAAAGTTTAAAAAAAAAAAAAAAAAAAAAGAATTGGAATTTTTCCAATTTGGTTGAATTTGGAAAATTCAAAATCAAAAACAAATAAACGAAAAAAAACAGATGTAACTAAACAAAAATTAATTAACCACTTTTGGACTGCCCGCCATCATTATACGGCGGTACTTTGCCGTTGAGTACCATCATTATCGTAGCCGATAGCGACCATAACCCCAGATTTTTTTTTTTTAAACGGCGGGTGGTCTGCTTTCAGGTAAAAGCGGTCTCTGCAACGGATTTGCCGCAAGATCACTTTTATCGGGGGGGGCTACTTTTCAGTCGTCTCCGCTGTTTACCGGGCCCGCCGATAGCAGCAGAGACGATCGGGTCCTCTTCCGTCAATGCCTGGGAGCTGAGTGAGTGGAAGATGCCGCTCCACTCGGCTCCATAGCACTACAGGGCGGAAGCGACGTCAAATGTCACTTCCGCCCATAGCTCTTAAGAAAATTTTTTCTTTTTTTATTGCATTTGAGATGTGAGGTCTTTTTGACCCCCCAGATCTCATTTTTAAGAGGTCCTGTCCTGCTTTTTTTCTATTACAAGGAATGTGCACCGAATTCCATCTTCAGATAATCGGTCTCATTAGAACATATGTGGATGCACAATTGGTGGATTGTATGGTTGTAATAGAAACTTCCAATGTTTTATGTGATCTATATGTACACTCACCTCTATACTTGTCCCTCATCTGTGCCCCTTACTACTCACCCATGAACCCTGCACCCCTTACTACTCACCCATGAACCCTGCACCCCTTACTACTCGCCCATGAACCCTGCACCCCTTACTACTCGCCCATGAACCCTGCACCCCTTACTACTCACCCATGAACCCTGTGCCCCTTACCGATTGACCCATGAACCCCGCACCCCTTACTACTTACCCATGAACACTGCGCCCCACTACTTACCCAGGAACCCTGTGCCCCTTACTACTCACCCATGAACCCTGTGCCCCTTACTACTCACCCATGAACCCTGAACCCCTTACTACTCCCCCATGAACCCTGCACCCCTTACTACTCGCCCATGAACCCTGCGCCCCTTACTACTCACCCATGAACCCTGTGCCCCTTACTACTCACCCATGAACCCTGTGCCCCTTACTACTCACCCATGAACCCTGAACCCCTTACCCATGAACCCTGAACCCCGTACTACTCACCCATGAACCCCTTACTACTCACTTATATCCCTGCACCCCTTATTACGCAACCCATGAACCCTGCACCCCTTCCTACTCACCCATGAACGCCTTAATACTCACCCATGAACCCTGCACCCTTTATTTCTCGCCCATGAACACTGCACCCCTTACTACTCGCCCATGAACCCTGCACCCCTTACTACTCACCCATGAACCCTGCAACCCTTACTACTCACCCATGAACCCCGAAGCCCTTAGTACTCACCCATGAACCCCTTACTACTCACCTGTGAACCCTGCACCTCCCCTTACTACTCACCCATGAACCCCTTACTACTCACCCATGAACCCTGCACCCCTTATTACTCACCCATGAACACTGCACCCCTTATTACTCACCCATGAACCCCTTACTTCTCACCCATGAACCCTGTACCCCTTATTACTCACCCATGAACACTGTACCCCTTACTACTCACCCATGAACCCCTTACTACTCGCCCATGAACCCTGCACCCCTTACTACTCACCCATGAACCCCGAAGCCCTTAGTACTCACCCATGAACCCCTTACTACTCACCCATGAACCCTGCACCTCCCCTTACTACTCACCCATGAACCCCTTACTACTCACCCATGAACTCCTTACTACTCACCCATGAACCCCGAACCCCTTAGTACTCACCCATGAACCCCTTACTTCTCACCCATGAATCCTGAACCCCTTACTACTCACCCATGAACCCTGAACCCCTTACTACTCACCCATGAACCCTGAACCCCTTACTACTCACCCATGAACCCCTTCCTACTCGCCCATGAATCCCTTCCTACTCACCCATGAACCTTGCACCCCTTACTTCTCACCCATGAACCCTGAACCCCTTACTACTCACCCATGAACCCTGCACCTCCCCTTACTACTCACCCATGAACTCTGTGCCCCTTACGATTGACCTAAGATTTCTGCATCACTTACTACTGACCTTTGAACTAAAAAAATCCATCCAATATAATGCGCCCGCTGATCGAGAGAGGGGAATCGCTGCAACTGCATGCAATGCACATAGTTGCAGCACATTTGTCACCAAACCCTAGGTTAAAATAGGTGGTGAAAAGGTGTCATATCACCTCCTCGCTGCCTGTCAATTACCTTTGAAAAGCGATCCAAGCGCAGATCGCTTTTCAGATGAGCGGCAGATTTAGACATCTAAATCTACCCTTAAATATCCCTCCCCTGCACAGCTTACCTCTGTCCTCCTTCTCCTGGACGGATCATGGTTTTCTTTCTGCAGCTTTGGCTCTCCTACCCATCTCCAGTGGTCCACTGGGCGGGGCTAACAACCGTCAGCCAATCGCAGCCCTGCTAAAGAAGTACCACGCCCACCCCTGTCTGCACAAACACTGATAACAGCTACAGCTGAGATGCAGAATGTTTTTTCCCCACACTTTGTGGCCACACAGAGGACAGGCCAGGGCTGGGATAAGAATTTCAACAAACAGCATATCGGGGGAGGTTTATTTTTTTGTGTTAATCTAAAAAAAAAAAAAAAAAAAAAACACCTGAAAAAAAAGGGGGTCAATGCCACTTTAACCTCTTGCCTGCTGGGGTTTTTCTTTTTCCTTTTTTTTTTTTTTTTTTTTTTTAATTTCGCACACGTTAAAAAACAGCACTTTTTGCTACAAATTTCCTTAGAACTCTAAAAAACTAATTTTCTAAAAGCAGAGGCCCTAAAGAATAAAATGGTGGCGGTTACAGTTTTTTTTTTTAAATGCTGCACAATATTTGCGCAGCCGTTTTACCAAATGCAATTTTTTTTTCCCCATTTAAGATTATTGCTATGACAATGGGACAAACAAGCAATAGCTTTAGACAGGTGACAGGTACTCTTTATGCAGTACTGGGACAAGTTCCTCTAGTGCCCAGGACAAGGATGCAGAACTATAGCCCTCCCTCACTTTTAATGCATGCCATAGAATGGGTTTACTGCCCTGTGTCCATTCTCTGCCCCCTTGCTCCGCTGTGCCTAAGGCAGCTCCCCCTCCTGCCCACCCCTTGTCCCGGTCCTGTCTTTATGTAGACTCTACATAAAAAGACAGGGCCGGGACAAGGGGTGGGCAGGAGGAGAAGCTGCCCTGGGCATAGCAAAGCAAGGGGGTAGAGAATGGACACAGGGCAGTAAACCCATTCTATGACATGCATCTACATAAAGACAGGGCAAGGAGTGGGCAGGAGGGTTAGCTTCCCTGGGCAGAGAATAGATACAGGGCAATAAACCCATTTCCTGGCTGCTTGGTTAGCTGCTTTTGGAGGGCAGCGGGAACTAGGGGCAATAACCCCATTCTAAGGCATGCATCTACATTGTAGGAGCATGCCTTAGAATGGGTATATTGCCCCTAAAGTTTCCACTGCCCCCCAAAAGCAGCTAACCAAGCAGCCAGGAAATGGGTTTACTGCCCTGTGTCCATTCTCTGCTGCCTTGCTCCGCTGTGCCCAGGGCAGCTTCCCCTCCTGCCCGCCCCTTGTCTTGGCCCTGTCTTTATGTAGATGCATGCTGTAGAATAGGTTTACTGCCCTGTGTCCATTCTCTGCCCCCTTGCTCCACTGTTCCCAGGGCACCTCCCCCTCATGCCCACCCCCGTATTTATGTAGATGCATGCCCTAGAATGGGTTAACTGCCCTGTGTCCATTTTCTGCTCCCTTGCTCCGCTGTGCCCAGGGCAGCTGTCACTCCTGCCCACCCCTTGTCCCAGCCCTATCCTTGTGTAGACACATGCCATGCCGTAGAATGGGTTTATTGAGTTGAGTCCATTCTCTGCTCCCTTGCTACGTGGTGCCCAGGGCACCTGTCCCTCCTGTCCCCCCCCCCCCCCTGTCCTGGCCCTGTCTTTATGTAGCTTCATGCCTTAGAACGGGTTTACTGCCCTGTGTCCATTCTCTGCTCCCTAGCTCTGGTGTGGCTAGGGCAGCTTCCCGTCCTGTCCACTCCTTGTCCTGTCTTTATGTAGATGAATGCTGTAGAATGAGTTTACTGCCCTGTGTCCATTCTCTGCTGCCTTTCTCCGCTGTGCCCAATGGCAGCTCCCCCTACTGCCTACCCCTTGTCCCAGCCCTGTCTTTATGTAGATTCATGCCTTAGAATGGGTTTACTGGCCTGTGTCCATTTTCTGCTCCCTTGCTCCGTTGTGCCCAGGGAACCTTCCCCTCCTGCCCACCCCTTGTCCCGGCCATCTCTTTGCGTAGACATCAGGGATTTAGACCACCTGATGTCTCCCCTGCCCCCCCCCCCCCCCCCAAAGTCCCTAACCAAGCACGGATCACGTTAGAGGCTTGCATTGCTGCAACAGCCAATAAGTGACAGCTCAGAAACCGGAAGGGACAAAATCCTCAGTGCTTCCGGGATCATTCATCGCAGAGGAGACGGGGGAACATACGTTCCTCCATCTCCTCTGTGGGCAGCCATCCTGATGGCATACTGCAGCAAATTTCCTGGTATTAACCATTTCCCATGAGGGCGTTTATATTAGATACAACTGATGGGAAGTGGATAAGGACTTTTTAACCTGCTGTACGCGGCAAGGAGGGTGGGCTTTAATGCCCATTCGCTGCACATATGCATCCATGGGTGGCAGAGGGAGCGCGCTCACAGCACAGTGACCAAGCTGTCAAAAGGCAACTCCTGGTCTCTAGTAATCATCAGGGGCCAGCGGGATCGCCAGCTGGACAGCCAATCACAGTGGTCACGTGACTGAGCAGACCATCTTTCCCACTGAACATAAGAGCTCACTAAAAAGGGACGGCTACATGTTTCCCGGTGATACACAGAACACATCACTATCTAATAATCACTTTTATGGAAACTTCTTACACAGGGTGACCATTTCCAAATATAACAATAAAAAAAAAAAAAAAAAAAAAGAAAAAAAAAAAAGGCAGTCAATGGAAATCGTGGGACACCTCAAGAACGTGCAGAAGAGCAAAAGTGAAAGTAGAACTGATAAGGTAGGCGTTTTGGGCAGGGGTGGCCCTCCGGGCACCCCGTCCATGCGTCCCGCCCCCTAATCTACACGCAGGGATTGCAATTGGGGGGGGGGGTTGTTTTTTTTTTTTTGAAGCACATGATTGGAGCCAGAGGCTCTAATAGGCTTCAAAAAAAGGGTGGGCTTGGCGGTGCAAGCCCACCTGGTTGTGTGACAATAGCAATTGAACATTCGCTATTGTAACACTGATTCTGCCTCCCAGCCTATTAGGCAGCGGGTCCTGAGACCAGTTTCCCGATTGGCTGAAAGGAGAAGCTACGCTGTTGGCCGAGGGAGGAGGAGGGAGCTGAGGAGACGCACGGCGAGGACACCGCCGTGATGCTGAGAGGAAAACACAGTGGTCACCCGGAGGGATGTGCTGCCTGGGGTAAGTGTTGCGGGTGACCCAATGGGGGAAGGGGGGATTGGCTGGCTGTGCACTGTTTGCCGCCCCCCCCCTCCCCCCAAGAAAATATACCACTGGCCGCCACTGGTTTTGGGCTACTCCATCGAGGGACCAAAAAACGTATAACTCAATGTGAGGTCAAATTCTGCTACTGTAGAACTATTCAAGAGATCTGCTAATTGGTTTATAACCGCAATCAACAGTTCAGAGGAGCCAATGGTAAACCTCCAACCTGGAGCAAAGCGCCTCACCAGAAATGGATGACCTCACGGCGGTACGAGTGATGTCATCGCCAGCTCCGGCACTCCCATTAGCATTAACGAAACGCTGAATGTTGACTTTGATACGCAATTAGCGTACATGCCACCCGGACGTGTAGTGCATTGCGTTTATCATGTTAGCACGCATTACGTACCACAAAAGAATTAAAATGGACCCTACATCAACGTATCGTGCGGTGAGGAGAATATTGTCGCGGTTGAAAGTTGCGGCCTTGGTGGTGGAAATGTGCAATTTTTTTTGTTGTTTTTTTTTTTAGTTCCCTTGGACAATATTTGGCGAGCCAAATCCAGCGGAGTTGGACGCCGCCCAGATCAGAGCTTGCTGAGTGTTTACAAATCTTCAGGATTCAGATATCACGCTGACCTCAGTGTCCAAGCATCTACAGGTGGCTCCTACACAAGACTGGAAACTTTATCCTGGCACTGAGCGCACAGCGACATGGGGGAGGGGGGGGGGGCGAGTTTCAGAACTCAGCTATTTGTGTTACCTCTATGGTGCTTGGAAATACAAACAACCCCCCCAACCCCACCACCTGCAAATCCCCAGATGTTCCCGACAAAAGGAAAACATCTCATCCTTCCATCGACTAACAGCGATTTGCTATATGCTCAGATTTTCCTGATGACCGGTAGAGGATTACAAATTAACATTAAGACTTACGCCGTTTTATGTAATTTGTTGGTAACACAGTATTAGGGCTCATTCACACTGACACGGAGCACCGACATGCGTAATGCCCTGCGTCAATGTGCGTGGCACTAAGACAGTCCATTGAGAAAACGTTTTTTTCTCTGGTTAGATATTTCTGTCCAGGAGCTCCTGCTTTGAATACAATAGACATTTTCGGCTACAATATTCTAGCCCTGATGAAGGACATTTGGCACGCCGAAACGTGTTTGATTCCTATTGTCTCCGTTTGGGCTCTTGAGATACTCGTTCAGCGCTCTTTTTGTAATTTTTGGATATATTTCTCAGTTTGGATGACCACTTATTTCTCTTGGGCCCCCCCCCCCCCTTTGTGGAGAGAAGGAGAGCAATAGAAGGAAAGTGAGAGAGAGAAGGATAGCAAGAGAGCACAAGAGACAACGGGACGGAACGAGAGACAACGGGACGGAACGAGAGACAACGGGACGGAACGAGAGACAACGGGACGGAACGAGAGACAACGGGACGGAACGAGAGACAACGGGGCGGAACGAGAGACAACGGGGCGGAACGAGAGACAACGGGGCGGAACGAGAGACAACGGGGCGGAACGAGAGACAACGGGACGGAACGAGAGACAACGGGACTGAACGAGAGACAACGGGACAGAACGAGAGACAACGGGACAGAACGAGAGACAACGGGACAGAACGAGAGACAACGGGACAGAACGAGAGACAACGGGACAGAACGAGAGACAACGGGACAGAACGAGACAGAACGAGACAGAACGAGACAGAACGAGACAGAACGAGACAGAACGAGACAGAACGAGACAGAACGAGACAGAACGGGAGAGTGAGGGAGAGTGAGGGAGAGTGAGGGAGAGTGAGGGAGAGTGAGGGAGAGTGAGGGAGAGTGAGGGAGAGTGAGGGAGAGTGAGGGAGAGTGAGGGAGAGTGGGAGAGAACGTGAGAGAACGTGAGAGAAAGCACAAGCGTACGAGAGCGCGGGAGAAAGGGAGCGCGGGAGAAAGGGAGCGCGGGAGAAAGGGAGCGCGGGAGAAAGGGAGCGCGGGAGAAAGGGAGCGCGGGAGAAAGGGAGCGCGGGAGAAAGGGAGAAAGAGTGCGAGAGCGCGAGAGTGAATGAAGGATTGGACGATGGAGAACAAGAAAGGAGTCTGAGGGCTGGTTGGATCCCCCTTATGAGTCCAATGCAGTGATATGGGACAGGTTGAGCCCTCAGGTCCCCTCTTCATCCCACAGGGCCCATCTCTTCCCCAGCCGGGACACCTTTTGCCTGTTAGACAGGTTTGGGGAGGAGGATTATGGGGCAGAACAAGAAGTACTTGACGTAATTTATTTGGCAGCTGGATGAAGGCCCGAGGTCTGCCCTCGGAGGACAATTTTTAGGGCCACACCAGACTCTGCACAAAGAAATATTTTTAGAACACAAGGTTATCTGTCCTCAAAAATGTGTTCTTTTCTGCCAGACAACCCGACACTTTATAGATCCATAAATAGCTTAAAATCACTCTGGGTGTACGAGCATCTCAGCAAGTCCTACAACGATCTGCCAATGTATGGACAACACAGTCACAACAGGCCCCCGGTAATCCCATGAGAAGGTACCTTTTGCTCTTGGAGGATAACATATAGAGGCTGCCATTGATGGGCTCCTTCTGAAAATGCTACATGCCTGGCTTTCTGCAGCCTCAATACTGATCCAGGCAGTTAGTGAAGTCTAAGAAAAAAAGTCAAAACTCCTGGATCTACATTCGTGTTCTGGATCACAAACTAAATGGATTGAAACCTCTGGATAACCATGACAGCCAGGCCCATTCTCAGACAAGTCTGGGTGTGCCCATCTCCTGTGTGCCCCCCCCCCACCCCCGAGTTTTCAGAGGTTCCTCCTGCCAACCTCCACAATCACAAAAAAGACAGAGTGGACGTTGGGGGTCGGTGGGAGCTCGGCGTTCCCGCAAGTGCCAGTTTTAGGGGAGGCTTCACCTGGCAATTAATTTGATGGAGCAGCATTTGGCTGACTAGGTGGCAATGAATGCCAACATGCACTGGCATGACATACACAACGTACGTGGATCCAGCCTTGGGGGTCGTACAATCTAATGTATGGCGCAGGCCTGGAGGCTCTTCCACCGTCCGTGGCCGGTAATAGCTGGAATAACCCAGAGAGTATAGACCGGACCAGAGCCATCATTAGACTACAAAGCCCTTATAAAATATAAAAGTACACAATGTACAATAAACTCAGCACACCGCCATTGTACAATAAACTCAGCAACTGCTTGGTCTAGTAAAATTCATCAGAGAACCAACAAACCATAAAGACGGCGCACAACCCGACCGGCGATTCATTGTTACCGACTCATCGACCTGCAGGTAATTCAGAGTTGTTTGTTCTGGATGATTTAAAAGGAGCACTCAGCATACGACACGAGGTACTTACACTGTAACTCTAAATAAATACACAAAAAAAAAAAAAAAAAAAAGAATCGAATATTTCGTACATCTCCAGAATACATGGAGAATTCCCAGGTTTTATCCCTTTAAACACACAAGTACAGAGAAATATCTGCTGATGTTCCAGGAATATAGTGTGCTGAGAGTAGTCCTCTCTGACATGACAACACAGCCAAGAACTCTTATGCAGGTGGTGTCAGCCCTGCCCACTTCATTCCTGATGGATTACAAAGAACTGAGCCCTCTTCTCATCCTCTCACTGGCCCCATCTTCTTCTCCATAACCATGCCTCCTCCTCATCTCCATAGCCCCTTCCTCTTATCCACAACTCCTCCTCCACACTGGCCCCATCTTCTCCTCATCTCTATAGGTCCTCCTCCTCCTCATCTCCATAGCCCCTTCCTCTTATCCACAACTCCTCCTCCACACTGGCCCCATCTTCTCCTCATCTCTATAGGTCCTCCTTCTCATCTCCATGACTCTTCCTCCTCTACATAACCCATTCGCTATTGTCACACAACTGGGCTTCTGACGCAGTTCTCTGTGCCTCGAGCCCACCCTTTTTTGAAGCTTATTAGAGCCTTTTAGAGAAAAAGAAAGCACCCCTCCCCCATTGGAATCCATGCATCCGACACCCCACATGTAGATTAGGGGGCCGGGGGGGGGGCAGCCCTAATAGATGGGCCGCCACAGATCTTCATGACCATTGATTTGTCAATCCAATGCCAACTAGCCAAACTAAACCAACTTCAAAAACACATATTTATAAATTCAAATGGCAACTCCCAAACTGACCCAACTGCCCAGCTAACTCAGATCCCTAAACATCAATTGATCAGTTCAACGTTAACACCTCAAATAAGCCAACTCAATGAACATTGATTATCAATTCAATGCCAACAACCTAGCTACCCCCAACTCCTTAAACATTGATTTGTTCAATAGAATGCCAACTCTCCAACTAACCCAACTCCATAAAACATCAATTTAATACTAACTCCCACCCAACTCAATAAAAAATTAATTACAAACAACCCAGCTACCCCAGCTTCTTAAGCATTGATTGTCAATATAATGCCAACTCTCCAACTAACCCAACTCCCTAAACGTTGATTACCAATTCAGTTCCAACTCTTCAACTAACCCAACTCCCTAACCATCAATTTAATACTAACTCCCACCCAACACAATAAAAAATTAAATTGCCAACAACCCAGCTACATAAACATCGTTGTTCAATATAATGCCAACTCTCCAACTAACCCAACTCTCTAAACATTGATTACCAATTCAGTTCCAACTCTTCAACTAACCCAACTCCCTAAACGTTGATTACCAATTCAGTTCCAACTCTTCAACTAACCCAACTCCCTAACCATCAATTTAATACTAACTCCCACCCAACACAATAAAAAATTAAATTGCCAACAACCCAGCTACATAAACATCGTTGTTCAATATAATGCCAACTCTCCAACTAACCCAACTCTCTAAACATTGATTACCAATTCAGTTCCAACTCTTCAACTAACCCAACTCCCTAAACGTTGATTACCAATTCAGTTCCAACTCTTCAACTAACCCAACTCCCTAACCATCAATTTAATACTAACTCCCACCCAACACAATAAAAAATTAAATTGCCAACAACCCAGCTACATAAACATCGATTTGTTCAATATAATGCCAACTCTCCAACTAACCCAGTGGTTCTCAACTCCGGTCCTCGGGACCCACTAACAGGCCAGATTTTAAGTATTGCCTTGGGGAGATGCAGACTAGAATACTGTAATCATTGAACAGCAAATTATATCACCTGTGATGTATTTCAGTTATCCTGCAAACCTGGCCTGTTAGTGGGTCCCAAGGACCGGAGTTGAGAACCACTGAACTAACCCAACTCTCTAAACGTTGATTACCAATTCAGTTCCAACTCTCCAACTAACCCAACTCCCTAAACGTTGATTACCAATTCAGTTCCAACTCTCCAACTAACCCAACTCCCTTAATGTTGATTACCAATTCAGTTCCAACTCTTCAACTAACCCAGTGGTTCTCAACTCCGGTCCTCGGGACCCACCAACAGGCCAGATTTTAAGTATTACCTTGGGGAGATGCAGACTAGAATACTGCAATCACTGAGCAGCAAATTATATCACCTGTGATGCAATTCAGTTCTCCTACAAACCTGGCCTGTTGGGGGGGTCCCGGGGACCGGAGTTGAGAACCACTGAACTAACCCAACTCCCTAACCATCAATTTAATACTAACTCACACCCAACACAATAAAAAAAATAAATTGCCAACAACCCAGCTACATAAACATCGATTTGTTCAATATAATGCCAACTCTCCAACTAACCCAACTCTTTAAATGTTGATTACCAATACAGTTCCAACTCTCCAACTAACCCAACTCCCTTAACGTTGATTACCAATTCAGTTCCAACTCTCCAACTAACCCAACTCCCTTAACGTTGATTACCAATTCAGTTCCAACTCTCCAACTAACCCAACTCACTAACCATCAATTTAATACCAACTCCCACCCAACACAATAAAAAAAAATTAATTGCCAATAATCCAGCTACAT
Organism: Glandirana rugosa; assembly: GCA_018402905.1. Lineage (NCBI taxonomy): Eukaryota > Metazoa > Chordata > Amphibia > Anura > Ranidae > Glandirana > Glandirana rugosa. Next base: position 1,794,662 of record BLSH010087128.1, read on the forward strand.
AAACATTGATTTGTTCAATATAATGCCAACTCTCCAACTAACCCAACTTTCTAAACATGGATTACCAATTCAGTTCCAACTCTCCAACTAACCCAACTCTCTAAACATCAATCAGTTCAAATCCAACTCCCTAAACATGAAACATTTTAGGATTTTCTCAAGGGAATAGACAAAAAAAAAAAAAAAAGAAAATTCAGCAAAATAAACAAGACCCAGCGTGTAGAAACACGAGATAATCTCATCTTCGAAAAACACAAAATAGCTAAATAATTCAATGGAAGGTCTCACCCTCGGCAGAAAGCTGCACATGCAGGAAAGACGTCCTAAAAATGTGCAATTTTCGTTTGTCTAAATCGGAATGGTTTTAGTAGAGGGGTCCTAGTCATAAACTAGAGAGGAAATACAAAGCAATTTATCTGTTGAGGTTTCATTTTTCATCCGATGTCAAATGAACCAACTTTCCAAGTCTGTTTTGAAATCTTAAGACGAGGGAACGATCAGACAATACACACAGTAGGAGTAAAGTCCTTCAAATCGCTGCATTTGCATTTCGCTAGCGTACGATTTTTCGTAGCGGTATGGAACGAGGTTCTATAAGAATATAGCGGGAGAGTGCTGGACCCCGCCACTGCGAAAAAGAGGCATGCAAGGTTCTCAAAGATGCAGGTCAAGGAGCTCCAGAATGCCTGTTTTGAGCAGGTAAAGTTGGCTTTTCAAGTTTTCTCTGGGGTTTTTTTACTAATTTTTTAACACAATGGGTTCTGGAGCACAGAGGATTATTTATTCCCAAAACTCTTCAAAGCCTCTGAACTCCAGAACCCCCACACACACACACACACACACAATGTGGGAGCTAAAAAACCCAAGCAGAAAACTGAAAAGCAATTTTCTCCACTCGGAATGGAAATTCTAGAGCCCCTTTATGCCTTGCCGTCTACCTCTTTTCCCACAATGGAAGGGCCCAGCACTGTCACAGTAATCTCATATAGAACCATAGAATGGAAACGTAATTGTTCTGTAATAGTTTCATCCAACAGTGCATGTTTATACCTAAGCCATTGACCCAGTTTTGGGGAGGCATTAACAACAGTCTAGGCCATGGGTGCTCACCCTGTGGCCCTCCATTTAATGATCAACTATGAGTCTCAACATGCCTCTGCCTTTGCGAGTCATGCTTGTAGCTGTCGGCCTTGCAATGCCTCATGGGACTTGTAGGTTTGCAACAGCTGGAGGGCCATAGGTTGAGTATGCCTCCGAAGCGCAGCCCTTTGTCAGTCTTTATCTGACCCATGGGGCACCATTCCTCCCACTGATGCCAATGTTGGGGCATTACTCCTTCCACCGACAGCAATGCTGGGGCACGATTCCTCCCACCGATACCAACGATGGGGCACTATTCCTCCCACCGACAGCAATGATGGGGCACTATTCCTCCCACCGACAGCAATGACGGGGCACTATTCCTCCCACCGACAGCAATGACGGGGCACTATTCCTCCCACTGATACCAATGATGGGGCACTATTCCTCCCACTGACACCAATGATGGGGCACTATTCCTCCCACTGACACCAATGATGGGGCACTACCCTCCTTATCACGGGGTAGTAACC
>BLSH010087128.1:1865947-1879507 GCA_018402905.1 Glandirana rugosa
ACCTCCTGAGACGAGGAAGGAGATATTGAGAGGAAGGAGAGGAGAGTTATAGAGGAAGGAGCAGAGTCCTCCAGCAGTGCAGAGTATTTCAGGAGAGGAGAGTTATAGAGGAAGGAGCAGAGTCCTCCAGCAGTGCAGAGTATTTCAGGAGAGGAGAGTTATAGAGGAAGGAGCAGAGTCCTCCAGTATTTCAGGAGAGGAGAATCAGAGAGTGGGAGGAGCAGAGTCCATTACCTAATAAATCCCATCTCTTCGCAGCTTAGTGTGGCCACTGCATTGTTGGCGAAGGACGAGCAAACCAGACGCCAGGTCTTTTCCTTCTCATCGTAGACGGTGAGTCGGTGATCTGGAGAATTCACCTGGACTGAGACAACATAGAAGCAAGGCTGGTGAATACTGGATACAACGCATTGCCTTCAGAGTCATGTGTCCCGTCTAATCAGAGACTGGATTCAAATTTGAGGTTGTAAACCTCAGACATGAAATCTGAACAAAGCACATCCCCCTGTAGTGTGTACTTGTCTCAATCCAGAGCACTAAGTGTCATTCCTGTCCGCTGCCTCCTTCCTCTGGTATAAGCATGAGTCACTTCTGGCAAGTTTTGCTGACACCAAGAGAAAAAAGGTGACAGGGGAGGGAGCTCCAGCACACAGCCTGTGATTGACAGCCTCAGCTTTGTTACTGTGAGCTGTGTGAAGGGGGTGTGTCCCTTCCCTAACAAACACAATTAGTGGCCATATTCCAGAATCATTCTAAAAAATTTGGAGTATAAAAGAATTGCAAAATAAATCTATAATGGGGGTCCCTGAGACAATTCCCCCCCCCCCCCCGAAGATGGTTTACCGATGTAGATGTTTGAAGTCTCGTTCTTCAGAACATACGTCACTGTAAAATAAACAATAAAGGATGAGGTGGAGTCTGAGAAGGGTAAAATAAAGTTCAGATATTAGACATGCAAATGGTTTTATTAGAACCCAATCAGAAGTTCACATACTAATCATGTTGATATTTAATTGTTTGCCTCCCTCAAATGAGGGTTCCAAAGATTTGCACTTTCCAAAGCTCAAACAGAAAAGCTTATATTTATAAGACTTTCATCATTTTACATGTTTGCTGTGTCCATATTTTTTATAAATTATATACAATATTGAAATTTGTAGATTAGCCACTAGAGGGAGCTAGCATTCAGAAGAAGCAGCAATGCTCAATTATTGTGTAGCAATGCAACAGCCCGCCCTACCAAAGTGAAAACCACAAAATATACCAAAAGAAAACGCGTGGAGGCGCCTTTGACGCTAGCAGCATATTTAATGCAACATTAACCCCTTCAGATCCGCACTATTGCCGAAGTACGGATCCAGCGCGGATCTGAATTTCCGGGATTTTCCATGGACGTTGTCCCCTGCGCACGCTCCCGGCGTGCACTCACAGGAGGGGCGCGCGGCTGCCGCAAGCTGCGTGGGCGTGCCCACGGGTCGTGCGGACTCGATGTCCGCTCGTGACCCGCGATCGCCTGTCAGAGCTGCAGAACGGTGAACCGCCGATGTAAACACAGCGGTTCTCCGTTCTGTTGAAGGGGGCATGACAGATCTACTGATCGCTGTCACTGGGATCAGTTAGATCTGTTATGTCCCGGCCAGCCCCGCCCCCACACAGTTAGAACACAATGAGGGAACACAGTTAACCCCTTCCCTGCCCCCTTAGTGTTAACCCCTTCGCTGCCAATGACATTTATACATTATATCAGTGGATATTTAAATTTCTGATTGCTGTATAAATGTCATTGGCACCAAAAAAAGTGTCAAAAATGTCCGACATGTCCGCCGCAATATCGCAGTCCCGATAAAAATTGCAGATCGCCGCCATTACTAGTAAAAAAAACCCCAAAATAATAAAAACGCCATAAATCAATTCCCATAGTTTGTAGACGCGATCAATTTTACGCAAACCAATCAATATTGCATTTTTTTTTATTAACCAAAAATATGTAGAAGAATATATCTCGGCCAAACGTGAGGAATAATTTTTTTTTTATATATTTTTTTTGGGGATTTGTATTATAGCAAAAAGTAAAAAAATATTGTTCTTTTTTCAAAATTGTCGCTCTTTGTTTATAGCGCAAAAAATAAAAACCGCAGAGGTGATCAAATACCACCAAAAGAAAGCTCTATTTGTGAGAAAAAAATGATAAAAATTTTGTTTGGGTGCAACGTCGCACGACCGCGCAATTGTCATTCAAAATGCGACAGTGCTGAAAGCCAAAAATTGTTCTGGGCAGGAGGGGGGGTTTAAGTGCCCAGTAAGCAAGTGGTTAAAAAGTAAAAACAAAAGAACAAAACCAGGCTTCGTCTTACCTACTGCCCAAATTGTGACTCCGATTCCAGCCAATGAGATGAAAACGCAGACCGTCATTCCCAGAATCCTCAGCGGGGTCCAGTGACAACCTTTACTCACTAGCAGCAGAAGGAGGCACAGGAAATATGATCAAAATGGGCAAATACAATGAAAGGATACATTGTATCTCTATAAATAAAATAAAAAAAGGATAAATAAAAGTATAAGGATAAATAAATAAAATAAAATATAATAGCAAATAAAACATAAATTATAATAAAAATAAATAAATATAAATAATAAAATAAATAAATAAATATAATAAATTGAATAAAAGGTTATATTGTATCTCTATAAATACAGAAACGTAAATAAAAGTCTAAGGATAAATAAATAAAATATAAATTATAATTAAAAATAAATAAAGTTGAATATTAAAATAAATATAAATAATAAAATAAAAAAAATAAAAAAAATATATAATAATTTGAATAAAAGGATACATTGTATCTCTATAAATAAAAAAGGATAAGCCAAAAGCGTAAGGATAAATAAATAAAATAAAATATAATAATAAATAAAATATAAATTATAATTAAAAATAAATAAATATAAATATTATAAAAAAAATATATAAATAATAAAATAAATAAGTAAATATAATAAATTGAATAAAAGGATACTATTCTATCTCTGTAAACAGAACATGCTACACAATTCTACATTCATCTTTTTTTTAAGCTTTCCGTCCGCTTTTGATCGATAACTCGATGGCACAGAACTTACTTCTTCACAGCTAAATCCGCCACTGAGGGTTTCGAATTTTTTCACAATTTCAAAAAAATGAAAAAAGTGAACTTGCTCTGCTTTTCGGTCAAATTGCTGCACCATCGATCTGATCTTTTCATTGCTTGAAATTTAGCTGTCAAGAATCAATGCCTGGTGATCCTGCCATGAAGGCCCTTGCTCAGGCACTTCCTGTTACTGGATGACAACACTCAGTCCCTCTCTCCTAATTTTATCTCCTGTGTTGTCACCTTGTCATTGGAGCTTCCAACAGAGACTACAAGCGGTGGTTTCAGCTCACATTACACAGTTTAGTTTGAATTTGGAATTTGCCCCTTCCGGTGTTGCATGCATAGTCAACTCGTATCCACGCCTGGCCGCTGTAGTTGGCTGAAGGTTCCACCCAAATACTTTTGGTTTGATTTTTTTCTCCGTTTGTTTTCGGTTACTCACCGTCTTTCTGTACCATGTCTGAGGAGCGGTCATGTACCATCCCAGGAATGTAATGAAAGGTCCGGACACCCTTGAAGAGAGACCTGGGTTAGTATCTGTAATTATCTCCCCATAAGAGCTCCTTTGTCCACCCCCCCCCCCAACATGTCCTCTTAACCATCTGCAAGCCATAACATCACACACAGAAGATAATTGGACGGCTACTGATCCACTGTAAGTGGAAATTTTCTACAAAGAGTTTGGGGTCCTTTTGGGGTACATTTTGTGTTGCAACCCAACTGGGACCATCACCAGAATTCTGCCCGTTTTTTGGGGTTAATAAATGAGCTTTGTTCCTATTAGAGGGCCAAATAACTTACTAAGGAAGCCTCGGGAGGAAGAGTATAGAGGATTCTTCAATGGGGAGGATCCCGAGTCCCAGGTCTGGGCTGTACACATCTCCATGACTTTTTTCCAAGTCACTACTAAGCCTGGCCCCTTCCTGGCACTAAGCCCCACCCCCAACAATTAACTGTTCTATACCTGAGCTTCTCCTGGCCAAAGCACCAAACAAGTACATTACACATGGCAAAGCTCACCACCAGGAGATGGCCAGGAGATGAGGCGCTATGTACAGCCTGGGCCTGAGATCAAATGTCCCCACCGCTATCCATTTTTAGGTCCTCCTGAATGTATGAAGATACAGGGCCGTCTTAATAGCATCATGGGCCCCTGGGAAAAGTAATGCAGTGGGGCCCCCTACCAGCCTTCCCCAATTTACACACCTACTCTCAAGAAGTTTAAATAGTTGATAGAATTAAGTATATATTAATACTTTCAATAAAAAGCAATTTTAAACAAAAGGGCACAGGACAACGTGAGTCAGGATGGGCACAGTACAGGGGAGTCAGGAGGGGCACAGTACAGGGGAGTCAGGAGGGGCACATTACAGGGGAGTCAGGAGGGGCACAGTACAGGGGAGTCAGGAGGGGCACAGTACAGGGGAGTCAGGAGGGGCACAGTACAGGTTTCGGGATGCTGCCCAGGACACGGCCATCCCGGGGCAGCTTAGTAAAAAGCGGGACTGTCCCAGGAAATCTTTCAATAAAAAGTTATTTTAAACAAAAGGGCACAGTACAACGGGAGTGAGGAGGGGCACAGTACAACGGGAGTCAGGAGGGGCACAGTACAACGGGAGTCAGGAGGGGCACAGTACAACGGGAGTCAGGAGGGGCACAGTACAACTGGAGTCAGGAGGGGCACAGTACAACGGGAGTCAGGAGGGGCACAGTGCAGGTTTCCGAATGCTACCCGGGACATGGCCATCTCGGGACAGCTTAGTAAAAAGCGGTACTGTCCCAGAAAATCCAGAACGGTTGGCAAGTATGAAGTGATACAAGGTTATCATGGGGACCCCCTGCACCTGGGGCCCCTGGGCACTGCCCAGGGGTGCCCATGCGTTAAGACAGCCCTGTGAAGATATGTCAAATCAGCAGAGGGTCACCCAGTTTATGAAGCACAACTAAATGGATTTCTGATTGCATTGCTTCATGATTACCTGGATTCCTCATTGCCTGTATTTCTGATTGTCTAGATTATTAATTGTATAAAGTCTTGATTGTAAGGATTCTTGATTACATGGAATCCTGAAGGCCGGGAGTCTTTCTCGCATGGTTTCCTTATTGACTGGTTACTTGATTTAATTGATTCCCACACCTCCCAACATTTTGAGATGGTAATGAGGGACACCTACTAGCAAATGTATGAAGGCATAGGACATGCCCCTGCCACACCCCCTTAAAGAAGAAGTAACCACAAAAAAAGTTAAGTAAATCCCCAAGGCTTTTTTTTTACCACTACTATTCCCTTATATTGGCTTTCTAACATTTACAAATGCAGCAATTTAGAAGTTGGATGAAAGGTTTAGCACTGGGAAACCCTTTTTGAAAAATAAAAAATGCATTTTATATACAACTCTATAGATCAGACCAAAATGAGGGACACATGAGGAGGAAAGAGGGACAAAGGGACATTGATCCAAATCAGGGACAGTCCCTCGAAATCAGGGACAGTTGGGAGCTATGGATTCCTAATTGCCTGGATTCTTGATTTCATGGATTCCTGATTGCCTGGATATTAATTGCATAGCCTCCTGATTAAACTGACACAAAGAAACATGCAAGGTGCTACTACCCATCAATCCAGAACCAACTGAATAAACATATAACACAACTGCAGCCTCCACAAGAGTTAAAAGTTTCACGATGCATGGAAAACACTGATGCATTTCTGCTCTCTCCTAGTTATGACAAAGGCCTCTTGAGGGCAGAAACATGTCAGTGATTTTTTGTGCATCATGGGACAGTTAACTCTTTTTAATAAAGGATTTTATGCTGTTCTTTTACCGGATTGCTGACTCCATCTACAGTGTGATTTAATCTATTAGGGGCTTGTGAAGGCTGTAGTTGTGCGTCGGTTATGTGTTTATCCATTTCATTCTGGATTGATGGGTTGTAGCATCTCACATATTTCTTTGATTGCCTAGATTCCTGATTGCCTGGAGTCTTGATTGCATGGGTTCTTGCTTGCCTTGATTTTAGATTGCATGGACTACTGATCACATGGATTCTTGATTTCATGGATTCTCGATTGCTCAGATTCTTGATTGCACGGATTACTGATTGCCTGGATTCTTGATTGCCTAGATTTTTGATTGCATTTTTGATTGCATGAATTCCTGATTGCCTGGATACTTGGTTGAAATATTTATTTATTACTTATATAGTGCAATCAATTTACGCAGTGCTTTACATATATATATTGCACATTCACATCATGGATTCCTGATTGCCTGGATTCCTGATTGCCTGGGTTTTTCATTTCATGGATTCCTGATTGCCTGGGTTTTTCATTTCATGGATTCCTGATTGCTCAGATTCTTGATTGCGTGGATTCCTGATTACCTGGATTTTTGATTGTCTCGATTCCTGATAGCCTGGATTCTTGATTGTATGGATTCTTGATTGCCTGGATTCTTGATTGTATGGATTCCCGATTGCCTGGATTCTTGATTTCATGGATTCCTGATTGCTCAGAATCTTGATTGCATGGATTCTTGATTGCCTGGATTTTTGATTGTCTCGATTCCTGATTGCCTGGATTCTTGATTTCATGGGTTCCCGATTACCTGGATTCTGGATTGTATGGATTCCTGATGACCTGGATTTTTGATTGTCTCGATTTCCGATTGCCTGGATTCTTGATTGTATGGATTCCTGATTGCCTGGATTCTTGATTTCCTGGATTCCTGATTTCTCAGATTGTTGAATGAATGGATTCTTGATTGCATGGTTTCTTGATTGCCCGGATTCTTGATTGCCTGGATTCTTGATTGTATGGATTCCTAATTGCCTGGATTCTTGATTTCATGGATTTCTGATTACCTGGATTTTTGATTGTCTCAATTCCTGATTGCCGGGATTCTTGATTGTATGGATTCCTGATTGCCTGGATTCTTGATTTCATGGATTCCTGATTGCTCAGAATCTTGATCGCATGGATTCTTGATTGCCTGGATTCTTGATTGCCTGGAATCTTGATAGCATGGATTTTTGATTGCCCAGAATCTTGATTGCATGGATTCTTGATTGCCTGGATTTTTGATTGTCTCGATTCCTGATTGCCTGGATTCTTGATTTCATGGGTTCCTGATTACCTGGATTCTTGACTGTATGGATACCTGATGACCTGGATTTTTGATTGTCTTGATTCCTGATTGCCTGGATTCTTGATTTCCTGGATTCCTGATTGCTCAGATTCTTGATTGAATGGATTCTTGATTGCATGTTTTTTTGATTGCCGGGAATCTTGATTGCCCGGATTCTTGATTGCCTGGATTCTTGATTGTATGGATTCCTGATTGCCTGGATTCTTGATTTCATGGATTCCCGATTACTTGGATTTTTGATTGTCTCAATTCCTGATTGCCTGGATTCTTGATCTTATAGATTCCTGATTGCCTGGATTCTTGATTGCATGGGTTCTTGATTGAATGGATTCTTGATTGCCCTTTATTCTTGATTGCATGGATCCCTGATTACCTGGATTTTTGATTGTCTCAATTCCTGATTGCCTGGATTCTTGATTTCATGGATTCCTGATTGCTCAGATCCTTGATTGAATAGATTCCTGATTGCTCGGATCCTTGATTGAATAGATTCCTGTTTGCTCAGATCCTTGATTGAATAGATTCCTGATTGCCCGGTTTTCTGATTGCCTGGATTCTTTATTGCCTGTATTCCTGATTGCCTACAGATCAGAATCCTATGGTGCACCTATTCATGCAAGTGAAAAATTAGCAAAGTCTATGACTTTCCTGACTTGATCTTCTTCGCTATAAACATTATAAAAACCAGCTTTTCCTGTGACAGTTCTTTCAGGATAAACAAATTTAAGTCAGTAGCTCAGCAACAAAATTTCACCGCTGGGCACAGAAAAGTAATCGTGTCTTTGCATGCACTTTGTCTTTTCTATGGCCTGCGGGGACAATCATTCCAAAGGGTGTGAACAGGCGTGAGATCTCACTTACCTTACTGGATCGCTGCTGCTTGCTCCCCCTCAAATCTCAGCCGAGGAGGCCGGGGGTCTGCGGCGACCATTCCACTGGAAAGAGAGACAGGCGGACGTGAGAACGAGGAGATGGGCTGATAAGGAGAGATGACAACAGACAGTCAGTGGGCAAAGTGACAGCATTGTCTACAGAAGAGGGGCCAAGAGGTGACAGCATTGTCTACAGAAGAGGGACCAAGAGGGGACAGCATTGTCTACAGAAGAGGGACCAAGAGGGGACAGCATTGTCTACAGAAGAGGGGCCAAGAGGGGACAGCATTGTCTACAGAAGAGGGGCCGAGAGGTTACAGCATTGTCTACAGAAGAGGGGACAGAGGGGCCAAGAGGGGACAGCATTGTCTACAGAAGAGGGGGCAGAGGGGCCAAGAGGGGACAGCATTGTCTACAGAAGAGGGGGCAGAGGGGCCAAGAGGTGACAGCATTGTCTACAGAAGAGAGGACAGAGGGGCCGAGAGGTGACAGCATTGTCTACAGAAGAGGGGCCGAGAGGTGATAGCATTGTCTACAGACGAGCAGACAGAGGGGCCAAGAGGGGACAGCATTGTCTACAGAAGAGGGGCCGAGAGGGGACAGCATTGTCTACAGAAGAGGGCCGAGAGGTGACAACATTGTCTACAGAAGAGGGGACAGAGGGGCCAAGAGGTGACAGCATTGTCTACAGAAGAGGGTACAGAGGGTCTGAGAGGTGACAGCATTGTCTACAGAAGAGGGTCCGAGAAGTGACAGCATTGTCTACAGAAGAGGGTCCAAGAGGTGACAGCATTGTCTACAGAAGAGAGGACAGAGGGTCCGAGAGGTGACAGCATTGTCTACAGAAGAGGGTCCGAGAGGTGACAGCATTGTCTACAGAAGAGCGGACAGAGGGGCAAAGAGGGGACAGCATTGTCTACAGAAGAGAGGACAGAGGGGTCGAGAGGTGGCAGCATTGTCTACAGAAGAGGGCCGAGAGGTGACAGCATTGTCTACAGAAGAGGGTACAGAGGGTCCGAGAGGTGACAGCATTGTCTACAGAAGGGGGTACAGTGGGTCCCGGAGATGACAGCATTGTCTACAGAAGAGAGGACAGAGGGGCCGAGAGGTGACAGCATTGTCTACAGAAGAGAGGACAGAGGGGCCGAGAGGTGGCAGCATTGTCTACAGAAGAGGGCCGAGAGGTGACAGCATTGTCTACAGAAGAGGGTACAGAGGGTTCGAGAGGTGACAGCATTGTCTACAGAAGAGGGTCCAAGAGGGGACAGCATTGTCTACAGAAGAGGGTCTGAGAGGTGACAGCATTGTCTACAAAAGAGGGGCCAAGAGGTGACAACATTGTCTACAGAAGAGGGTCCGATAGGTGACAGCATTGTCTACAGAAGAGAGGACAGAGGGTCCGAGGGGTGACAGCATTGTCTACAGAAGAGGGTCCGAGAGGTGACAGCATTGTCTACAGAAGAGCGGACAGAGGGGCAAAGAGGGGACAGCATTGTCTACAGAAGAGAGGACAGAGGGGCCGAGAGGTGGCAGCATTGTCTACAGAAGAGGGTCCGATAGGTGACAGCATTGTCTACAGAAGAGAGGACAGAGGGTCCAAGGGGTGACAGCATTGTCTACAGAAGAGGGCCGAGAGGTGAAGAACAAAAGAGAACGAAGAAAAGTTAGAAAAAAAAAGTTTGAAGCTAAAGATGTCTGCGGGAACCTGCAAGGAAGCCGACTGCATGGAAGAGAAACCCAGGTCTCTGGAAGTCCTGAGGGATGAGGTGGGGAAGGAATGAGAAGATACAGGAGGGGAGGGGGGGGGGGGAGTGAGCGTCAGGACGGCAGCAGGGGAGGAGAGAACAAGCGCACACCTGACAACACCTTCATCCCATCCCCCTCCACCAAGAGGGGGGCGCTTCCTGGTCACCTGATATCAGACAAAATACAGAGGAGCCCTCTATAGATTCGGCCGGTCGTAACCGCCTGCTCGGGGGGGGGGAGGGGGGTGTTTGTAAACAGGACAACATTTTTATTTGTCAACATTTGTAACAATTTGTATTAAGAAAAAATGTATTTGTTTATATTGAAATATCCATTCATAGCACTCGGCGGTGCAGGAAACGCGCGTTTCTGTGCACGTTTCCAGCGCCACGCGGGAACGCACTCCTCCCTTTTGGGTCCCATTCACACCTCAGCGTTTTGTAGCTTGAAGCTCCAAAATGCTGGAGGAGAAAAAAAAATCCATAGAAATGCACGGAAACGCTTAATTTGCGTGTTTTTGAACGTTTTAGTGCATTTTGTGGCACGTATTCTGCTCAAATGCGATAATTAAATAAAAATTAAGAATAGTAATAATAATTAAATAAAAAGAAAACAATAAAATAAATAAATAGTCACACATAATAAAAATAAATACATAATAAATGAAATAAATAATAAAAAAAATAAAAATAAATAAGTAAATGTTTCCCATCTCCGCTATAAGCTGCCTGAAGCCAAACGCTTAGGCACTAAATAAATAAACATAAAACATAATAATAAGTAATAACGGGGGGGAAAGAAAAGAAATAAAATACCAACATAACTAATAATAGTCATAAATAAATACACAATAAATACATATAACAATATTATTATTATTATTATTATTATTAATAATAATAATAAGTAAATACACAATAAATACATATAACATTATTATTATTATTAATAATAATAATAAATAAAAAATAAATAATTATTATTAAAAATAGAAAAATAAAAAAACTAAAATAACCCCAACCCCTAACCCTAATCTCAACTCTAATTCTAACCCCTAATCCAACTGAATAAATAAATAATACGTAAATAAATAAATAAAATAAATAATTAAATAACCTTTAACCCCTAACCTCTTACAAAAAAAAAAAGGTAAAATAAATAAATAATAAATAAAAGCAGGTGAAGAGGCTGAAAAACATAGCAACAAATGACGAAACAAATTATATTTTTCTCTATTGGATAATTTTTAAAAAAGCCTAAGCTCAAAAACACTTGAAAAATCCTCAAAAACACGCATGCAAATGCCCAAGAAAAGTAAAAAAAAAATGCAATGTTCAGGTGTGAATGCAGCTTCAGGGCAGGTTCACGCCACAATGCGTGCATTGCATGTTCCAATGCAGTGCGTTTTTGACAGCCTGTTCATTTCAATGGGCTGCCAAATGCATGGGAGAGCCCAAAAAGTACAGCCGGAGTGATTGTGCCGCCCCAAAGCGCATGCTACTGTGGTAGCGTTTGCACATTTTGTAGACGTTAACAATTAATGGCACCCATGCACATCTAAGGTCCCATTCACATCTTGCGATTTTGGGATCGTTGGCAGAATCGCAGCACAAAGCACTGCCCACATTTAGGTGCCATTATCTTTCAATGGCACCAAAAACGCAATGAGATCTGCATGGCAATCGTGACTATTGGTTGTCACTTTAGGACAGGACTACAACACACCTTCCCCTTGCCTCTTCTGTATAACTTAGGGCAGGGGTGCTTAACCTGTGGCCCACGGGGCACATGTGGCCCTGGGAGCCCTCTGATGTGGCCCTGGGAGCCCTCTGATGTGGCCCTCGACCTCAAAGTAAACACAGGAGTTTTGGTGAGCTTTTTAGAAAGTGCATCACGCCCGCAAGGTATAATAGAAGTCAGGGCTGTCTTAATAGCATCATGGGCACCTGGGCAAATTAATGCAGTGAGGCACCCTACCAGCCTGCGCCAATTTACACACCTACTCTCAAGAAGTTTAAATAGTTGATAGAATTAAGTATATATTAATACTTTCAATAAAAAGCGATTTTAAACAAAAGGGCACAGTACAACGTGAATCAGGAGGGGCACAGTACAGGGGAGTCAGGAGGGGCACAGTACAGGGGAGTTAGGAGGGGCACAGTACAGGGGAGTCAGGAGGGGCACAGTACAGGGGAGTCAGGAGGGGCACAGTACAACGGGAGTCAGGAGGGGCACAGTACAGGGGAGTCAGGAGGGGCACAGTACAATGGGAGTCAGGAGGGGCACAGTACAGGTTTCGGGATGCTGCCTGGGGCAGCTTAGTAAAAAGCGGGACTGTCCCAGGAAATCTGGGACGGTTGGCAAGTATGATGTAATGCAAGGTTATCATTATTTATTATTTATTGATAGAATTAAGTATATATTAATACTTTCAATAAAAAGTGATTTTAAACAAAAGGGCACAGTACAATGGGAGTCAGGAGCGGCACAGTACAGGTTTCGGAATGCTACCCGGGATATGGCCATCTCGGGACAGCTTAGTAAAAAGCGGGACTGTCCCAGAAAATCCAGAACGGTTGGCAAGTATGATGTAATGCAAGGTTATCATGGGGTCCCCATGCACCTGGGGCCCCTGAGCACTGCCAAGTGGTGCCCATGCATTAAGACAGCCCTGATAGAAGTCTATGGCAAAGCGCAGCTAACCCGCAGGGAAGCCGCCGGTGCACTGCGCAGTGTGAAAACAGCCTTATAGGGGGCTTAGGATAGTAAGAACTCATTTACATTTCAGTTTAAGGTGTGTTTTTACCCTCCCCTTCCCCCAACCACCAGTGTAGCATCAGGGGTCGCAATGGTGACCCTGCCCCATGCTCCAGGGAAAAAAAAAACAGCATGGCGTCCCCTCCAAAATCCATACCGGAACCTTATCCGAGCAAGCAGCCTGGCAGGTCAGGAAAGGGGGGGGGCAAGCGAGAGTCCCCATCCCTCCTGAAACATTCCAGGCCACATGCCCTCAACATGGGGAGGGGGGGAGTGCTTTGGGACAGGGGGTCTCTACCCCCACCCCAAAGCACCTTGTCCCTATGTTGATGGGGACAAGGACCTCTTCTCCACAGCCCTGGTCGGGGGTTGTGGGGGTCTGTGGGCGGGGGGCTTATCAGAATCTGGAAGCCCCCTTTAACAATGAATGAAACCCCATACTCATTCACATAGGGAGGGGGCGGGATTTGCCCCCCCCGCCCGCAGACCCCACAACCACCGCTCAGGGTTGTCGGGAAGAGGCCCTTGTCCCCCATCAACATGAAGACAAGGTGCTTTGGGTGGGGGGGCAAAGCCCCAAAGCACCCCCTGTTGAGGGTATGTGGCCTGGTATGGTTCAGGAGGGGGAGGGGCGCTCTCCTGCCCCCCCCCCCCTTCTTAACCTGCTGTGCTACATGCTCGGATAAGAGTCAGGTATGGATTCTGGGGGGGGAACCCGACGCCATTCTTTTTTCAAAATTTGCCATGGGGTTCCCCCCTTAAAATCCATACCAGACCTGAAGGGCCTGGTATGGATTGGGGGAGGTCCCCATGCCGTTCTTTTTTTAAATTTTGCCATGAGGTTCCCCTTAAAATCCATATCAGACCTGAAGGGCTTTTCTGTATTTTGGGGGGGGGGGGGGGGGG
>BLSH010087128.1:1879517-1895465 GCA_018402905.1 Glandirana rugosa
GGGGGGGGGGGGGGGTTGGCCCAGGACATTTTTTTTTTCACTTTTTTCTATGTTTTTTTTTTCATGCAGCTGTCAGGGAAGCCCGTTGACAGCCGATGACTCCTCCTGCCCTTAACATGGGGGGGGGGGTTCTTTGGGGCAGGGGGTCTCTACCCTCCATCCCAAAGCACCTGGGCATGTGGCCTAGTATGGTTGAGGATGGGGGGCGCTCTCCTGTTCTCCCCCTTTCTTAACCTGCTGGGCTGCAGGCTCGGATAAGAGTCAGGTATGGATTCTGGGGGGGGGGGGACCCCACGCCGTTCTTTTTTCAAATGTTGGCATGGAATTCCCCTTAAAATCCATACCAGACCTGAAGGGGTTGGTATGGAATGGGGGGGGGGGCCACACCGTTCTTTTTTCAAATTTTGCCATGGGGTTCCCCTTAGAATCCATACCAGACCTGAAGGGCCTGGTATGGAATGGGGGGGGGGCCCATGCAGTTCTTTTTTTAAATTTTGCCATGGGGTTCCCCCCTTAAAATCCATACCATACCTGAAGGGCCTGGTATGGATTGGGGGAGGACCCAATGCTGTTCTTTTTTTAAATTTTGCCATGGGGTTCCCCCCTTAAAATCCATACCAGACCTGCAGGGCCTGGTATGAAATGGGGGGGACCCCATGCCGTTCTTTTTTAAGATTTTGCCATGAGGTTCCCCTTAAAATCCATACCAGACCTGAAGGGCCAGGTATGGATTGGGGGAGGACCCCATGCCATTCTTTTTTAAAATTTTGCCATGAGGTTCCCCTTAAAATCCATACCAGACCTGAAGGGTTTTTCTGGATTGGGGGTCAGCTGTCAGGGAAGCCCGTTGACAGCCGATGACTCCTCCGTTGTTAAGGACGCCGCGGCCGGCTTCCCAGCCCACTCCTTAACAACCAGCTTTGTACTATGCAGCACGCAGTGCTTTGTAGGGGCGAATATCCCACCGAGTGACTGGCAAATTCCGGTGTTGGGCGAACGGGCGATGTTTGGCCAATCTTTCGCTCGGCTTAAACTGTATGCCCAACTCTAATCTACAGATATAATAAAACACCTCCAATGATATATGTAACAGACCAAAAGGGAGCAAATAAGTGAAGACCAGCGTTGGGGGTTCACATCCACGGAAGGCATTTTGTGAAGCCCCATCCCTGCGTTGTCTCCGGAGAAATCCTCCTGAAGTTTCTCTCTCTCTGAGTTAATAAATAATAGAAATGGCTGAAGCATTGGCGACCGCCCCCCCCACCCCCCTCGGCGGCCCAACAATGCGCTTTTGTCCGGGGCGGGATGTCTTTCAAGGAGAAGAGATTAAAGATACCTTCCATGCATTTCATTAATCAGACGTACAATGGGATTAATTAGGACGGGGGATTAGGACGGGCACTCAGGTTTCAGGGTGGGGAGAGGGCTGCACAGCGGAGAGGGGAGCGTCGCCCGTCGCCCAGCTGGACGGGAGGAAATGAAGAGTCATCATTCGATATTGTCATCGCTGCATGCCAGTGTGATGGAAGAAGGAGGTGGATCACAGCGCCCAAGATCTGAGCTGAGGTCCTGGATGGGCGAGAACGGAGGAAAGCCTGGTGCAGAAGTCCACCTCATCTGAAGGATTCTTTGAAACAATTAATGGTTTAAAAGCGTCAGTTGCAGCCAACGCATTTCGAGGAAAAAAAATGCCTCCCGCTTCTTCAGGGCTTCTGCAGTCGATAACAATAAAATGACGACAGAATGCACTAAGGGACCTGTGAAGGTTTGATGACGGCTTGCGTCTCCTGACAGGAGGGAATGTACTGCCCTTTATAAAGCTGCTAGTTATAGGGGTGTGCCGGCTGTGCCTGGGCACACCCTAATCACTTCGCGCGGTGCCGATTTCCTCCCCTGCTTCCCATCTCCCACCCTGCAGTGCTGCCATCTTCCCTCCTCTCAGGATACATATTTCATTAACTTTCTTTTCTGAATGAACACAGTGAGTGATCGCTCTCATGTTCATTCTTAACTGAAGCATATTAAACTGTGTTTGCTGTAGGTTACAAAGAAACGGTCTGGGGAATCTCTGTCCTCAGTTTCATTCTCTGTCTCAAAAGTGAGACATCAGGGGGTTTGTTTTAGACCCCTGATATCTCACCAAAGCCCCATAATGAGGATCCTAAAAAAAAAAAAAATGTAAAAAATAATTTAAAAATAAATAAATAAATAAATGAAAAACTACTGGCACCAATCCACTGCCCTACTGGCACCAATCCACTGCCCTACTGGCACCAATCCACTGCCCTACTGACACCAATCCACTGCCCTACTGACACCAATCTTTGCTTTACTGACACCGTCCACTGCTCTGGGGTGCACACCCTAATGCAATAGGCTGCGCACCCCAGTGCTGCCAGTCTTCATCAAGCCTTTAAAGGTGCCCTAGTGCAGAGGTCCCCAACCCCCAGGCCACGGAGCAGTGCCGATCCGTGTCATATTCGGGACTGGGAGGGCAAACGAGCCAGAACATTCTGCACTGCCACCCTCCCACCACCAGAGGGCGCCTGTTCCCCTTCTCCTAGCACCACTTCTCCCTTCCCTTTCTGTAGTCATGTCAGTCAGCCAATGAGCTACAGAGAGGAAGGGGGAGAAGGAGAAGGGGAGGGAGGAGAGCCGGTCCGGGGACAGAATTGTCACAAATCACTGGTGAGCCCCGTACACCGGAGACTTCAGGTGAAAGGCTGCACTCCTCCCCCCATCCCCAGTTGAGAGGCTCTGAACATAACCCCCATCCCACCCCCCGGTCTGAGGAGGGGTTGTCTCTCGCAAGGTCGGTCCCTAGTGCCCCGGTGTTTGGGAACCGCTGCCTTAGTGCATTCCGTCTTGATGTTATGAAGATCAACTGCTCAAAGCCTTGAAGAAGGGGGAGGCTTTTTTCCCCCCTGAAACGCGTCGGATGGATATGATGCTATTAACCATGAAATGCCCTCAAGAATAATGTAACAAAAATATAAAATTGAAGCACCACACCGCTGCTAAGAGGTCCAGATACAAATTCAATCCCAACAAAAGTAAGGGAGAGCAATCCAAAAAGTATCCAATGCGTTTTGTGGGTCCAAGAGCACCCCCCCTTCATCAGGGCTAGAAAAACCATGAGGACATCTCAATATCAAGCCGATATCAATACAATATCCCCTCCATGGGGTCATACTATTCCAGTTCATCAGTTAAAAATAATACAGATGATAAAAGTAATACTAATAATAATATAATAATAACATTAATAATAATACTAATAATAATAATAATTAGAAATAATAATAATAATAATATTAATGATTGTTATTATTATTATTATTAGTAGTAGTATTCTTATTATTATTAAGAATAGGAATAATAATAAGAAGAATAATAGCACCACTACTACTACTAATAATAATAATTGTTATTATTTTCATTATTATTATTAGTAGTAGTAGTAGGGCCATTATTATTATTATTATTATAATTATCAGTATTCTTATTCTTAATTATTAATACTACTACTATTAGTAGTAGTATCATTAATATTATTATTATTTGTATTATTAGTATTCTTATTCTTATTATTATAAGAATACTTCTACTACTACTACTATTAGTAGTAGTAGCAGTAGTAGTATTAGTATAATAATAATAATAATAATAATAATAATAATAATAATAATAAGAAGAAGAAAAATACTACTAATAATAATACAAATAATAATAATAGTAATGATACTACTACTACTAATAGTATTATTATTATTAATAATAAGAATAATCATAATGATAATTATAATAATAATATTAATACTACTACTAATAATAATAATTATTATTATTATTAGATGTAGTAGTAGTTAGTAGTATGAGTATTATTATTATTATCATTATTAGTATTCTTATTAATGATAATAATAATA
The DNA here is from genome assembly GCA_018402905.1 of Glandirana rugosa. Lineage (NCBI taxonomy): Eukaryota > Metazoa > Chordata > Amphibia > Anura > Ranidae > Glandirana > Glandirana rugosa. The sequence goes on from BLSH010087128.1 coordinate 1,883,447, forward strand.
ATAATAAGAATACTACTAATAATAATAATAATAATAATAATAATGACAATCATTATAATACATTCTGATTAAAATAAGGATCTAATGAGAATAAATATTTTATTTTAGTAAAATATAACTGATATGTGTATAACCCGAGCCATAACCTTTAGGACAGGACTACAAAACACCCCCCCAGACACACACAAGAAAATTTGAGTCCCTCCCCCCAATACACAAACGTACAAATGTAAATGCAAATGTCAGAGGCACCAACGCACAAAAACATTGATTGAGATACACATTTCGCATATAGCCACAAACGCCAGAGTGAGATCAATAATTGGAGACCCATTATTCACAGCCTAAACCAGGGGTCTCCAAATTTTCTAAACGAAGGGACAGTTTACTGTCCTCGAGCTTTAGGGGGGGCTGAACTGTGGCCATTGGGAGTAGAAACATCCACAATGTCCGTGTCAGTAAATTATGTCCCATCATTGGTATCAGTGGGAGGAATAGTGCCCCATCATTGGTGTCAGTGGGAGGAATAGTGCCCCATCATTGGTGTCAGTGGGAGAAATAGTGCCCCATCATTGGTGTCAGTGGGAGGAATAGTGTCCCACCATTGGTGTCAGTGGGAGGAATGGTGTCTCACCTATGGTGTCAATAGGAGAAATGGTGTCTTATCATTGGTGTCAGTTGGAGGAATAAAAACCCATTGATGGAGTCGTTGTTTGGTGGGAGCACAGTTTTAATCTTTGACATGTTGGTTATCTATTTATTGAGGTGCAACCTTATCTTATTATGTTTTACCAAAAACTTTGGTAATTTATTGTGTTTGTGTGCCCTAAAATTAATCTCACCACTATTTTATTCTCTAGGGTGTTGGCTTTCAGAAAATAATATAATGTTTTGGGAGTTTTATGTAATCTTCAGGCCTTTGTATCAACGCGTCGCTCAGACCTAGAAGATGGACGGCTATGGAGGAAATTATCAGAAGGGTTTGGTTCCAGAAGAAGGACATTTTGGGGATTCGTCCATGTGGGTGATTGGACGTCCATTGTTTGGCGATATATAGATTAGTCGGGATGAGAAGACAGACAGACAGTTCCCTGTTCCCTGGGATAAGTTTGGTTGATTTTGTTCTAGTGGCTAATTATTAGCTGAGGGTGAAACGTTTCTGGAAGGACTTTAATCTTTGCTGTGCGGTCACTCTGCCTGGTAGAGAACACGCCACACCACACACACAGGACACGGCCAGACTGCCAGCTGGGGGACGAGGGGCCCATGGCACGGGCTCAGTGCCTCTAGGAGAATGGTTTGCTGTGGGTTTTCACAACTTTTTATCTCCACCCAAAGCACACCTAAAACAAGATATTGTGTATGGAGCCTACAGAGACCCAAATGTACGAGGTGACAGATGTCTATGGGTCCACCTAAATTTCACTGGTCAGCTGCTGTCTGAGGAACAATTGATCAAGAAATATAGAATTTCTTTTGTTTCCTATTGAGAAGAGGACTAGCATTACCTGCCAGTATTTCTAAGCTCCTCCCCCTTCCATCTCCATGGGAACCCTCATCTTCTCCATATCTCCAGGGGAACCCTCATCTTCTCCATATCTCCACAGGAACACTCATTCTCCCTCCCTCTTCAAGGCTACACTCATCTCCTCCACCTTCCAACCCCATAGTGGCATTCATCCACCTTTCCAATTTCATAGCAACCCTCATCTCCACCCCCACCCCCATCTCCATAGTAGCATTCATCCCTCTTCCCATTTTCATAGCAAAACTCCTCTCCTCCACCTCCCATCCCCATAGTAACATTCATCTCCTCCACCTTCCATCTCCATAGTAACATTCATTTCCTCCACCTTCCATCCCCATAGTAACATTCACCTCCTCCACCTTCCATCTCCATAGTGGCATTCATCTCCTCCACCTTCCATCTCCATAGTGGCATTCATCTCCTCCACCTTCCATCCCCATAGTGGCATTCATCTCCTCCACCTTCCATCCCCATAGTGGCATTCATCTCCTCCACCTTCCATCCCCATAGTAACATTCATCTCCTCCACCTTCCATCCCCATAGTAACATTCATCTCCTCCGCCTTCCAACCCCATAGTGGCATTCATCCACCTTCCCAATTTCATAGCAACCCTCATCTCCACCCCCACCCCCATCTCCATAGTAGCATTCATCCCTCTTCCCATTTTCATAGCAACACTCCTCTCCTCCACCTCCCATCCCCATAGTAACATTCATCTCCTCCACCTTCCATCCCCATAGTAACATTCATCTCTTCCACCTTCCATCTCCATAGTGGCATTCATCTCCTCCACCTTCCATCTCCATAGTAACATTCATCTCCTCCACCTTCCATCTCCATAGTGGCATTCATCTCCTCCACCTTCCATCCCCATAGTAACACTCCTCTCCTCCACCTCCCATCCTAATAGTAACATTCATCTCCTCCACATTCCATCTCCATAGTAACACTCCTCTCCTCCACCTCCCATCCCCATAGTAACATTCATCTCCTCCACCTTCCATCCCCATAGTAACACTCCTCTCCTCCACCTTCCATCCCCATAGTAACATTCATCTCCTCCACCTTCCATCTCCAGAGTGGCATTCATCTCCTCCACCTTCCATCCCCATAGTAACACTCCTCTCCTCCACCTTCCATCCCCATAGTAACACTCCTCTCCTCCACCTCCCATCCCCATAGTAACATTCATCTCCTCCACATTCCATCTCCATAGTGGCATTCATCTCCTCCACTTTCCATCCCCATAGTAACATTCATTTCCTCCACCTTCCATTCCCATAGTAACATTCATCTCCTCCACCTTCCATCTCCATAGTGGCATTCATCTCCTCCACCTTCCATCCCCATAGTAACACTCCTCTCCTCCACCTCCCATCCTAATAGTAACATTCATCTCCTCCACCTTCCATCCCCATAGTAACACTCCTCTCCTCCACCTTCCATCCCCATAGTAACATTCATCTCCTCCACCTTCCATCTCCAGAGTGGCATTCATCTCCTCCACCTTCCATCCCCATAGTAACACTCCTCTCCTCCACCTTCCATCCCCATAGTAACACTCCTCTCCTCCACCTCCCATCCCCATAGTAACATTCATCTCCTCCACATTCCATCTCCATAGTGGCATTCATCTCCTCCACTTTCCATCCCCATAGTAACATTCATTTCCTCCACCTTCCATTCCCATAGTAACATTCACCTCCTCCACCTTCCATCTCCATAGTGGCATTCATCTCCTCCACCTTCCATCTCCATAGTGGCATTCATCTCCTCCACCTTCCATCCCCATAGTAACATTCATCTCCTCCGCCTTCCAACCCCATAGTGGTATTCATCCACCTTCCCAATTTCATAGCAACCCTCATCTCCACCCCCACCCCCATCTCCATAGTAGCATTCATCCCTCTTCCCATTTTCATAGCAACACTCCTCTCCTCCACCTCCCATCCCCATAGTAACATTCATCTCCTCCACCTTCCATCCCCATAGTAACATTCATCTCCTCCACCTTCCATCTCCATAGTGGCATTCATCTCCTCCACCTTCCATCCCCATAGTAACATTCATCTCCTCCGCCTTCCATCCCCATAGTAACATTCACCTCCTCCACCTTCCATCTCCATAGTGGCATTCATCTCCTCCACCTTCCATCTCCATAGTGGCATTCATCTCCTCCACCTTCCATCCCCATAGTAACATTCATCTCCTCCACCTTCCATCCCCATAGTAACATTCACCTCCTCCACCTTCCATCTCCATAGTGGCATTCATCTCCTCCACCTTCCATCCCCATAGTAACATTCATTTCCTCCACCTTCCATCCCCATAGTAACATTCATCTCCTCCACCTTCCATCCCCATAGTAACATTCACCTCCTCCACCTTCCATCTCCATAGTGGCATTCATCTCCTCCACCTTCCATCTCCATAGTAACACTCCTCTCCTCCACCTCCCATCCCCATAGTAACATTCATCTCCTCCACCTTCCATCCCCAAAGTAACATTCATCTCCTCCACCTTCCATCTCCATAGTGGCTTTCATCTCCTCCACCTTCCATCTCCATAGTAACATTCATCTCCTCCACCTTCCATCCCCATAGTAACATTCATCTCCTCCACCTTCCATCCCCATAGTAACATTCATCTCCTCCACCTTCCATCCCCATAGTAACATTCATCTCCTCCACCTTCCATCTCCATAGTAACATTCATCTCCTTCCCTTCCCATTTTCATAGCAACCCTCATCTCCACCCCCCCATCTCCACAGTAGCATTCATCTCATCCCTCATCCCATTTTCATAGCAACACTCCTCTCCTCCACCTCCCATCCCCATAGTAACATTCATCTACCCCCCATTCCCAATTTCATAGCAACCCTCACCCCCCCCCCCCCCCCCATCTCCATAGTAGCATCCATCTTATCCCTCTTCCCATTTTCATAGCAACCCTCATCTCCTCCACTCTCCATAGAGGCACTCAACTACTCACCCTTGTATCCTCATAGCAACACTCAACTCCCCCCCTTCCCATTTTCATAGCAACACTCATCTCCTCCACCTCCCATCTCCATAGTAGCTTTTATTTCCTCCCCTTCCCATTTTCATAGCAACACTCATTTCCTCCACCTTCCATCCCCATAGTAGCATTCATCTCCTCCACCTCCAATTTTCATAGCAGGTATATACAGCATCACAGATAGGGGTATATACAGCATCACAGATAGGGGTATATACAGCATCCCAGATAAGGGTATATACAGCATCACAGATAAGGGTATATACAGCATCACCAGATAGGGGTATATACACAGCATCACAGATAGGAGGTTCCTCCTCTGAGAAAGACATCCAATAAGATCGCCTGTCTTCTCCACCAATTCTCCACCAATTTGGAAACCGGTAACCGACCGGCGCTTCCTGATTGGCGGAGAGCAGTTTAGTGTTAGAAAGGCAAATTTTCATTTGCCTTTCTAAGGGCTTGTGGTGGCACGCTCTGCGCCACAAGCCGCACTATATTGAAGCCTATTAGACCCCCCCCCACTGCAGTAATTAATGCGGCCGATGCTTCAAAGGGGCCGGCCTGCATGAATAGGGGGCGGTCGTGGGCGCCCATGGATAGATACATTCTATGCATGAATCTATCCATAGCATAGATGGGGTGTCAAGAACAGAGGGTGCGCCCTTAATGGACGGGCCACCACATTAGTGGCACTCATCTCCTCCCCATCGTATCCTCATAGTGACACTAATCTCCTCTGTTTTCCCAACCCCAAAGTTAAATGCATTCGCTACCCTTTGCATCTCCATGTCAATTTTCATTAATTGCAACCTCCCTCTCCCAATTCCCATACAGCTCTCATCTCCTTTCCCAATTTCCATAGTAATGCTCATTTCCTTTCTCTTTTCCATCTCCACTAATCACCTGCCCTCCCACCCCCACACTACTAAAATAAACAGTAAGGACTGGCTGAGCTGACCATCCCTTTTCATGGGATCCTCAAGGGCAGTCAAGACATGAAAGCAACCTTCTACGTCCACGGGCACCCCGAAACAGACATTGCCTTATTACCTTAAGCAAATCTCGATGCATTGTCTTCAAAAAACACATCATACACAGTCAGCAATAATTAAAAATAAATGTAAATTATGGCATTGATTTCATATTTGCACCACAAGAGTACATGGATTTTTTTGAACGTGATAAATACGCTCTGAACTATGGAATGTGGTGTACATATTGGTGCTAAAAATATACCGGCGGTGTAATTACGCTCATGTGCAGTTCTTGAGTTGGGACATTCTAGACCAAAATAATGCAAACTTGCCTTAAGTAGCCAAAACTTACTGCACCTTCCCCACTTCCAACACCACACAACAACCCAACTCCCAGCCACACTGTGTAATTACAGTATATGGCACAAATTATGTGGACTCCCCTCCAAATGATGGAGTTCAGGTGTTTCCAATGAAGAGTAATGTTAATGCCACAGCATACAAAGACAGAAAACTGTGGGTCCCTGACCTTATGAATACAGTTTGAGGAAGCCCCCTTTCTTCTTCAGTGTACAAATCTTGCAACCATTAGGACATAGTTTGACCAGTTTGGTGAGGAGGAACTTTAACTTTCCTGCACACAACCCTACTGAACACCTTTGGGATGAATTGGAACACTGATTGTGAGCCAGATCTTGACCTCCCAAATGGACAAAACTTCCGACACACTCCAAAATCTTGCTTGTTGAAAGGTTTCCCAGGAGAGTGGAAGCTGTTAAAGCAAACACAAAACCGCAAAAGTAGGTATCGGGTGGGGAGCAACTCTATAACATCATTTTGGAATGGGAAGCCCAACAAGCTCATTAAAGTGTGATAGTCTTCTATAGTCTAAAGTTCGACAAGGTTGAGTTTGGCATTTGGGTTTGGCAGCTCTCTGCAAGGTTGGGGGAACTTTAAAACAATGGTCATGGTTTTGGAATGGAATGTCCAACAAGCACATGCATATGTGATGGTCTACTGGCTATATAGTCCACAGAAACATGGGAGCTAGAAACTGGAGGTGGATCCTCAACTTAGTAGATAAAGGGATCATTGGTTGAGCCAAATGGATTTGGGTTTGGCAGCTCTCCACAATGGTATGGGTGGGGGAGGGACTTTTGGAAAATGGCCATGGTTTTGGAATAGAATGTTCAAAAAACTCATACAGGTGTGATGGTCTTCTGGTCATATAGTCCAAAGAAAGGTGGGAACAAGATGCTGGAGAAGAATCCTCAGCTTTTTAGATAAAGGGATCCTTGGTTGAGCCCAATGGATTTGGATTTGTCAGCTCTCCACAAGGGTGGGGTGGGGTGGGGGGACTCTAAAACAATGGCCATGGTTTTGGAATTGAATGTCCAACAAGCTCATGCAGGTGTGATGGCATTCTGCTCATATAGTCCAAAGAAAGGTGGGAACAAGATGCTGGAGAAGAATCCTCAGCTTTGTAGATAAAGAGATTCTTGGATGAGCCCAATGGATGTCGGTTTGGCAGCTCTCCACCAGGGTGGGAGGGTGGGGGGGGGGGGCTCTAAAACAATGGTCATGGTTTTGGAATGGAATGTCCAACAAGTTTGTGCAGGTGTGATGCTCCTCTGTTCATATAGTCCAAAGAAAGGTGAGAGCAAGATGCTGGAGAAGGATTCTCAACATAGTAGATAAAGGGATCCTGGCTGAGCCCAATGGATTTGGGTTTGGCAGCTCTCCACAAGGGTGGGGGGACTCTAAAACAATGGCCATGGTTTTGGAATGGAACATCCAACAAGCTCATACAGATGTGATGGTCTTCTGGTCATATAGTCCAAAGAAAGGTGGGAACAAGATGCTGGAGAAGACTCCTCAGCTTAGTAGATAAAGGGGTCCTTGGTTGAGCCCAATGGCTTCAGGTTTGGCCCTTGGGTTTGGCAGCTCTCTGCAAAGGGGGGAGGGGGGCCCAGGGATAGGGATAGGGACAGGGGGTCACCCAAATTGACAAGTCTAAATGTAGTTGAACCAGAAGGAGAGCCAAACAAACATTTGGGAGTCCAAAAGCATTTTGTTGATTTCATAATAGACAAAAGGGAAGCCAGAAGGCAGCCAACACATTTTGGGGGTTAAACAATCCCCCCTTTATCAGAGCTTTAACAGTTATGTAAGTGTCCAATAGACTCAGAGTAAGGACTCCTGGGTGGATCAATCTGAGCCAGAAGAATGATCAGTGAATGAGTGGCGTTATCGTGGAGCAGCCCTGATGAAGAGGTGTTTTTGACCCAGAAACAGGTTGGATGCATTCTGTTTTTGTTTTGTCTACTATGGAATAGTAGACAGCTCTTAACAAGGGTGTGTGTGTGGGGGGGGGGGACTCTAAAACAATGGCCATGGTTTTGGAATGGAATTTCTAACAAGCACATGCATATGTGATGGTCTACTGATCATATGTATCCTCAACTTAGCAGATAAAGGGATCCTTGGTTGAGCCCAATGGCTTCAGGTTTGGTCGTTGGGTTTGGCAGCTCTCCGCAGAGGGGGGGACCCCAGGGATAGGGACAGGAGGTCATCCAAATTGAGAATTCTAAATGTAGTTGAACCAGAAGGAGAACCAAACAAACATTTGGGAGTCCAAAAGCATTTTATTGATTACATATTATACGAAAGGGAAGCCAGAAGGCAGCCAGCCAACGCATTTTAGGGGTAAAACAATACCCCCCTTAATCAGGGCTTGAACAGTTATGTGTCCAATGGACTCAGAGTAAGGACTCCTGGGTGGATCAAACTGAGCCAGAAGAATGATCAGTGAACGAGTGTCGTTATCGTGGAGCTGCCCTGATGAAGAGGGGTTTTTGGGCGCTATGGAATCATTAAAATACTTCAGGACTCATAAACTGTCCTAGAGCTTGGCTCTCCTTCTGGTTCAAAAACATTTTGGCCTTGTAGTGACTTCTGTATATGGGATATATATATATTATAAGATAATTAATACATTTATGATAGTATATAATAAAAGTAGGAAGGATAACGGAGATGATGTTCACTTTTTACTTTAATGTTACTGAACCTGATCTCGCCTATGGGACATAATGTTTTAATATCAATGTCTGGGCATTGTACCAGGAAAAAAATGCCCCAGGGAAATACCCGACCAGAGACAAAATACACCTATAGGGTATATAGTCTATATAGTGTATATAGTGTTCTTGCCATGAACTTATTATCTATCATCCCTTTATACTGAGATATGAAAAGATTGCAGGAAATAAAATGTATACATTGAGTCAATCTTGTTCATCAGTATCCAGGGAAATGGAGACCCTGGGATGGTGCACCAGCTTATACATATGTGAGATATATCAACTGTTTGATGTACTTGTGATGAATTGTTTAAATTATGTGGTGTTTTATATATTAAGTGATATTTTTGTCTAAAACACACTATTTTTAATTCTCAATGATCATATATGCAGCACCGATAAAAAAAGTCTCCTGATGAAGCCATCGTATGGCGAAACCTGTAGAGAATTGGAACCTACTGCATTTTTCCATTTACCGTATGAATATTATATGATGACGTTATGCTGATTTTAATGTTTTAAATACAATTTTGATATATTTTATATTTCTGTTGCCACTGTTAAAATCCCATACCTCCTTTTTTGTTACAAGTTACAAATCAAGGGATGTGGAGCCGGTGATTCTCAGACATCCACTAATTCATTGCTATACAGATTTATATACACTCACCGGCCACTTTATTTTAGATACACCTGTTCAATTTCTTGGTAACACAAATTGCTAATCAGCCAATCACATGGCAGCAGCTCAATGCATTTAGGCATCTAGACGTGGTGAAGGCGACTTGCTGAAGTTCAAATCAGAATGGGGAAGAAAGGGGATTGAAATTACTTTGAACGTGGCATGGTTGTTGGTGGCAGACGGGCCAGTCTGAGTATTTCTGGGATTTTCACGCACAACCATCACTCGGGTTTACAGAGAATGATGGGGAAGAGAGAAAATATCCAGTGAGCGGCAGTTGTGTGGAGGAAAATGCCTTGTTGGGGTCAGAGGTCAGAGGAGAATGGGCATACTGGTTGGAGATAATAGAAAGGCAACAGTAACTCAAATAACCACTCGTTACATCCAAGGTATGCAGAATACCATCTCTGAATGTACAACACATCCAACCTTGAAGCAGATGGGCTACAGCAGTAGAAGACCACATCGGGTGCCACTCCTGTAAGGCTAAGAACAGGAAACTGGGGCAACAATTGGCACAGGATCACCAAACTTGGACAATAGAAGATTGGAAAATTGTTGCCTGGTCTGATGAGTCTGGATTTCAGCTGCGACATTCAGATGGTGGGGTCAGAATTTGGCGCATGGATCCATCCTGCCTTGTATCACTGGTTCAGGCTGGCGGTGGTGGTGTAATGGTGTGGGGGATGGGCACACTTTGCGCCCCTTAGTACCAGTTGAGCGTCATTTAAACGGCACGGCCTACCTGAGTATTGTTGCTGACCATGTCCATCCCTTTATGACTACAGTGTCCCCATCTTCTGATGGCTCCTTCCAGCAGGATAATGCACCATGTCACAAAGCTCCAATCATCTCACCACTGGACAATGAGGTCCCTGCACTCCAATGGCCTCACTCACCACATCTCATCCAATCATCTCACCACTGGACAATGAGGTCCCTGCACTCCAATGGACTCCACACTCACCACATCTCCAATGGTTTCCACACTCACCACATCTCCAATGGCTTCCACACTCACCACATCTCCAATGGCCTCCACACTCACCACATCTCCAATGGCCTCCACACTCACCACATCTCCAATGGCTTCCACACTCACCACATCTCCAATGGCTTCCACACTCACCACATCTCCAATGGCTTCCACACTCACCACATCTCCAATGGCCTCCACACTCACCACATCTCCAATGGCTTTCACACTCACCACATTTCCAATGGCCTCCACACTCACCACATCTACAATGTCCTCCACACTCACCACATCTCCAATGGCTTTCATACTCACCACATCTCCAATGGCCTCCACACTCACCACATCTCCAATGGCCTCCACACTCACCACATCTCCAATGGCTTTCACACTCACCACATCTCCAATGGCTTCCACACTCACCACATCTCCAATGGCCTCCACACTCACCACATCTCATCCAATAGAGGACCTTTGGGATGTGGTGGAACTGCGTGATGCCACCATGTCACTATGGACCAAAATCTCTGAGGAACGTTTCCAACACCTTGTTGTATCTAAGCCACGACAGGCAGTAAAAGGAAATCTACCAGGGGTCCTAACTCTTCCCTTCTACATTAAAACAATAACAATAAATATAAAGATTTGGCTTTAGATACACTTTAACAAGACTTGATGAGACATTATTGAATTTAGCAAACAATCATACAGCTATCCAGGGAATTGGTCAATAACAGAGCTGGTGGAAAAACAGGAAGTCCCAAGGACTCCAGCTCGGGGACCGTCCCAGAATATTAGTTACATTTGGTGACAGTGTATAGAATATCCTCCCCTTGTAACAGGTCCTGGTCATGTGACCTCACCACTTTCTAGAGCCCCTTCTCTGTGATGTCAACCCAAGTGGTCAGCCATGTTAACGCAATCAAAATCCAGAGTCCCCAGACCAATGCAGATTACAAACGCACAATTTTATCCAACCCAGATTCAGGTTCCTCCATAGAAAGGTGGGACGGGTCACTTACCCTGGGGGGTCTGCAGTCAGCCCAGACAGCAGAAAGGTGGGGGGCAGTCGGACATCAGTGCGCCGTATGTGTCGTGTCTGCGTTGGTGGTGGGAAGTGAGAGGTGACCCTTCGACTGGATCCCCTGTCACTCATTAACCAGACTGGCTGCTGATTTATAACTAACAGACCCACATCATATCTACCCTTCTCCAGTCCCCAGAGGAAATCTACATAGATAGATAGATAGATAGATAGATAGATAGATAGATAGATAGATAAATATAGATAGATAGATAGATAGATAGATAGATAGATAGATAGATAGATAGATAGACAGTTAGATAGATAGATAGATGGATAGATAGATAGATAATAGATAGATAATTAATAGATATATAGATACTAGATAGATAGATAGATAGATAGATAGATAGATAGATAGATAGATAGATAGATAGAAAGATAGATAATAGACAGTTAGATAGATAGATAGATAATAGATAGATTAATAGATAGATAGATAGATAGATAGATAGATAGATAGATAGATAATAGATAGATAATTAATAGATATATAGATACTAGATAGATAGATAGATAGATAGATAGATAGATAGATAGATAGATAGATAGATAGAAAGATAGATAATAGACAGTTAGATAGATAGATAGATAATAGATAGATTAATAGATAGATGGATAGATGATAGATAGATAGATAGGTAGATAGATAATTAGATAGATAATA
>BLSH010087128.1:1897542-1923047 GCA_018402905.1 Glandirana rugosa
CACCTTTACCCTCAGCTTATTTAGCAAGGCAGTGGTCGTCTTGGAGGTGTTTGGGGTCGTTATGTTGGAATACTGCCCTGCAGCCCAGTCTCTGAAGGGAGGGGAAGCTCTGCTTCAGTATGTCACAGTACATGTTGGCATTCATGGTGCCCTCAATGAACTGTAGCTCCCCAGTGCCGGCAGCACTCATGCAGCCCCAGACCATGACACCCCCACCACCATGCTTGGCTGTAGGCAAGAGAGAGATGCAGGGTGATGGGGAAGGGGGGTGCAGGGTGATGGGGGGGGTCTTCCCTATACTTTGAACTTTCTCAGTCTCAATGATACATTGTTTCTCCTGATGATCTCTTCTCTCTCCACCGTCCAATCCCCATCCTCATCTCACACGATTTTTGTTTTTTGCCTTTCTGTTCCAGGCAGGAAATGTCGCTGCAAATTCAACCAACATCAAAGGTAAGGCGATCGCCTATGACCCCGCCCTCTGACTTTTATTTCCCATTTGCCCCGGAGCACTGCCATCCGAATATCCATAGAGTCACGCATCCATATTGTTGCCGCTCAGAAGAAGTTAAATCCGACCTCCGGCCTTCCCTTCAATCTTGAACGGTTGTAGCGGCTCCTCTCCTGGACTGAAACGGCTTCCTCTGATTTCACTGCACACTGTGAGCTTCTCATAATGTGCATTAGAAGCTGCAGCATGTCAGATGGTGTCCTGTGTCATTTTGTGGCTGGAGGACATCCAGCATCATCTAACCCTTTCCTCCCAAGCCTGGCTGACCCTGGCCCCACCCCTTTCTTTCATTGGTTTTCAGTTCAGAGAGAGAGAGAGAGAGAGAGAGAAAGAATGAATAGATAGATAGATAGATAGATAGATAGATAGATAGATAGATAGATAGATAGATAGATAGATAGGTAGGTAGGTAGATAGGTAGGTAGGTAGGTAGGTAGATAGATAATAGATAGATAGGTAGGTAGGTAGATAGATAGGTAGGTAGATAGATAGATAGATAGATAGATAGATAGATAGATAGATAGATAGGTAGGTAGGTAGATAGATAGGTAGGTAGGTAGGTAGGTAGATAGATAGATACGATAGATAGAATAATAGATAGATAGATAGATAAATAGATAGATAGATATTGGATGGTAGATAGATAGATAGGTAGGTAGATAGATAGTAGATAGATAGATAGATAGATAGATAGATAGATAGATAGATAGATAGATAGATAGATAGATAGATAGATAGATAGGTAGATAGATAGATAGATAGGTAGGTAGATAGATAGATAGATAGATATTGGATGGTAGATAGATAGATAGGTAGGTAGATAGATCATCTTCCTTGCCCTGAAACTAGTAACTAGTCAACAGCTTCTATCAGGAGCTTTTCGCACAAATATACAGCTTACTGAGAAATACTAATTGATAAGAATACCAGATGTGGAGGACTTTCAGTCACTTTCAGTCACCAGCAGATGGCACACATTGGGCTGTCTTGGTATTTAATGTTATGCTCCTTCCTCACACCAGATGGCACTAAAATTCAAAGCAATCCTGTCCTGAGAAAATACAAGGCCTGCTAAACTCTCTTTGGAAAAATTCTAGTTCAGTTGCCTGTTATGCTGATCCAGTGTATCTAATCCAGTGTTCTGGTGTGATCAGATCACCGTCCTGGGGGGTTCATCTTACAGAACAGCTCAGCTAGCCATGGCAGCACCAGTGGTGGGTCAGTGATCTTCCTCCTGGGCCACAGACAGCGACACAAACCAAACTGTCCCCCATAAGAGAGGGTCTGTCTCTGTATGGGGGGGGGGGGGGTCTGTCTCAATATGGAGGGTCTGCCCTTTTATGAAGAGTCTTCTTTCGGATGGAGGGTCTTCTTTGGAGTGGTGATTCCACTTCAGTATGGAGGTCTGGTCTCTATATGGAGTTTTTCTATATGTATGGGGGTTCCATCTGAGCATGGAGGGTCTGTCTCTGAATGGGGGGATCTGTCTCAATATGGAGGGTCTGCCCTTTTATGAAGAGTCTTCTGGGTGGAGGATCTTCTTTGGAGTGGTGATTCCATTTCAGTATGGCAGTCTGGTCTCTATATGGAGTTTTTATATATGTATGGAGGTTCCATCTCAGCATGGAGGGTCTGTCTCTGAATGGGGGGATCTGTCTCAATATGGAGGGTCTGCCCTTTTATGAAGAGTCTTCTTCTAGATGGAGGATCTTCTTTGGAGTGGTGATTCCGTTTCAGTATGGAGGTCTGGTCTCTATATGGAGTTTTTGTATATGTATGGGGGTCTCATCTCAGCATGCAGGGTCTGTCTCGTTATTGGGGGTCTGTCTTCGGATGGGGGTGTCTGTCTCGATATGGAAGGGCTGCTTCTTTATGTAGAATCATGCTGGAGATGGGAGAACTGGCTCTGTATAGAAGATCTGTCTCGTTATGGAGGTTCTATCTTTGGATAGGAGGCCTGTCTCGGTATGGGGGGGTCTGCATTTAAAATGGGGAGTCTGCTTCTGGATGTAGGGTCTTCATTGGGATGGTAGTTCTACTTCAGGGTGGAGGTCGTGACTCTGTATGGAGGGTATGCCTCTCTATGGAGGATTATACTAGGGATGGAGGGACTGACTATGTTGAGTCTATTGTATTGAAGGTCTGTCTGTGGATGGGGTGGTCTGTCTCAGATTGGATGGTCTGCCTTTTTATGGAGAGTCCTCTTCTGCGTGGAGAATCTTTATTGAGATGGAGCTCCTGCTTTGAGATGGAAGCCCTGTCTCTGTATGGAGAGTCTGTCTCTCTATGGGGGAATTATAATAGGGATGAGGAGACTGACTATGGGAGTCTGTCGTTGTATTGAAGAGCTGTCTGTGAAAGGGTGGGTCTGTCTCAGTATGGAGGGTCTGCTTCAGGATGGAAGGTTTCTGTTGGGATGAAGCTCCTGCTTCAGGATGGAGGGACTGACTGTGTATGAAGGGTCTATCTTGGGATTGAGGTTCTGCCTCTGTATTGGATCTGTGTCTAAAGTGCAATGCTTGGGGTGGTGGGTCAGATTTGGGATGGTTCCTAGGCCCCGCCCACTGGTTTGCAATTTATAGATATAGCGGTGGCGACACACAGAAACAGAAATGCTCAGGTACAGCAGTGTTTTCCTCTAACAACGCATGTGTGTATTTTAGTGAACCCAACATTTTCAGTTTGACCAAAGTAAAAACAAAGGCTCTATCTGATGACTAGAAGAATATTTTGTTTGCACTTTTATTTGCAAGGAAGCACAGCAGTAGTTTTGCAGAGAGACATAAACAATGCAACCAAATAATAAGACGTCAATCAAAAGAAAATGGCAACACAAAAAAATTTGAAAGGGTATTATTATGTTTATTTAAAAAAATTATCATTTATAAGGCTGACATTGGCTGCTTTGGAACATGAAACCTATACTTTGGTATAGGAGGGCCTTTGTATGGGGGAGTCTGTCTCATTATTGAGGGTCTGCCTGTCTATGGGGGGTCTGTCTCGTTATGGAGGCTCTATCTATGTATAAAGGGTCTGTCTCTGGATTGAAGAGTCATTCTCTGTGTGGAACCTCTATCATGGTATGAAAAGTCTGCCCCTTTATGGGGAGTCTGCTTCTGGATGGTGGATATTCATTGGGATGGTGGTTCTGCTTCAGTTTGGAGATCCTGTCTTTGTATGGAAGGTCTGTTTCTGGATTTGGGGTTATGTCTTGGTATCAAGGGCCTGATTTTTTTTTTAGGATTATGCTGGAAATGGAGGGACTGTCTCTGTATGAAAGATCTGTCTCAGTATAGATAGTCGGTCTATGGATAGGGAGTCTATCTTGGTATGGAGGGTCTGCCCCTTTGTAAAGAACCTGATTATGGATGGAGGGTCTTCTTTGGGGTGGTGATTCTGCTTTGGTATGGATTTCCAGTCCCTGTATAGTGTGTTTCTATATGTATGAGGGTTCCATCTCTGCTTGGAGGGTCTGTCTCTGGAAGGGGGTGCCTGTCTCAGTATGGAGGGTCTACTTCTTTATGAAGGATTATGCTGGGGATAAAAGGCTCGGCTCTGTATGGAGGTTCTGTCTT
Organism: Glandirana rugosa; assembly: GCA_018402905.1. NCBI lineage: Eukaryota > Metazoa > Chordata > Amphibia > Anura > Ranidae > Glandirana > Glandirana rugosa. The sequence goes on from BLSH010087128.1 coordinate 1,901,629, forward strand.
GATAAATAGGGCCTGTCTCTGGAGTGGGAGGTCTGCCTCAGTATGGAGAGTCTGCATTTTTAATGGGGAGTCTGCTCCTGGATAGAGGATCTTTGTTAGCATGGTGGCTCTGGTTTGGGATGAAGGAACTGGCCCTGTATGGAGGGTCTGTCTGCGGACGGGGTGGTCTATCTCAGTATGGAGGGTCTGCCTTTTTATGTGGAGTCTGCTTCTGAGTAGAGGGTCTTCGTTGAGATGGAGCTTCTGCTTCAGGATGGAAGTCTTGCCTCTGTATGGAGGGTCTGCCCCTCTATGGGGGATTATACTCAGGATGGAAGGAGTGGCTCTGCATGAAGGACCTGTCTTGGTATATAGGGGTTGTCCCTAGATGGGGAAGTCTGCCTCATTATGGAGGGTTAGCCTTTTTATGGGGAGTCTGCTTCTGTATAGAGGGTCTCTGTTGGGATGGTGGTTCTGCTTTGAGATGGAAGTACTGTTTTTGCATGGATGATCTCGCCATCTATGGAGGATTATCCTCACAATGGAGGGACTGGCTCTGTATGAAGGATCTATCTCAGGATTGAGGTTCTGCCTCTATGGGTAGGAGGCTTGGATCTGGGATGGTTCCCAGACAACAACCAGCCATAGGCAGGCCCCATCTACTAGTCTGCAGCTTGCAGATATCGAAGGATCTACACACAGAAGCAAGACTCCCAGGTATAGAAGCTTACAATTATTGGGTAAGGGCTACACACGTTGGATTCTAACGGTGACCCATGTCTACACTTAGAGTACAAAATAATAACACAAAATACTAAGAATACATGTAACCTTCGCCCTACTCTGTGTATCCTTATTATCTTATATTTTTATAGTTTATTTTTGTAAAATCATATGTGATTTACAGTAGTATATCAATTACAGGTACTGTATTGAATCATAAGCAGCTGTAGTATTTTCACATCATTTCCTTTTCACAGGCTAAAATACTTCTATTGGTAAGATCTCTGCAGCAAGTTCCCGGATCTGCACACTGTGCCCATAATTTAATGAATTGTCCCATTCAGGTTGCAACACATTGAAGCTATTACATCAGAATATAAAATTGATTAATGTAGCTATTACATTTCATTGGAGTGTGCACAGATCTTTAGCAAGCAGGAATGGCCTAAAGCACATGGGATGGGCAGAGCGCCCATTATTCAACCACTTGCTCATTAGGGTTGCCAACATTATTGATCAGGAAGCAGGAATAATCCAGGTTCTCTCGGGATCCCTGAAAAGATACACATGAAAGTCGTTAAGGTGAGGAATTCACCGCCATTGTTCTAAAGGGGTTGATTTATTTTTATATGTGTTCTCTTGTTTTATACCTTAATGGGATGACTGCAAAGACCAAACAGCATAGGACAACTCCAGATGGATTGTGGGTAAGAGTTTGAAGGAACCCTGCTTTTCTGAAATATTTGATTTTGATAAGAGCAGATACTGAGGGTATGATGGTCAATATTGCAAGCCATTAATCAAGTTGCTGGATAAGGCTTTGCTGGACACTTCATTGCAGCCATTGGACAAGCTATTGCAGCCACTAGGATGAACCATTGAACATGCCATTGATCACCCGATGGGAAAATCTTTGGATAAGCCATTGGACAAGCCATTGCAGACATTGGTCATCCCATGGAAACATCTTTGGATACACCATTGCAGACATTGGATGAGCCATTGCAGAGATTGGTCATCCCATGGGCAAATCTTTGGATCAGTTATTGCAGACCTTGGATGAGCCATTGGACAAGCTATTGCAGCCACTATATGAGCCATTGAACATGCCATTGGTCATCCCATGGGCAAAACTTTGGATAAGCCATTGGAGACATTGGATGAGCCATTGGACAATCCATTGCAGACATTGGTCACCCCATGGGCAAATCTTTGGATAAGCCATTGCAGACATTAGATGAGTCATTGCAGACATTGGTCATCCCATGGGCAAATCTTTAGATAAGCCATTTCAGACATTGGATGAGCCATTTCAGACATTTGTCATTCCATGGGCAAATCTTTGTATAGGCCATTGCAAACATTGGATGAGCCATTGGACAGTCTATTGCAGCCACTAGATGAGCCATTGGACATGCCATTGGTCATCCCATGGGCAAATCTTTGGATAAGCCATTGCAGACATTGGATAAGCCATTGGGAAAGCAATTGCAGACCAGACATTGGTCATCCCATGGGCAAATCTTTGGATAAGCCATTGTAGACATTGGATGAGCCATTGGACTAGCCATTGCAGACATTGGTGGTCATCCCATGGGCAAATCTTTGGATAAGCAATTGCAGACATTGGATAAGCCATTGGGAAAGCAATTGCAGACATTGGTCATCCCATGGGCAAATCTTTGGATAAGCCATTGTAGACATTGGATGAGCCATTGGACTAGCCATTGCAGACATTGGTCATCCCACGTGCAAATCTTTGGATAAGCAATTACAGACATTGGATAAGCCATTGGGAAAGCAATTGCAGACATTGGTCATCCCATGGGCAAATCTTTGGATAAGCCATTGCAGACATTGGATGAGCCATTGGACAAGCCATTGCAGACATTGGTCATCCCAAGAGCAAATCTTTGGATAAGCCATTTCAGACATTGGTCATCCCATGGGCAAATCTTTGGATAGGCCATTGCAAACATTGAATGAGCCATTGCACAGTCTATTGCAGCCACTAGAAGAGCCATTGGACATGCCATTGGCCATCCCATGGGCAAATCTTTGGATAAGCCATTGCAGACATTGGATAAGCCATTGGACCAGCCATTGCAGAAATTGGTCATCCCATGGGAAAATCTTTGGATAAGCCATTGCAGACATTTGATGAGCCATTGGGAAAGCAATTGCAGACATTGGTCATTCCCTGGGCAAATCTTTGGATATGCCATTGTAGACATTGGATAAGCCATTGGACAAGCCATTGCAGACATTGGTCATTGCATGGGCAGATCTTTGGATAAGCCATTGCAGACATTGGATAAGCCATTGGACTAGCCATTGCAGACATTGGTCATCCCATGGGCAAATCTTTGGATAAGCAATTGCAGACATTTGATGAGCCATTGGAAAAGCAATTGCAGACATTGGTCAACCCATGGACAAATCTTTGGATAAGCCATTGCCGACATTGGATGAGCCATTGGACAAGCCATTGCAGGCATTGGTCATCCCATGGGCAAATCTTTAGATAAGCCATTGCAGACATTGGATGAGCCATTGGAAAAGCCATTGCAGACATTGGTCATCCCAAGAGCAAATCTTTGGATAACCCATTGCAGCCATTGGATAAGTCATTGCAGTAGCCATTGCTACCACTGGACAAGCCGTTAGGAATGCCATTGCAGCATTTGGATTAGCAATTGCAACAAATGGAAGAGCTCAGCTCAGCTTAGCTTTAGTTCTTCAAAGGAAAACCCATCCTCACTAATAAGGTAAACCATTCTTGTCAACAGGGAGTAGTGGAATTGTGAGTTTTAGTTTCTCATAAATTTTGTCAAAAAAGGAAATTTCAGAAAAATGTGATTCCAGCAAAATGCATTAGGGTGGATTTTATTGTTACCTTCCCCATTAACTCCAATGCACTCAGCTCTATTGAACTGGCAACATTTTGCTAAAACCTCCAGATTTTTACAGACATTTTGTGAAATGAAAACTGAAATTTGTTAATTTTCACTGCTTTCAGCCTGGAGCCTTCCCATAGACTACTATACACTACTATGCCAATACACACCAGCGCTAAATTCCCGGCACCATTATCTACTGCTTTACTCTTTAGACCACCTCAGAAGTGTTAATTATTCTGTATAATGCAGTTTGTGTAGTGACAACAGCGTGCATTGGTGGATCTTTCTTTTTTTTGTTTGTTTGGGGGGGGGGGGGGTTACCATTTCTTGACAACATAAAATCCATTATTGCTGTAACAATGTAACTTTTGTAAACATAAGAACACAGAGTGAGTATTTTTAAGCTCTGACATCAGCAGGTTTGCAACTTCCTCCTGTTACTACTATTGTGAGCGTCTAGACAGGATGTGAGTTGCTCAAACTCAGCCACGCGGCAGATCACGACCCCCCCCACCATGGCGTCCTGCAAACTGCACATGGCCTGAGACAAAAATGGCCTGCAGTGGGGATAAATATGTATTTCCTGCCAGAAGTAATGTTTATGAGACATGAGGATACCTTCTGTTCTAAGAAGACTTTGCTGTGCTACACACTGGCTGGAGGGCTTTTTGTTTCCTTTAGTCCGGTTTCAACATAACCTGTTTGCTTATACTCTCTCGTTGGGATCCAAACCCTACTACGTGGTTTCCATGCCCTGCACTGATGATGGTGCCTGAACTCTATAAAGGGTAAGGCAAACCCATTTGCCTGTGCAGCCCATAGGTCAGTGGTGTATTTTGGTTTTGCGCTGTCTTAGGCAAGACTAAAAATGCCCATGCGTTAATGTAAATTTTACTATCCATAGGTGACACTTTAAAAGCCTTTACAGGATACCACTTTAGATTAACAGAGGAGGTCTAGTGCTAGAATTACTGCCCACGATATGAGGTTCCCAGCAATACCTCACATTTGTGGGACGATCGCTGTTTGCGTGCGTGTATGGGAGGACGGGGGCAATTTAATTTTTATTTTTAATCATTAATTTATTTTTTTTATCACTTTTATTGCGGTCACAAGGAATGTAAAAATCCTTTGTGACAGTAATAGGCGGTGACAGGTCCTCTTTATGGAGAGATCTTGGGTCTATAATGAATGTAAACATCCTTTGTGACATTAATAGGCAGTGACAGGTCCTCTTTATGGAGAGATCTGGGGTCTATAATGAATGTAAACATCCTTTGTGACAGTAATAGGTGGTGACAGGTCCTCTTTATGGAGAGATCTGGGGTCTATAATGAATGTTAACATCCTTTGTGACATTAATAGGCAGTGACAGGTCCTCTTTATGGAGAGATCTGGGGTCTATAATGAATGTAAACATCCTTTGTGACAGTAATAGGAGGTGACAGGTCCTCTTTATGGAGAGATCTGGGGTCTATAATGAATGTAAACATCCTTTGTGACATTAATAGGCAGTGACAGGTCCTCTTTATGGAGAGATCTGGGGTCTATAATGAATGTTAACATCCTTTGTGACATTAATAGGCAGTGACAGGTCCTCTTTATGGAGAGATCTGGGGTCTATAATGAATGTAAACATCCCTGTGACAGTAATAGGCAGTGACAGGTCCTCTTTATGGAGAGATCTGGGGTCTATAATGAATGTAAACATCCTTTGTGACATTAATAGGCAGTGACAGGTCCTCTTTATGGAGAGATCTGGGGTCTATATTGAATGTAAACATCCTTGTGACAGTAATAGGCAATGACAGGTCCTCTTTATGGAGAGATCTGGGGTCTATAATGAATGTAAACATCCTTTGTGACAGTAATAGGAGGTGACAGGTCCTCTTTATGGAGAGATCTGGGGTCTATAATGAATGTAAACATCCCTGTGACAGTAATAGGCAGTGACAGGTCCTCTTTATGGAGAGATCTGGGGTCTATAATGAATGTAAACATCTTTTGTGACAGTAATAGGCAATGACAGGTCCTCTTTATGGAGAGATCTGGGGTCTATAATGAATGTAAACATCTTTTGTGACAGTTATAGGTGGTGACAGGTCCTCTTTATGGAGAGATCTGGGGTCTATAATGAATGTAAACATCCCATGTGACAGTAATAGGCAATGCCAGGTCCTCTTTATGGGGAGATCTGGGGTCTATAATGAATGTAAACATCTTTTGTGACAGTAATAGGCGGTGACAGGTCCTCTTTATGGGGAGATCTGGGGTCTATAATGAATGTAAACATCTTTTGTGACAGTAATAGGCAGTGACAGGTCCTCTTTATGGGGAGATCTGGGGTCTATAATGAATGTAAACATCCCATGTGACAGTAATAGGCGGTGAAAGGTCCTCTTTATGGAGAGATCTGGGGTCTATAATGAATGTAAACATCCCATGTGACAGTAATAGGCAATGCCAGGTCCTCTTTATGGGGAGATCTGGGGTCTATAATGAATGTAAACATCTTTTGTGACAGTAATAGGCGGTGACAGGTCCTCTTTATGGGGAGATCTGGGGTCTATAATGAATGTAAACATCTTTTGTGACAGTAATAGGCAGTGACAGGTCCTCTTTATGGGGAGATCTGGGGTCTATAATGAATGTAAACATCCCATGTGACAGTAATAGGCGGTGAAAGGTCCTCTTTATGGAGAGATCTGGGGTCCCTACTCTGCACTTAAAAGTATTCAAAACACCAAGATCTGTGATTTGTAAAAACTGGCACCAATGGTTCCCAAGTAAACCAGAAGTCAAAGCCAATCCCAGCTTTGCTTGGCTGTCCAGCCAGCCGGCGGATGTGCCAGTTGGTCACTTGGGTCTCCCGGTGGGGCGAAGCCCCGGGAGAGCCGTGGCAGGTGGCAGGAGGCGTCCCTTCCCACTGCTTGTAATAGCAATCAAATGGCTAGTAAGCTGCTCCCATTGCTATTACAAGACAGCTGAAAGCTCTAAAAAACGATACCAGGGTGATTATGGGCCCTGGATTTTAAGGGAACACTACTCTTGAGTGTGTATGCCTGGGGACCCTTGCTGGAAATGTGGCATATAGCCCCTTAACATGGATCCCAGAGTCTGTGCGTCTTGGGGAAACATGGACTTGAATCCAAAGTAACATTACTCCAAGGGTCCCCCTGGTATACAGCTCACAAAGAGTAGCGTTCCCTTGAAAACCAGGGCCCATAGTCAGTAGGCAAGAGGCTAACATTCAGTCCCCTCCAAAAGCCTCTGTCCCGGGTGAGTCTATCACAGGCATCGTCCCAGTACAGACGACCCCCCCCCAACAATGCCGTCCTATGCAAACACCTTGTTTGCCTAATGGTAGATACGCCCCTGCCATAGGTACAGGTCTACCTAATCCAGCCCTGGTCACCCTCATCTTGTCTTGATTTCTGTAGGCTATCTGGATGGGTATCTTACCTTTTTCTTTGTCTTCGGTGAATCTTAAAGCAGACATCAATGAAAAGAGAAAAACAAGGAAAAAGGAGAAAGTAAAGATTAGTTTGTTCTGTATAAACAGATCAGCTTTGAAGGCCACTAAGTAACGAAATTCATACCTTCGAAGCGGCTGATCTCAGTCTCCTGCAGGTCGGTCACCGCCGGGTTCTCTTTGCCGATGTTGTGGTCCAGGTCAGTCATACTTATATTAGTCCGGTAACTACCAACGGAGACCAAATCTGCGGAGGGACAAGAAGACATAACAATGGAGATATGAAGGATGCCATTGCTGGGAATGTCTGTTTCCTGGCTGTCATGTTGATCCACTGGCTTCGATACTTTCTCATTCTCTGTCCTGGGAACAAGTAAGTAGCTTAGGAATTTCAGGGGGAACTCTGGGATACAAATCAGCATGGACCCCAGCAAGTATTTAAAAGGCTACTTTAAAATGCAACTGCCATTTTTCAGGCTTCAGCAGTTTCATTGCCCCCACCCCCTTCAACATCCTCTTATTATATTGAACATGGGAGTGACAACTCTGCTCTGCATTCAGGAGCAGTGCAGCACGGTTGACACCCTATCATAGGAAACTGCATTAGGTGGTGTAGCATCCCTGTGACACCCCAAAAGCAGGATAGCACCTCTGGAGATGGGCTAGCATTTCACCCCAGGGCATGAGGGTGGGAAGGGGGTGAGAAAGGATATCGGGTGCCAGTTACCATTATCTTTTTAAAGTTTTATTGCAGAACAGTTAAGGAGGTACAGATTGGGGTCCCAGATACCTTAGCAGATCACTTACAGACTCTCAAGATCCAGATCAATGTTCAGCTTCATGGAGTCAGAACCTTTAAAGTGGGAGTAAATGCCCATCTCTGACTTTTACCTATAGGCAAGCCTACAATAAGGCTCACCTATAAGGTGCTGTGAATATTTACTGTACATGCAGCCGGTGACATCACCGGCGCCTGTGCTCTGAAGGAACGGCCGTCCAGGCTGTTCCTTCAGAGTCCTGAGCCGTAAATGGCGGCTCCCACACGCATGCACTTGAGTGATGCCATCGCGGCTCCGGACAGTCACACAGCTGGAGGAAGACCAGGTGAAGATAAGAGCGCCTGCAACGGTTACAGCGCGTCGCTGGAAGGCTTCTTTTCAGGTACATTTAACATAACGTGCTAGTATGCAATGCTATCGGATCGGGTTCAGAAAAGGTAAGTATAGTGAGTTTTTCTTTACAGGGCTAGAGAGGTTAGTGTTAGACTGATAGATGCAGGGATTTTAGATTTAGGGTGTACTTCCACTTTGAGTTGTCTTGTGATTTCTTACTGTCGTATGCTAGTATCACTGTTCAATATTCACAAACAAAACTTCGTTTTTAGAATACTTATATTTCCTTCAGCCAATCCAGTAGGAGGTTTAGGTCACTGGTGCATGCTAGGGGAGGATATAAATACTTGGGACAGGCCATGTGCTCACTTTCTTAGGTTAGTGTTAGACTGGGGGGGGGGGGGTCTATAGATGCAGGGATTTTAGGGTGGACTTCTACTTTAAGCTTAGGGAAAAAAACAGTTGAAAAACAATCAGTCTGAGCCAACTACAGGCCTGCCAAAAACTATACTGAGACAGGAGCCCCTGTTTAGGGCAAGGGGGCTTCAATGGACTTTACCGGAAGTCTCAAAAAGCCTGCTCTCTGTGGCACCATAGAGAAGATTTTCCCTCACTTCCTGTGCTGCTGACAATCAGGGCTGGTGCAAGGATTTTTGACACCCTGGACGAAACATCATTTTGCAGCCCCCCTTGGCCCCACCCCTGACTCCACCCCCTTCCCCCTGTCCAGCCTGATCAGCGCCAATCAAATGCAGTCTGATCAGCGCCAATCAAATACAGCTTCACCAGCGCCAATCAATACAGCTTCACCTGTGTCCATCAAATACAGCCTCATGGGGGGGGGGGGTGGGGGTGGAGGGGGAGGTGGGGTATTTGGCAGATCAGTCACTATTTCCATATACAATTGCAAATAACATGTGATAATACAATCTCATAATCTCAGTCAGTCAGTGTCAGTTTTTACATGAATCAATGCAGAGCAGCCAATGACCGATCAACAGTGGCCAGGCGTCCTAGGCGGCAGTGTGCCCTACTCCGCCTAGTGTAAGAGCCAGCCCTGCTGACAATGTGTCCCCAGGAGAGGAGGTGTAGGACAATTTTCAGAGGGGACATAGACTGTAATAAAAAGATACTCTTTTTTTAAGTGGTTTTAGGAAAGTCCCCAGAAGATACCCTTTAAATAAAATGTTTTGTAATGCTTGGACAATTTGCTGCCATTTAATGACTAGGAAAATGGGCATTCAAATGAAACTTGTGCTGATAAGTTTTGCACAATTTTATTTGCCCCCCCCTACCTCCAATAAATAAGATTACATGTACAAATGGTAATACCTACCTGAATTCTTCCTCTGTCTCAGTCTGACAAATAAGAAGACAGCACAGACCACCAGTACAGCGGCACACACAGAGACCACGGCGGCGGTGACGGTGCCGCTCTTGTTGTTGCCAGCGCTAGAAACGGGCAAGGAAAAGATGTAGTCAATAAAAAGTCACAAAACATTAAAGTTAACCTGTCTGTGAACAACAAACTTTAAAAATGAGTGAAAGGTTAGCATATAAGCACCCAAAGAAGTTTACAGGGGGCTTGGATTCTGGTCTTCAAGCTTCGACTAGTAGTGATGAAGGCCAACCCTTGCTCCTGCACCCTTCTATTTGCCCAACCACCATGATGATGGGTGGCCTTGCAGGCCAACAGTGAAATAGGAGGTTGTAGAGTGACTCCTTCACTTTTTCAGTGTAGGTATTGTAAGTGTATGCAAATATCTTTTTGGTTTTGAATAAAGAAGGGAATGGATAGGACCTCTGTAAGATTTTTTTTGTCTCCCGCCAAGGAGATTTCCCTTTATTTAATATCCTATAGACACAGCAGGAAGTAAGAGGATATTTCTCCAAATCCAGGAGACACTTCAGTTGTCACCAACCTAGGTCTGTCCATTGGGGGAATTCCCCTCTCCTGCTTTTCCAATGACAGCTCAAATATTTGGGATTTCGCAACAATTTTGTTCTGACAAATTGCAAGGGCGAATCTTTCCAATGGGGACAGCAGCAAAAACCCAAAGGAGAAAAAGATGGTGGCACTCCACACATTTAACGCAGGGGTAGCTTTATTGGTCACTGTGGCTGAGTCAAGCTTTTAGGTGAAAGGTCCCAGGCGAGGACTTTGCTTGTCTGGAACGAAAACGCTACACCTACATTGCGTTTTAATGGAGTACCACTGTCTTCTTCTCCTGGTTTAGGCATTGGACGAGCCCTGGTTGGCTTCTGGCACACAGTCAGCCAATAGAGTGACCCAGTGTAATGGGCTTGGTAGATTGGTGAACATATTTCTTCAGCAGTAGAAACCCTACAGGGGTGCTAACGCTTCCACATTCTATTCAAAACTAGAAAAAAAAGTTTTGGCTTTACATATACTTTAATGTTTACCAGGGGCGTGGCTAGGTCTACAAAAGATCTGGGGCTAGAGCCCATAGCAGCAAAGTAAAGAAAGTCATACGCTTGAGTGGGCATACACACATATATATAATATACATGTGTGTGTGTGTATATATATATATATATATATATATATATATATATAAATATTGTTACATACCTGAGTGTGGATTCCCCTTACATCAGGGTCCCCAGAGAGATATACCTGCTAATTGCAGAACTGCACCCACCCGGTAAGAGACTCGGGGCTATGGGCCCCAGACTCGGGGCTATAGCCCCAATAGCCACCCCCTAGCAACGCCCCTGATGTTTACTATTGGGTATGGTCTGGCCTATGGTGGATGGCCAATTGTGTTAACTTGTGATTGAGGCATAACCCCCAGAGGATGGGCTGCATTGCACCAATGAAAAAAACACGTGATGGAGGCTTCTGAAGGTTGATCAGTGGACATGAAATCACATCTGTGGGCTCATTAAATTGGGCTCCCAGCACATCAACTGAACACAAAAAAATACTTCGACTCTATACTCAAACTTTAGGCTTCCATCAGGCCACACCCATAATACTAATAAAATGCAATTTTCTGAAATATAACAGAGGTCTCTGCAGATTCGTTCAGAACTAACCTGGAAGGGGTGACAATCACTTGCACGTTTCTTGACTCTCCAGCAAGGTTTGCCCGTGCGTTGATATTGGATACGCCCCTGCTGGGTTCTGGGGTAAGGAAAGACAGGTATTTAGTCGACTACAACAGTGGTCTCCAAACTGCAGCCCAGGGGCCAGATGTGGCCCTTTGCTTACTTTTACCTGGCCCCTGGGGCATTAATTCCCACACCATCAGCAACAGTGGGGCATTGTTCCTGGCACTGACTTCGACAATGGGGCACTATTCCTCCCACTGGCACCTATGATGAGGCACTATTCCCCCACTGACACCAATGATCGGGCACTATTCCTCCAACTGACACCAGTGATCGGGCACTATTCCTCCCACTGACACCAATGAGGGGGCACAATTCCTCCCACTGGCACCAATGATGGAACACTATTCCTCCCACTGATACCAATGATGTAGCACTATTCCTCCCACTGATACCAATGATGGGGCACTATTCCCTCCACTGATACCAATGATGGGGCACTATTCCCTCCACTGACACCAATGATGGAGCACTATTCCTCTCACTGATACCAATGATGGGGCACTATTCCCTCCAATGACACCAATGATGGAGCACTATTCCTCCCACTGATACCAATGATGGGGCACTATTCCTCCCACTGATACCAATGATGGGACACTATTCCTCCCACTGACAGCAATTATGGGGCACTATTCCTCCCACTGATACTAATGATGGGGCACTATTCCTCCCACTGGCACCAATGATGGGACACTATTCTTCCCACTGGCACCAATGATGGGACACTATTCCTCCCACTGGCACCAATGATGAGGCACTATTCCTCCAACTGATACCAATGATGGGGCACTATTCCCTCCACTGACACCAATGATGTGGCACTATTCCTCCCACTGATATCAATGATGGGGCACTATTTCTCCCACTGATACCAATGATGGGGCACTATTTCTCCCACTGACACCAATGATGGGGCACTATTCCTCCCACTGATACCAATGATGGAGCACTATTCCTCCCACTGATACCAATGATGGGGCACTATTCCTCCCACTGGCACCAATGATGGGGCACTATTCCTCCCATTGACACCAATGATGTGGCACTATTCTTCCCACTGACACCAATGATGGGACACTATTCCTCCCACTGACACCAATGATAGGGCACTATTCCCCCACTGACACCAATGATGGAGCACTATTCCCCCCACTGACACCAATGATGGGGCACTATTCCTCCCACTGATACCAGTGATAGGGCACTATTCCCCCACTGACACTAATGATGGGGCACTATTCCTGCCACTGACACCAATGATGGGACACTATTCTTCCCACTGACACCAATGATGGGGCACTATTCCTCCCACTGATACCAATGATGGGACACTATTCCTTCCACTGATACCAATGATGGGACACTATTCCTCCCACTGATACCAATGATGGGGCACTATTCCTCCCACTGATACCAATGATAGGACACTATTCCTCCCACTGACACCAATGATGGGGCACTATTCCTCCCACTGGCACCAATGATGGGACACTATTCTTTCCACTGACAGCAATGATGGGGCACTATTCCTCCCACTGACACCAATGATGGGACACTATTCCTCCCACTGATACCAATGATGGGACACTATTCTTCCCACTGACACCAATGATGGGGCACTATTCCTCCCACTGATACCAATGATGGGACACTATTCCTCCTACTGACACCAATGATGGGACACTATTCCTCCCACTGAGACCAATGATGGGGCACTATTCCTCCCACTGACACCAATAATGGGACACTATTCATCCCACTGACACTAATGATGGGACACTATTCCACAATAATGGGGCACAATTGACACCAGTGATTGGGCACTATTCATCCCACTGATACCATTGATGGGGCATTTTCTTCTCCATTGGCCAGGCCAGACTCCCCTACAGTTTGAAGGATAGTCAACTGGTCCTTTGTTTATAAAGTTTGGAGACCCTGAACTACAACATAGCAATCCATGGCTCTTTCCAATCCTTAACAATTAAAATGGCTGTAGGTATCGAAGGATGGTTGGATGTACGACTATGGCGATCCAACACACAACGACTATGGCGATCCAACACACAACGACTATGGCGATCTCTTGGTCTGGCATAAATATGAACATGCTTAATACCCCATTAATGACACCTATTTGTGTCAATGGGACTCTTATGTATTTTTGGAATTCATAATGAGCATTCCTCTCGTTGGGTCAGAACTCACCTACAACAACAAGGCGCGAGGTGATGCTCTCCACGTATCGGCTGCCATCTTTAACACCACACCAGTAGAATCCGCTGTCCTCTTTGGATACGGACCTGATGGTGAGCACCAGCTGCTCGGTCTGGCAGGTGACCAGCTGACTATCTTGAGTATCTTCCACGTCGCTCATAGGTTCACACGTGTTTTTTCTCCATCGGCACCAATACTTCTCGGCGGTTTTGTACTTACAGGGATAGTAGCAGGTGATTTTGGCCGGATCACCAACGGGCACTTGGACAAATTTGTTTCCAGACAGTCCTGGGAGGTTTTCTGCAGAAAAATTCAGATTATATTATATGCACACACACTTTGTTTGGTGTAACAATATCATACGGCGCATAATTCCAAACAACATTTTTTTTTTAACTTGTTCAGGAAAGAGCTATTTTTTTTTGCTGTGTCCTATATGGGGCAATTTCCCTTCAGTTTCAGTCTTGGTGACACTCCAGGTTCTGCTTCAAGCTGCACTTCCTGTGTCACTCAGTGCTATGCCTTGAATTGAACATCTTGTGTCTCTTCAATTCTTGTCTCAGTGACACCAAGGGGTCTCCATTAATCTGAACTTCCTGTGTCCCTGACTCCTTGCCCCATGACACCCAGTGCTATTCCTTGAGTTGAACTTTCCCTGTCCCTTCAGTTTCTGTCTTAGTGACAATAAAAGGTCTCCCTTAAGCTGAACTTCTTGAGTCCCTCACTTCTTATTCTATGACATCCAGTGCTATGACTTCAATTGAACGTCCTGCTACCCTTCACTTCCTGTCTCAGTGACACCAAGGCATCTCTCTTGGGCTGAATTTCCTGTGTCCCTCATTCTTTGTTCTAATGATACCCAATGATACCCAATGCCATGCCTTGAGTTGACTTCCCTGTGTCCCTTCATTTCCTGTCCTAGGGACACCAAGGGGTCTACCTTGAGCCCAACATCCTGTGCCATTTTCAGTCTCAGTGACACCCAGGGGAAATACTTGCCTACTGATCGATTTTTTTTAGTAATATTGGCAATAAATTCCATTTTTGACAGGCAACCTGGAAAAAACACTGACCCTCATTTGTCCCCATGGCACCCAACGCTCTGCCATGAGCTGAATCCAATGTCTCCCATAATTTCTTATCCTGATGCCCTCAGGGCAGTTCTATGAGCTGAACAGTCACCTTACTTCCTGTCCCATTGACACCCAGGACTCCTCTATGAATGGAACTTCCAGTGTTACCTTACCTTCTGTCCCATTGACACCTAGGGTTCTGCTATGAGCTGAATTTCCAACGTCCCCTCACCCTCAGTATGGGTGACACCCTGGGCTCTACTGTGATAATCTATACTTATCAACATTTCAGTCCCAGTCCCTGGGACTGTCACCCCAACACAATGTCCATACTTGATACACCAACTTTCCAGGCAGTCCCGCCCAAATCACACCCACTTTCTGGACAGCCCCACCATCAAATATAGAAAGCAACAGAATGTTTCACAATATCACTTCCGCGGTAAGGTATGGCACCGGTCCTTATGGGGAGACTCACTCTAAATTCCACACAACCCAAGTCACGGCCTTCTAGCACCCACTTAGCCTTGCTGCCCACCTCTGGCTGGGGGATCCATATGCACATAGAAGAACAAAACAGGGCGCACCGGCCTTGTGCATGAACCATGACACCTTTTATTTAAATGATAAAACTCGGAGCTTCAAGCCCAAAGCAAATTTCCCTGAGTTCTGCAGACGCTTACAAGTTTCGAGGGCACCCCCCCCCCCTATTCATTAGAGCACCCTTAAATATGCCCATTAATACCCTTTTTTGAGTCACTGCCATGCTCAATAATGCCAATAAGGGTGATGCTGTGATCCCAGGACCTGGGACACAGCCAGAGGCATAACTAGAACCTTCAGGGCCCCAGTGCAAGAAATGATGAAGGCCCCCCTGACCCCTGGCCAGGGCCCTTCCCTCTTCCCACTGATCCTGGGGCCCTTTACTCCCATCGCGGGTCTCATTATTATGGTACCACAGCGGGGCTGATAGTTCCCTCACTGGTGTCAGTAGTTTTTAATTTTTGTTTTAATTCATTTTTTTTTTTTACCATTTCATTTTATTTCTTTTGCAATTTTTTTACAATTTTCTAGGAGCTCTGTTGGGGAGCTTTAATGAGATATCAGGGGTCTAAACAAACCTCAGCCCTCAATCTCCATCTATGTAACCTCAGCTGCACAGAATGAATGGACAGGAATAGTTGTGCACCGAGCCTCCCATTCATTCAGAAAAGGAAGTATAGTAAAAACAATTTACTATGCTTCAGTTATGAATGAACCAATTGGTACCAATCGCTGGCTCTGTCCATTCAGAAAAAGAAGGAGCCGGTAAATGACAAATTTACCGACCCGTTCCCATCTCTCCATCATGAAACATCTTCTACAGCGGGGGGGAAGACAGCAGCTCTGTGGGGGGGAAAAGGGACCCTGGGAACAGCAGAAGACAAGTAAACTGAATAGAGAAAAATGGAGGAGATTGGGTCCTCTAAATGCCACCCCCGCCATCCCTCCTATTCAGGTGTCCAAGGGAGACACACGGGCCCCCTGGACCATGGGACCCAGTTACAATTGCAACCCCTGCAACCCCTATCGTTATACCCCTGGATACAGCATTTTTGGGACAGAGGACTGAAATGCGGGACTATCCTGGCAAATCCGGGACAGTTGACATATGGACTTCTATTCTCCATATATTCCTTTGGAGGATCCATTAGGGTCTAAAAAAAATAAGACAGGGAAGAGAAACAGAAAGTTCAACTCACAGCAATGCCTCCAGGACAGAAAGCGAAGGAGAATCTATTTAATGGGGATAGAGACAGCAAATAAAATAAATAAATACATTAGAACAGCCTTTCTCAACCTTTTCAACACCGAGGAACCCTTGAAATTATTCTCCGGTCTCGGGGAAGCCCTGCTGAAAAATAAAAATCTACAACTCCTGATACATTAGTGTGATGGTCAATGGGAAGAGGTAGAAATTGCTCTTTGCTCAAGGAACCCCTTGCAACCTCTGGAGGAACCCTAGGGTTCCATGGAACCCTAGTTGAGAAACCCTGCAATAGAGCATTAAACCCTTCCTCAATCTAAAGCTTGAAAAGGAAAACTTGGCCAAGGGTTGGTGGCACCTCACTCACCTTTCGATATCTTGACCTGTACGGCAGACGTTTGGTCAAGGTTTTTAGCGGTCATTACACACCAGTACCAGCCTTCGTCCTTCCTGGAGATGTTGGTCATGAGGACCTGCATCGACCCGCTGGTAGAATTGTCATAAATAAGTACTGTTCCCTCATAGGCGCTCATCACATACCCATCGGTTTTTACGATCGGATTGCAGACTCCATCTTCCAGTTTGCACCAATATTTTTCTGTGTAATCTATTTTGGGGTTGTAATTGCACTGAGCGGACAGAGACCCCCCCAGCTTGGGGGTCAGTAGATGAGATCCTTGAGGAATTTCCGTCACTGCAGAAAATAAGTCAGAATTTACTTATAGTTATAAGCATGAAGGGCGTTATTTCAGAACTCAAGAGATTTCAGGAAGCTAATATAAAGATTACTTGTACTAGCTGCGTGTAAAACACATGGCATGGCATGAATATGAAGCTGGATTTTGAGGTTATATATCTGCCTGGGGGGCAACTTTACAGCATTAGACTACATCCCTGGCATGGTTTTTACTTTCTGAAGGGCTTTTCATGTGGTCCGGCCATTCTGAGATTCTCACAGCCCTGGTAGATGGAAGTCAGGTTTGTGACTTCCGCAGTTAAAGTGTAAGTTCACCTTCAGGAAGATCCCCCCCATGCAATTATATATCCTATGGATAGTACATACCAGCACCCCTATTGTTAATGGTGCACGTGCTCCCATTACAAATGTTACTATTTGAGGGGGCCTCTCCACAAAAAAAACAGATGGCCGTTCACCCCCCTCTGTCCTGTCCTGTATACCATGGGCTGAATAGTACAGTAATGCGCCCCCTCATGGCCTTTTTGGGCTGTTCAAACTGTGCACGGTCTCCTTCTCTAGCTGAGTTTGCTAGAGGAGACTCTGCACTGTGCACGTGCACACATATGCTCTCTCCTTCTCTAGCTGAGTTTAGTTAGAGAAGACCGCACACTGTGCACGTGCACACATATGCGCTCTCCTTCTCTAGCCGAGCTTTGCTAGAGGAGGCCTTGCAATGATTGCACTGTGCACAAGCATGCATTCTCTCCCTCCTTCTCTAGCTGAGCTTACCTAGAAGAGGCCCTGCACTGTTCATGTGCATGCATGTGCTCTCTCCTTCTCTAGCTGGGCTTAACTAGAGGAGACTGTGCGATATGCATGTGCATGCATGTGCTCTGTCCTTCTCTAGCTTAGCTTAGCTAGAGGAGGTCCTGCACTCTGCACGTGCACGCTCTCGCTTTCTCCTACTCCAGCTGAGCTTAGCTAGAGGAGGCCATGCACTGTGCACATGCACGCACTCGCTTTCTCCTACTCCAGCTGAGCTTAGCTAGAGGGGGCCATGCACTGTGCACGTGCACGCACTCGCTTTCTCTTACTCTAGCTGAACTCGCTTTCTCCTACTCTGTGCACATGCACACATTGGGGTTGATTTACTAAAGCTTGAAAGTGCAAAATTCGGTGCAGTTCCACACAGAAACCAATCAGCTTCAAGGTTTTGTTGTCAAAGCTTGATTGAATAAGCTGAGGTTAGAAGCGTGCAAAGCTGCACTGGTTTTTGCACTCTCCAGCTTTAGTAAATCAACCCCATTCTCTCTCTCCTTCTTTTGCTAAACTTAGGTAGAGGAGGCCATGCACTGTGCACATGCACGCACTCGCTTTCTCCTACTCTAGCTGAGCTTAGCTAGAGGAGGTCCTGCACTGAGCACCTGCACACTCTCCCTTTCTCCTACTCCAGCTGAGCTTAGCTAGAGTAGGCCATGCACTGTGCACGTACATGCACTCGCTTTCTCCTACTCTAGCTGAGCTTAGCTAGAGGAGACCATGCACTGTGTATGTACATGCACTCGCTTTCTCCTACTCTAGCTGAGCTTAGCTAGAGGAGGCCATGCACTGTGCATGTACATGCACTTTCTTTCTCCTACTCTAGCTGAGCTTAGCTAGAGTAGGCCCTGCACTGTGCACGTGTATGCACTCGCTTTCTCCTACTCTAGTTGAGCTTAGCTAGAGCAGGCCATGTACTGTGCACATACATGCACTTGCTTTCTCCTATTCTAGCTGAGCTTAGCTAGAGTAGACCATGCACTGTGCACGTAAATGCACTTGCTTTCTCCTACTCTAGTTGAGCTTAGCTAGAGCAGGCCATGCACTGTGCACGTACATGCACTCGCTTTCTCCTACTCTAGCTGAGCTTAGCTAGATGAGGTCCTGCACTGTGCACATGCACACATTGGGGTTGATTTTCTAAAGCTTGAAAGTTCAAAATTCGGTGCAGTTCCACAAAGAAACAAATCAGCTTCAAGGTTTTATTGTCAAAGCTTGATTGAAAAAGCTGAGGTTAAAAGCTGATTGGCTAGCGTGCAAAGCTGCACCGGTTTTTGCACTCTCCAGCTTTAGTAAATCAACCCCATTCTCTCTCTCCTTCTTTTGCTAAACTTAGCTAGAGGAGGCCATGCACTGTGCACGTGCATGCATTCGCTTTCTCCTACTTTAGCTGAGCTTAGCTAGAGGAGGCCTGCACTGTGCACGTGCACGCTCTCGCTTTCTCCTACTCTAGCTGAGCTTAGCTAGAGTAGGCCATGCACTGTGCATGTGCATGCACTTGTTTTCTCCCACACTAGCTGAGCTTAGCTAGAGGAGGCCCTGCACTGTGTAGGTGCTACATGTGCTCTCTCCTTCTCTAGCTGGGCTTAACTAGAGGAGACTGTGCGATGTGCATGTGCATGCATGTGCTCTGTCCTTCTCTAGCTGAACTTAGCTAGAGGAGGTCCTGCACTGTGCACATGTACGCATTCTCTCTCTCCTTCCTTTGCTAAATCTAGCTAGAGGAGGCCATGCACTGTGCATGTTCATGCATGTGCTCTTTTCTTCTCTAGCTGGGCTTAGCTATAGGAGGCCATGTGATGTGCACGTGCACGCATGTGCTCGCTCCATCTCCAGCTGAGCTTAGCTAGATGAAGCCCTGCACTGTGCCCATGCATACATGTGCTCTCTCCTTCTGTATCTGAGCTTAGCTACAGGAGGTCTTGTCTGTGCACGTGCTGCATATGCTCTCTCCTTCTCTACCTGAGTTTAGTGAGAGTGGACCACACACTGTGCACGTGCTGCATGTGCTCTCTCCTTTCTTACCTGAGCTTAGCTAGAGGAGGCCATGCACTGTGCACGTGCATACATGTGCTCTCTCCTGCTCTATCTGAGCTTAGCTAGAGGAGGTCCTGTCTGTGCACGTGCACACATCGCACACTGCACATGCGCAGAGTTTGAATGGCCCAGAGTGGCTGCTATTGAGCACAGATGGAGCAGGAAGAGTGCTTGTGGGGCCCAGGGGTGCTTTATTGTAATGTTCAGCAAGTCCTGCAAACGTCGGGACATGGAAGGGGGGGGGGAGTCAGCAATTGACCCCTAACAGCTGCATCTGTAATGGGAGGACGTGCATCATTTACAACAGGAGGATATCTGGCATGTACTATCCATAGGATACATAATGAACTAAGGGGATTTTTGGAAAATCTTCCTGAAAGTGAACTTACACATTAAGTGATGCCTAGATCTCCACCTCAGTCTGTGATTGGGAGGCAAAAAAAGCAACAAAATACTGATACGCTATCCCTCTGCTCTCTCCTCCTGCCAACATGTTCCTTGTCAGGATGCCCATATCTGATTGGCTCCTATTGCTGCTCTCCCTGTCTGAGTGATGTTGTACAGGGGATTTCTAGAGGCTAATACCAATACAGATTCAGGTACTTACACTAGCTGTACATTGGATACATAATTGCATTCATTGTGTATTTCAGATTTAATTGTACTGAACGCAGGTCCAAGTTTTCTTACCTTCGTTGACCCTTAAATCATACGTTGGCGTATCTTTGGATTCTTTGGGGTTGTCAGAGCCACAAGTATAGTACGCGGTGTCTAGAATGCGTGCCTGCGCCATTTTTACAGTGAAGGTCCCGGCCTCCATGACAGCCATAACTCTCCCTTCGTAGCCTGGGTCTGTCCTCCCCGTGCTGTCAATGATGTCCAGGCAGCCATTTTTGGTGACCTTGCACAGAAATTTCCTCTGCTTGGCGTCCTGCTCCTTATAATTACACTTGAAGATGACGGAGCCCCTCAGCTGGACATAGAGAAGTTCGACGTTCTGTGAGGTCTCCCCATCTGTTGTAGAAATAGCGGAGAAAATGCTCAGAATGGTTCCATTCAATAGCTGATGGGGGCCACAAAAGTTCAATGCTCAACTCAAGTGGCTGGACAACGTAGTCACATCTACACTTTTTTTAGCCTTTAAAAATTTGCAAAAATCTGGAGCCCCCCCCAGTCTAAAATGTACAAAACTTACCCCTCTGGAGTGTCTTGCAGCTTGAAGAGATACAGGTCGACTCCCCGAGGCAGTAGAAGTTCACATTAATATTCCTCGTCCTGCGGTTCGTCTCCTTTAAAGACACGTTCCAGTGGTTTTTACCGACGGACCTGTAGTAACTGTCGTGCCCCTCCTGTCTGGGTCCGATGCTTCCCTCTCAATACCGACAGTACCTCCGGCCCTGGAAGTGACATTTTTACCGCGTCCGTGCGTAAGATCTGTGGCGCATGATATGAACACCGAGACTGTTGGGGTTTCTTAGGTTTCTATGCGGTTGCATACTAAATTCCCAGTTGCTTCCATTCTT
>BLSH010087128.1:1953680-1967426 GCA_018402905.1 Glandirana rugosa
AGGGACAGATTGTAGATCTATAACATCTCATCCTGCATTACAGAAAGATCTGATTACAGAACGATCTCTCATCCTGCATTACAGAACGATCTGATTACAGAACGATCTCTCATTCTGCATTACAGAACGATCTGATTACAGAACGATCTGATACTGGACTAGGTAGAGATTACTACTGCTTTGAGGGACAGATTGCAGATCCAATAACATCTCCCATTTTTCTGCCTTTTGCAGCCCTCTAGCACTTTCCAGGACTTTTTTACAGTCATTTTTGTGCCGAAAAGTTCGGGTCCCCATTGACTTCAATGGGGTTCGGGGTCCGGGGTAAAGTTCGGATACCGTTCGGTATCGATCCCGAACGTTTCCGGAAAGTTCGGCCCAACCCGCTGAACCCGAACGTCTAGGTGTTCGCTCAACTCTAATCTTAAGACTTTTGCCATTAAAGGGTCAGTCCACCCAAAATTGATATTTTAGTTCTTGGTAGAGGCTGGAGAGCTGTAATAGCAGAGGCTAGGGGGCCCATGTATTCACTGAAAAAGTTCATAGGAGTCACTTGACTTTCCAACGTTGAGTTGGAGTTGAGTGCCATGCCGGTATGGAATAAAAGTTTGTTTCCTAAGAGTCTGTTTGTCCTGGAGTTAATCCTGCTATCTCCCGCTTTAGAGCTACAGGTATGTACATTGATAACTCAACTGGTGAGATTTCTGAAATTAGTTTCCAGGTCTGTCCACCAGTTGAGCCCATTATGAGGAGCTCTCATCATTCCTGTGCTGAGTTTCCAGGTCTGTACACCAGCTGATCTTGATATGAAGAAGGTCTCTCCTCACCCCTGTGCTGAGTTCTACAGGTCTATACATCTGCTGTGGCCATTATAAGGGGTTCCCACCATCCCTGTGCTGAGTTCCTAGGTATTTACACCTACCATGGCCATTATGAGGGGTGCCACCATCCCTGTGCTGAGTTCCTGAGTCTTTACACCTGCTGTGCCCATTATGAGAGATTCCCACCATCCCTGTGCTGAGTTCCTGGGTTTGTACACTTGCTGTGCCCATTGTGAGGGGTTCCCACCATCCTTGTGCTGACTTCCCATGTCTGTACAGCTGCTGTGCCCATTATGAGGGGTTCCCACCATCCCTGTGCTGAGTTCCTGGGTCTGTACACCCACTGTGCCCATTATGAGGGGTTCCCACCATCCCTGCGCTGCGTTCCTGGGTCTGTACACCTGCTGGCCCCATTATGAAGGGTTCCCACCATCCCTGTGCTGAGTTCCCGGATCTGTTCACCTTATGTGCCCATTATGAGGGGTTCCCATCATCCTTGTGCTTAGGGCCCAGGTCTTTACACCTGCTGTAACCATTTTGAGGGGCTTCCACCAGCCTAGAATGAGTTTTATGGTCTGCACATGTATTGTGCCCATTATGAGGGTCTACCGTCATTCCTGCTGATTTTTTTATATTGTTTATATTATGGAGAATATAAGAGGAAGATCTGTGACTCACAATGATGGACGGGAACACTCAAAACTCCCAGGTGGCCAAGAAAATGGATTGTGGCAGCAAGATCGCTTTGCTGGAACATCCATGTATAAGAAACCAGAGAATGACTCTGCCAACCAGGCTCAACACATGACTTAAGGATCACTTTTGGGTGGACTAACCTTTAAGAATTGTATTTCTGAGGATACTGCCTTTCACTACCTTACCCAAGATTCTTTATTACCCTTCTAACTTCACCAAATAAGCAGTTTGGATCCTGTTTCGAGTATATGGGAAAGACCAGTTTGGTTTTGGAGAGAAATAAACACGGCAGGTGGATTGGGGGGTATTATGATTTGTTTGGTAGGCTTCAAAATTAACTAGTAGCAGTTTTCAATTCTGTATTATTGTAGATCCCTCAGGGGACTGCATTCTCCTACCACAAAGGATTAAGCAAAGTTAGTAGCCCGGCTACATGGTTACCAGTCATATATTCTCTCTGTTTAGTGGGATCCTTTCCTTAATGGGTACATGTGTGCTTCCTCATAGAGCCTCATGTATATGTTTCAACAAACGGGCTATGAAGGTTTTTTGGCTACTTAAACCAGTTATAGGCACTTGAGGTGGTAACCATTGGCTGCCCGATAAAAGACAAGTAGGTCAGGTTCTGGTAAGGGGGCGGACTGTTCCCAGGGCTCAAAGTACAAGGTGCTCCTAATCAAGGGGTATAAAGTTTTTCTCTAAATGGCCCAGGGAGGATATTAAGGTGCAGTTGTGAATATTGAGGTGCAATGCCTGGAGAAGAAACCCAAGGGGAACTTAGAGAGAGCACTCAAACCAGTTGTAGGCACTTGAAGTGGTGACCATTGGCTTCCTGATAAAAGGCAAGTAGGTCAGGTCCTGGTAAGGGGACAGATATTGCCCAGGGCTCAAAGTACAAGATGCTCCTTATCAACGGGCATCAAGTTTTCCCTTAAATAGCCCAGGGAGGAAATTAAGGTGCAATGCAATGGAAGAGAAACCCCAAGGCACATAAAGGGCACAGGAATTAAAGGTAGTGGAAAGTAACACGGCAGTGAGCTAAGAACAAGTACATAGGGATAGAGAGGAGAAAGAAATGACAAGAGGATGGATGGAGCGTTGGTTAATTAAGCATCACTTGATTAGAGTTTCAGTTCATGGAGCATCAGTTGATGGAGCAACAGTTGATATAGAAGTGATTCTTGGAACTTGGGTTGCCAGAGCATAGGTTAAAGAAGTGTTGGTTGACAGAGCATAGATTGAGAGAGCATCAGTCGCTGGAGCATCAGTTGATGGACCCCGTTGATGGGCTTCAGTTGATGGACTGTAAATTGATGGAGAGTAGGAAAAAAGAAAGTCATCAGTGAGCTAAGGGCGAGGAGAAAGGAACTGATAGAAGCAGAAAGAGACCAACATGAGAGGGATGGAGCATTGGTTGATGGAGCTTCATGTATAGTATAACTAAGGGCAAAACTTTTTTTATTTAGTTTTGGATGGAATGGAGAGGGATTAGAATGCGTATCAGTTTTTATTGCCATCTGTGCTCCTGTTAGGGTCAGGACCTGGGATCGAAACTGGGAATTCTTCTTGTGTCTGGTATTGATTCTTCTCACTGAGCTATCTGGGATTCTGGACAGCTCCCTACCTAATCTATTAGATATTCTGCCTAATTCATTGGACAACTCTGCTCTGCTATGTTTTGATTGCTGTTGAACCTTGAACTCCTTGCGCCTCCCATGAACTTCCTATATAAGCCTTGTCCCTTCACTTCCTCTTTGCTAGGTTATTGTGCTGTCTCAGCCAGTGCCTTGCTCTTGTCTTCCCCGCTGCTGTCCGTATTTGCTACCATTTGTCATCGACCCTTGGCTTGTTCCTCGACTACTCTACTGACTGATCCCAACCTGCAACTACTTGTTACATTTGGCTTGTTTACTGACCACGCTCCTGTTTGATCCTTATCTGCTCATCCACTACTGGATTGCTAACACCCTGGTGGGGCAATCCTGAGGACCACGACCTGGTACTAACACACATCTAAGTCCATCTCCACCATCAGGAGCTCTGGTGAACACCAGTTAGTATTTAGACTCCGCACCTCAGATGAGCCTGTGTCATCTGCCAGGGTGATTACCCATGTACCTATCCTGCTGGTCAGTAGTAGTCCTGCAACTGCTATAGCAACTGGTCTTCGAGCCTGATGCCTGATCGTGACAGTTAGGGAGATTCACCCTCTCCTTTTGTCCTGCTACCATTATTATCAAAAGTAACAGAAAATCCCAAATTTTGAGTTGTCCCCAGAAAGGTAATAGAGGGGAAATTTTCCAATGGGGGCACTATTTTTGGTGACCTGGGGTCCCCAAAGAAAATCCCTTACTTTGCAGGGATTTTCTCTCACTTCCTGTTTTGGTTATGGGACAGGAAGTGAAGGTAAATCTCTCCAATGGGACACAGATGGCAAAAAATAAACTGATAGGAGTTATAACCCTCCCTTCATCCAAAATGAGAAAAAAAAGTTTTGCCTATAGTTCAACTTTAAATGGAGCTTTAGTTCATGAAGTATCAGTTGATGGAGCAACAGTTAATCTAGAATTGATTATTTGAGCGTAGGTTGCCAGAACATAGGTTAAAAGAGTGAACATAGGTTGTCAGAGCTTTAGTTGATGTCAGATCAGTTGCTGGAGCATCAGTTGATGAACCCGTTGATGTCCTTCAGTTGATGGACTGTCGATTAATGGAGGGTAGGAGGAAAGAAAGACAGCAGGGAGCTAAGAATGAGGAGAAAGGGATAGTTGGAAGGAGAAAGAGGCCAAAAAGGGAGAAATTGAACATTGGTTGATGGAGCATCACTTAATAGAAGCTTCAGTTGATGAAGCATCAGCTGGTGGAGCAACAGCTGATGTAGAATTGGTTATTGGTATGCGAGTTGCTGGAGCATTGGTTAATGGAGTGTTAATTGACAGAACATAGGTTGGTAGAGCATCACTTGATGTCAGATAACTTGCTGGAGCATCAGTTGATAAACCCGTTGATGGCCTTCAGTTGATGGACTGTTGATTGATGGAAAGTAGGAGGAAAGAAAGACACAGTAAGCTAAGGATGAGGAGAAAGGGATAGATAGAAGGAGAAAGACCAAAATGGAAGGGATGGAGCATTGGTTGATGGAGCATTGGTTGATGGAGCGCCACTAAAGGCCCGTACACACAGTCAGATTGTTGGCCAACAACGGTCGTCCAACAGCCTGTTGGCTGATAATCCGATTGTGTGTACGCACGATTCTACAGCCAATTTCCAATTGTCATCCAACAGAAGTTGGACGACGAGTCTAAAAAACTTGCGTTGGCCAACAAGAAGTTGGCCGATTGTTGGCTCATGCGTAGAGAAGTTGGCCAACAAAAAGTTGGAAGTGCAAACACGCATGCTCGGAATCCAGGAAGTGTTCGGTCGTGTAACCTGTGTTCGTAATTCACAAATCACATTCACCTGAACTTCCTTGTTATATGTGCGTAACACGCCACTACGTTCGTCTTTGTTGGCATATTTACTTGACTCATGTCAGTACGCTAGACCAAACTGCCTTCGCTCTATTTGGACAAAAGATGGACGTTCAGTTGGCCAACAATCTGCGCGTGTGTACAAGGCTTTAATTGAAGCTTCAGTTGATGAAGCATTAGTTGGTGGAGCAACAGTGGATGTGAAAAATTGGTTATTGGAATGCGGGTTTAAGGAGCATTGATTGACAGGGCATAGGTTGGTAGAGTGTCAGTTGATGTTAGATCAGTTGCTGGAGCATCAGTTGATGGACCTGTTGATTGCCTTCAGTTGATGGACTGTCAATTGATGGAGAGTAGGAAGAAAGAAAGACAGCAAGGAACTAAAGCCTTGTACACACAAGTCGATGGTTGGTCAAAAGAACGTCCAACTTTTTTCCAAATTGGGCGATGGCGGTTTGGTCTAGTGTACTAACGTGAAGCAAGTAATTGGCCAACAAAGCCAAATGTAGTGACGTGTTCTGAGCGTATAACGAGGAAGTTCAGGTGAATGTGATTTGTGAATTACGAACACAGTTTACATGACCGAACACTTCCTGGATTGCAAGCATGCGTGTTTGCACGTCCAACTTTTGCTTGGTCAACTCCTGTACCCAGGAGCCAACAATCGGTCAACACCTTGTTAGCCAACACAAGTTTTCTAGTCTTGTCGTCCAACTTCTGTTGAACAATTGGAAATCGGCTGTAGAATCATGCGTACACACAATCGGATTATCGGCCAACAGGCTGTTGGACGACCGTTGTTGACCAACCATTGGACCGTGCATATGGGCCTTAAGAATGAGGAGAAAGGGATAGATTGAAGGAAAAAGAGACCAGAATGGAAGGGAAGGAGCATTGGTTAATGAAATGTCACTTAATTGGAGCTTCCGTTGATGTAGAATTGGTTATTGGGTTGTGGGTTGCCGGATCATAGGTTAAAGGAGTGTTTGTTGACAGAGCATAGGTTGGTAGAGCATCAATTTATGTTAGATCAGTTGCTGCAGCATCAATTGATGGACAGACTGAAGGCCTTCATTTGCTGGACTTTCAATTGATGCAGAGTAGGAGGAAAGAAAGACAGCAGTGAGCTAAGGATGAGGAGAAAGAGATTGATAAAGACAGAAAGAGACAAAAATGTGAGGGATTGAGCGTTGGTTGATGGAGCGTTACTTGATGAAGCAACAGTCTATAGAGCATGGTTTCCCAACCAGGGTTTCATGGAACAGTAGGGTTCCTCCAGAGGTTGTTCGGGGTTCTTTGAGCATGGAGCAATTTCTGCCTCTCTGATAAGCTCCCACTGACACCATTGACCCTTTTAGCTACCTGTAAGGAGTTAATTATTCTCAATGATCACAAGTGTAAGGAGCATTCCTTCCAGGGACCATCACACTAATATATCATGAGATGTAGGAATAGTCATTTTTAGCATGGGGTTCCCTGAGACCGGAAAGTAATTTCAAGGGTTCCTCCGTGCTGAAAAGTTTGAGAATGGCTGCTATAGAGCATCAATTGACGGAAAGTTGGTTTGGTAGAGCATCGGTTGAAGGGGTGTTGGTTGTTGGAAGATCAGCAGATAGAGTATCCCATGATACAGAGTTGGGCGATGTAGTAGCACCAGTTAGAAGAAATGACATACCCCTAGGCGCTGTAGAGGAGAAGTGAATCCAAGTGGCATCAAGCAGGACAAGTATTTTAGGTGAGAACACATGGAATGTTTTAGGCCCAACCCTCAGCAATTATAAAAAGGAGCTCAGTCAGTGTTTAAAATAAATAAGCAGCTCTGGCTGCAATGCCCACCTCCTCTCCAGCACTATCCCCTCCAGTACCTCTTCTCTGCCCCAAGATGTTTTCAGTCTTCAGCAACAAACCCACATTGTGAGTGCAGAAATTCAAGGACCTGCCCCCTGAAGGGCACCTTGCACTCACAGCATAAATATGCAGAGAGTGGTGCCGGTATCATCGGGGCTGCTCTCTGAATCATTGAGTACTGCCCATGGCCACGAGAAAACCTTAAGAGGACCCTAAAAGTGTGGGTGTGAGGGGGGGATTGGGGGCTGAGCTGTACCATATTTCCTTTATCACACTTCATACACACACAAAGAAAAAGACGCTCCCCTTGAGGTTATCTGCATTGTACTGCCATGACTTAGCCTGTCTGCTCGGCAACTGCTGAGATAAAATCTCCATCATGTAGACAATCGATTGTTTCCAATCAGTCATACCTGACTGGTAGGCTTCCGTTGAGCGAGAAGAACAGTAAAGTGCTATCACTGTTCAGGAGTATTGTGTCATGTATGGCTGCTTCCCACATTACATAATACGTAGGTTTCCCCTTTAAGGCCACCGTTCCCCATGTCTTCGCTTCGGCACCATACTTTGAAGCGCTGCCACCAATCTAGCCGATCCCATTTACCAGAAGGCCAGGAAGATAAATTTGCATTGGCACAATCTGGTTCCTGGTTATACTGTGACTTTGGACAATGTTGATATAGAGCAGCCAAGAAGGTTAAAGTAAACATCTTTATAGCTTGGCCTCATGATTGCGGCCATTTCTGCTTTGCAGCGTAATCTCAAAATCAAAGTCCTGGCTAGCTGGAAAAATGAGGGGGATGGGGTGAGTCTGCTGCAATCTGATTGGCTGGTTAAGGTATATGCACTCAGTTTTGAAAATGAGATGCTTGTGTATTAAGAGACATACAGTATCTGACAAAAGTAAGTACACCCCTCACATTTTTGTAAATATTTTATTCTATCTTTTCATGTGACAACACTGAAGAGCTGACACTTTGCTACAATGTAAAGTAGTGAGTGTACAGCTTGTATAACAGTGTAAATTTACTGTCCCCTCAAAATAACTCAACACACAGCCATTAATGTCTAAACTGCTGGCAACAACAGTGAGTACTCCCTTAAGTGAAAATGTCCAAATTGGGCCCAATTACCCATGTTTCCTCCCAGTGTCATGTGACTCCTTAGTGTTACAAGGTCTCAGGTGTGAATGGGGAGCAGGGGTGTTAAATTTGGTGTTATCGCTCTCACTCTCTCATACTGGACACTGGAAGTTCAACATGGCGCCTCATGGCAAAGAACTCTCTGAGAATCTGAAAAAAAAGAATTGTTGCTCTATATAAAGATGGCCTAGGCTATAAGAAGATTGCCAAGACCCTGAAACTGAGCTGCAGCACGGTGGCCAAGACCATACAGCGGTTTAACAGGATAGGTTCCACTCAGAACAGGGCCTTGCCATGGTCAACCAAAGTTGAGTGCACGTGCTCAGCGTCATATCCAGAGGTTGTCTTTGGGAAATAGACATATGAGTGCTGCCAGCATTGCTGCAGAGGTTGAAGGGGTGGGGGGTCAGCCTGTCAGTGCTCAGACCATACGCCACACACTGCATCAAATTGGTCTGCATGGCTGTCAACCCAGAAGGAAGCCTCTTCTAAAGATGATGCACAAGAAAGCCTGCAAACAGTTTGCTGAAAACAAGCAGACTAAAGCCTTGTACACACAGGACGACGATCGTACGACCGATCGTCTCAAATCGTATGTTGGCTGTTGTATCTAGCATACTGACTGCACTACACGATTGTACGACCAAAGAAAGAACGTTCAGGTGCATGTAATTAGCATCTGGCCATTCCTGACTTCTGAGCATGTGTGTTTTGCACAATACAACTTGTTGGACCAACTTCTCTGTACACACGATACAACGGTCGTATGACCGCTTGTTGGTACTACCAAGTTTTCCAATTTGCTCATACAACTCCCGTTGTACGACCGTCGTACGTCGGCTGTTCTAATTGCGCATACTAACGATCGATTTTGCATACAACGGTCGTTCGTACGACCTGCTGTATACGATCGTCGTCCCGTGTGTACGAGGCTTTAGGACATGCGCTCGGATCCAACAACCCAGAGTCAGTCAAATATCGAAAATATAGACTACAATGAAAAGTCTATATGTACGTGAAAGTCACTTTGCACTCAATGGTCTTGCTGCCCTCCTCAGGGCCATGGGCATCCAAAAGGTACTAGGGAAAAAACACAAGAGAGGGGCGCACCGACCTTGTGCAATACCATGAAACCGTTTATTAAAACAATAAGATAAAATATATATACACTCACAAAAGGAGCAATTAAAAGGCATCACGACAAAAAGTGGAAATAGTGCCTCCAATGGACTAATCAAGCCTCGGGCACTGAGGAAGAGGGTTCGCCCTGGAAACGCGTCAGCCTGTCCACACGGACGCCACCTGGTCCCGCCCTCTATTGTGGTGGAGATTGATTAGTCCATTGGAGGCACTATTTCCACTTTTTGTCATGATGCCTTTTAATTGCTCCTTTTGTGAGTATATATATTTTATCTTATTGTTTTAATAAACGGTTTTATGGTATTGCGCTAGGTCGGTGCGCCCCTCGTGTTTTTTCCCCCAGTTATTTTGAGGGGACAGCAAATTTACACTGTTATACAAGCTGTACACTCACTACTTTACATTGTAGCAAAGTGTCATTTCTTCAGTGTTGTCACATGAAAAGATAGAATAAAATATTTACAAAAATGTGAGGGGTGTACTTACTTTTGTCAGATATTGTATGTAGATCTTTTTATCAAAAATGCTATTTGCCTGGCCTTGTCTATTGGCAATACTCTCTGAGCCCCTGACCTTCAATAAATATGCAGGAAGTGCTTTTAGAACTGTTCTGCTTATGTGTCCCAGCTCTGGGTCCCCGAGATTAATAGAGCTCCACACCAGCGGGGGCTTCTCCTTTCACCTTCCAGTCACGGATTGTGGGGGGGTCCAATGCAACCTGGGCTCAGAGAAAATGGGTTGAATGATTCTGATTGTCAGACTAAGGACATCTTGTGGCGTAAAACAAAACTACAGGGGATTTCTCTGGATCGAAGATGAATGTTTTGCAGCAAAAGCTGTTTTTGTTATGTTATCTTTTAATGGGATATTTATGGTTTCTTGTTATTGGCTGATGTTCTTTTTTTTTTTTTACCACCAGCCAAAACCTTTTTCTTTTATTGAACTTCTGTCTGCTGTCAGAGACTGCAAACATGCTACAAAAGATGGTCAGAGAGTATGAGCATGCTACAAGAAATGGTCAGAGACTACAGACATTCGTGGTGCAAGAAATGGTCAGAGACTTTGGGCATGCTACTAGGGATTGCCAAAGACTACAGGCATGCTACAGAAGATGGTCAGAAACTGCAGACATGATACAGGGGGTGCCCAAAGACTACAGACATGCTACAAGGAATAGTCAGAGACTACAGGCATGCTACAAGGGATAGTCAGAGACTTCAGACATGCAACAAGGGATAGTCAGAGACTTCGGGCATGCAACAAGGGATAGACAGAGACTTCGGGCATGCAACAAGGGATAGTCAGAGACTACGGGCATGCTACAAGGGATAGTCAGAGACTTCGGGCGTGCTACAAGGGATAGTCAGAGACTACGGGCGTGCTACAAGGGTTAGTCAGAGACTATGGGCGTGCTACAAGGGATAGTCAGAGACTACAGGCGTGCTACAAGGGATAGTCAGAGACTATGGGCGTGCTACAAGGGATAGTCAGAGACTACGGGCGTGCTACAAGGGATAGTCAGAGACTACAGGCATGCTACAAGGGATAGTCAGAGACTACAGGCATGCTACAAGGGATAGTCAGAGACTACGGGCGTGCTACAAGGGATAGTCAGAGACTACAGGCGTGCTACAAGGGACAGTCAGAGACTACAGACATGGAACAAGGGATAGTCAGAGACGTCGGGCATGCTACAAGGGATAGTCAGAGACTGCGGGCATACTACAAGGGATAGTCAGAGACTACAGGCATACTACAAGGGATAGTCAGAGACTACAGGCATGCTACAAGGGATAGTCAGAGACTACAGGCATGCTACAAGGGACAGTCAGAGACTACAGACATGCTACAAGGGATAGTCAGAGACTTCAGAAATACTGCAGGAGATGGTCAGAAACGGCAGATGTATTACAGGGCATGCCCAGAGACTACAGGCATGCTACATGGGATAGTCAGAGACTGCAGACATACAGGGCATGACCAGAGACTTCAGGCATGCTACAGGAGATGATCAGAGACCGCAGACATGATACAGGCAATGGTTAGAGACAACAGACATATTACGGGAGATGGTCAGAGACTGCAGACATGCTAGAGGAGATGGTCAGAGACTTTGGGTATGCTACAAGGGATAGTCAGAGACTTCAGGCATGGAACAAGGGATAGTTAGAGACTTTGGGCATGCTACAAGGGATAGTCAGAGACTTTGGGCATGCTACAAGGGATAGTCAGAGACTTTGTGCATGCTACTGGAGATGGTCAGAGACTGCAGGCATGCCACAAGGGATTTCAGAGACTGCAGACATGCTACAAGAGATGGTTGGAGACTCCAGACTTGCTGTAGGTGTTGTAGGCTGGGGGCATGCTTCAGAAGACAGTCATAGTCTAGATCTAGAACACATGAGACCGCTAGAGATCACCACCCCTACAAATCAATGTTTCCACATTTGGCTTCCCTACGGCAAATGACTTGTGTCTCAGCCAGATCCACCATAAAAGATTAGAAGAAAGAAAAACATAAAAGCGAGGGTGAGTGCAGAGTAACAGCCGCCTGCCGTGGAGCGGGTGGCGGCTGTGCCAAGTGAAGAGTTCCCTCTGGCAGTTTGATGTGTGGTGATGGCACATCCTTCACCTGCGTCTTACACCAAACAACACACAGTTGCCTGTTCTGCCTGTATTATTATCCACACCTCTGAGATAATCAGCCCTGCGGATATAATATGGGAAGGGTATGGAAGAGATTCAATAACCCAGCAGAAAAGCGTTCTTGGAAAATATTTTCGAATGCTGGCACAGGCGCTTCAGTAATTTATTGGAACTCAGAGCCAACTCAAACCTGACATGTATGGTGTGGTCTGTCACAAGTCTTAACATGGCAGTTTTTGGGGGTTTTGTAGTTTACCAAAGCACAGGTTTATCACCTGTTGATCCTGCCAGTAAATCCGTTACTTTTCTACTTCCTTTAATTGGTTCACATCGGTGTTCGTTCTACAGTGAAATCTCTCAGTAGCATTGTCACCCTGTTGGCATGGCAGCCATGGATGGACATGGAGGTTTAGAAGGACTTTAGAAGATGATTAAAACCCAACTCCAGCAAACACTTTCTAAGCCGTTCCAGTACAGGGTGGTCATGACCACCAATATAAGGAGCATTCTTCCCACTGACCACCAATATAAGGAGCATTCTTCCCACTGACCACCAATGTAAGGAACATTCTTCCCACTGACCACCAATGTAAGGAGCATTCTTCCCACTGATCACCAATGTAAGGAGCATTCTTCCCACTGATCACCAATGTAAGGAACATTCTTCCCACTGACCACCAATGTAAGGAACATTCTTCCCACTCACCATCATTGTAAAGGACATTCTTCCCACTGACCACCAATGTAAGGAGCATTTTTCCCACTGATCACCAATGTAAGGAACATTCTTCCCACTGATCACCAATGTAAGGAACATTCTTCCCACTGACCACCAATGTAAGGGACATTCTTCCCACTCACCATCATTGTAAAGGACATTCTTCCCACTGATCACCAATGTAAGGAGCATTTTTCCCACTGATCACCAATGTAAGGAACATTCTTCCCACTGACCACCATTATAAGGGACATTCTTCCCACTGATCACCAATGTAAGGGGCATTCTTCCCACTGACCACCAATGTAAGGAGCATTCTTCCCACTGATCACCAATGTAAGAGACATTCTTGCCACTGATCACCAATGCAAGGAGCGTTCTTCTCGCTGAGCAGGCCAGTCAAGTTCCTCCTCCCCAAACTCGCTCCTCCATGTCTTTATGGACCTTGCTTTGTGCCCTGGTGGGCAGTCATGGTGGAACAGGAAGGGGCCATCCGCAAACTGTTTCCCGCTAAGTTGGGATCATGAAATTGTCCAAAATGTCTTGGTATGCTGACGCCTTAAGAGTTCCATTCACTGGAACTAAGGGGCCAAGCCCAATGCCTGAAAAACAACCCCACACCATAATCTCCCCTCCACCAAATGATTTGGACCAGTGCACAAAGCAAGGTCCATAAAAACCATGGATAAGCGAGTTTGGGGTGGAGGAATTTGACTGGCCTGCACAGAGTCTTGACCTCAACCCGATAGAACACCTTTGGGATGAATTAGAGTGAAGACCTTCTCGTCCAACATCAGTGCCTGACCTCACAAATACGCTTCTGGAAGAATGGTCAAACATTCCCATAGACACTCCTAAACCTTGTGGACGGCCTTCCCAGAAGAGTTGAAGCTGTTATAGCTGCAAAGGGAGGGCCAACTCAATATTCAACTCTACAGACTAAGACTGGGATGCCATTAAAGTTCATGTGTGGGTAAAGGGAGGCGTCCCGATACTTTGGATAATATAGTGTATATAAAAGATACACTATATTACATATATGATACTGTATATATAATTTATATAATACTATATACATTAATATACAATGTACTATAGTGGAAACATTATAGCGGCCCTTTAATATTTGTGTAATTGCAACTTGTTCATAAAATCCTTTTCCCCATATGAGGACGTGGCCGTGAGAATATCGTAACGTAAAAATCAATCAGAATACGATAAGGTAAGACTTGTACTCAGCATGCAAAGAAATGAGGGTTTTACTT
>BLSH010087128.1:2012582-2036784 GCA_018402905.1 Glandirana rugosa
TTGGGGTCTCGCAGATCTTTCTTGCAACCCCTCCTCCCCATATGTCAGTAGATTAGCTGCCTTTGGTCATCCTGGTCAGCTCTTTGAAATGAACCAACACAGTCCTCCTGAAGCTAACAAATCACAGAAATTCTCCACAGCTAAAAACTGATAAGACAGCTGAGATTTGTAATTCCAAAAGACTAAGCTGACAACTCCCCGGCTACCTTGTCCTTAATTAAGGCATATTTTATATTAAGTTTAATAACACTATTGTTCCAACTGACACTGCCAGGTGCCATTGAGAGAGATAGAAAGGGAATCAAAGTTATGCAATGGGGCCCCATGATCTGTACTTACGCCCCGTTGGAAGCAAAAATTAAAGCTTATACTGCGACCCCACCAACCTTGTCTGCTGTCTGTAGAGGTTACAGGGTTAGAGGTCACCATACTGAATTCTGTGCTGGCCTGCCCCCTGCTGGAGGATTCTAAGTACAGCACTGCAGTGGTATCTGCACAGAGCAGAGGCAATAAATGTCATTTCATGTGAAGCTCTAATATCTCCGTATTGTGCAAAATATGAACTCACTGACCTTGCAGAGTGACCCTGGAAGAAGGGGGAGCGGAGCTGCTGTACCTATAGATCGGTGAGACGGTCGCACTGCCTGCACTGCTGTCCTGGATTGTACTAATCTCTGCAAGAGTTTGGAAATTGATAACCGGGAATTTGCTCAGGACTGACAGGACAGAAATATATAACATCTCTTGATATATTCTAAAGATATATTCAGGGCCATCCACTCAATGGCTTTAGTGACAACTTTGATTCCTGTAAAGTCCCCAAAATTATGCTATGGGACCCTATTATCTGTACTTATGCCCGATAGATATAATAGAACAATCTACAAGAACAAATGAAAGTTTATGCTATAAACCCGCCAAGCTGGTCTGCTGCCTGGACTGCCTTAGAGGGTTAGAGGTCACTGTACTGAATTCTGTGCTGGCCTGCCCTCTGCTGGAGGATTCTGAACTGCAGCAAAATCAGAAAAAATCAGGTCTGCCATGCCAGACAGGGATGTGCTTTGTGCGGCAAAATTTGATTGTGAGTTCCCAATTAGAGCCCCCTGCCTGCTAATAGTACAAGTCCAGATAATACAGAACTACAACAAGTGTTACAGCTCATACTATGACCCCACCAACCTTGTTTGCTGTCTGTAGAGGTTATGGGGTTAGAGGTCACGGTATTGAATTCTGTGCTTGCCTGCCCTCTGCTGGAGGATTCTGAGTACAGCACTGCAGTGGTATCTGCACAGAGCAGAGGCAATAAATGTCATTTCATGTGAAGCTCTAATATCTCCGTATTGTGCAAAATATGAACTCACTGACCTTGCAGAGTGACCCTGGAAGAAGGCGGAGCAAAGCTGCTGTACCTATAGATCGGTGAGACGGTCCCACTGCCTGTACTGCTGTCTTGGATCGTACTAATCTCTGCAAAAGTTTAGTAATTGGTTATCCAGATCCCACTGAAAAAGTAGGGAAATTGATTTTCCAGAGCCCACTGGTGCAAGTTTTAAAGCTTGCACCACAAATGATTGTGGGGTCCCATTCAGAGTCCATGCCAGCTGGTGATACAAGTCTAAATAATAACAAGCAAGTGTTACAGCTCATACTATGACCCCACCAACCTTGTCTGCGGTCTGTAGAGGTTACAGGGTTAGGGGACGCTGTGCTGAATTCTGTGCTGGCCTGCCCCCTGCTGGAGGATTCTGAGTACAGCACTGCAGTGGTATCTGCACAGAGCAGAGGCAATAAATGTCATTTCATGTGAAGCTCTAATATCTCCTTATTGTGCAAAATATGAACTCACTGACCTTGCAGAGTGACCCTGGAAGAAGGGGGAGCGGAGCTGCCGTACCTATAGATCGGTGAGACGGTCACACTGCCTGTACTGCTGTCCTGGATTGTACTAATCTCTGCAAGAGTTTGGAAATTGGTTATCCAGAACCCACTGATGGCTGACAGGACAGAATTATAAAAAGTTTAAAGGGACTTAGAGATGCATTAAAATGTCTTTCATGCTGCATTACTGAAAAGATCAAGAAGAACACAAAATACACCAAGAAAATTGCATAGCCGGATGTCCATCAAATGTTCTCTGGCTATATTCTCTGCAATTCCAATGTGTGAATGTGTAAAATACCACATTGTGGCCACTAGATGGCGCTGAGACACATACTTATTTTCTTTGGTAGTCGGCTCCATCTAGTGGCGATAATGTGGTCATTTACACATTCATGCATTCGAATTGCAGAGAAAATAGCCTGAGAATATTCGATTTCCCCATGGGCACAGAACAAATTAATATGCAGTATCAATGGACACACGGCTATGCAAAGTTTTGATATTAATACACCCCCAAGGTTTAGGTAAGAATACACATGGCTCTGTCTATATAGACATGTGGCCATTCAGTGAGGTTGGACTGGAAGCGGTTTAAATCAGAGACTGCGTAGGGGGCTCTTTCCTGTTAGAGGGGTAAGGATGTGGAGCTCCCTTCCACAATTGATGGTGTCGATAATTTCAAAAAACTCTTAGATGGGCATCTTAGGGAACGGAATATACAAAGATATGGAAAATGGTAGAGACATGAATACATACACACAGGCTGACCTGGATGGACTGATAACAACAGCTCCAGGCTCCTTGTCTGCCCAGCTCTGGTAACTCCTGATAATAAGTGTAGGCTGGGGGGAGAGCGCGTCTCGGTTCAAGGTGTGAACATGTAGGAAGAAAAGATCCCATGTGCCGCACATCCAGCAGAGCCCAATGGTGTCTATAGGAAAAGCAGCCTCAGGCCAAGCTCCATCCAGGCCATGCCCTCCGACGCATTTCGCCTCACTCACACATTGAGGCTGCTCTTATTAATAGACACCGTTGGGCTTTGCTGGATCTGCGGCACTTTGGATCTTTCCTTCCTACATACACTATATTGTCAAAAGTATTGGGACGCCTGCCTTTACACGCACATGAACTTTAATGGCATCCCAGTCTTAGCCTGTAGGGTTCAATAATTGAGTTACGGTACGGCACAAGAGGCTCCCACCAGTTTTATGGAGAAACAAAATATCATATACAATTTTTCCCAGTTGATACACATAAAATTAGACTAATCTAGAAAACTGGATACATAGGTACACCATATTACCAAAAGTATTGGGACGCCTGCCTTTAAACGCACGTGAACTTTAATATCATCCCAGTCTTAGTCTATATTACATATATGATACTGTATATATAATTTATTATTTATATATTGGTCTAAACTGATGAATAAATTTGTTTTTTTATTTTTGGATATTTATTATATCAATAAGTAAAAAATATTGTTCTTTTTTCAAAATCGTTGCTCTTTATTTGTTTATAGCGCAAAAAATAAAAACTGCAGAGGTGATCAAATACCACCAAAAGAAAGCTCTATTTGTGGGGAAAAAAATTCCATTCAATTGGGATGAATTAGAGTGGAGACTGTGAGCCAGGCCTTCTCATCCAACATCAGTGCCTGACCTCACAAATGCTCTTCTGGAAGAACGGTCAAACATCCCCATAGACACTCCTAAACCTTGTGGACAGCCTTCCCAGAAGAGGTGAAGCTGTTATAGCTGCAAAGGGTGGGCCAACTCAATATTGAACCCTACAGACTAAGACTGGAAGGCCATTAAAGTTCATGTGCTTGTAAAGGCAGACGTCCCAATACTTTGGGTAATATAGTGTGTAGAAGAAGCTCAGCCTGAGGAAGGGCGTTCAATACTTAGCCCGAAAGCTCGCTATCTGAAATGACACACACATTTTAAATGTGATTTGGCATGCAAGTATATCTTGTTATGTTTTTTGATAGTCCTATTGAGGACTTCTGAAAATAAATATCTTCAAGTGCAACAATCCCATCTTTGGAATTCTTCTATATATGGTCGGACCAGGTCGTTGGAGCACTGTGGACATCTGCTGTGCGGTTCACCACATCACTTTGGATTATACAAGGTGGGCCATTTATATGGATACACCTTAATAAAATGGGAATGGTTGGTGATATTAACTTCCTGTTTGTGGCACATTAGTATATGTGAGGGGGGAAACTTTTCAAGATGGGTGGTGACCATGGCGGCCATTTTGAATCCAACTTTTGTTTTTTCAATAGGAAGAGGGTCATGTGACACATCAAACTTATTGGGAATTTCACAAGAAAAACAATGGTGTGCTTGGTTTTAACGTAACTTTATTCTTTTCAGCACCTGAAACTACGGATACTGGAAGCCTGTGCTAGCATTTCTCCTGCGGTGTTGCTATCAGTGTGTGAAGAGTGGGAGAAGAGGGTTGCATTGGCAATCCAACACAATGGGCAGCACATTGAACACATTTTATAAGTGGTCAGAAACTTGTAAATACCTCATGAAAGAATAAAGTTACGTTAAAACCAAGCACACCATTGTTTTTCTTGTGAAATTCCCAATAAGTTTGATGTGTCACATGACCCTCTTCCTATTGAAAAAACAAAAGTTGGATTCAAAATGGCCGACTTCAAAATGGCCGCCATGGTCACCACCCATCTTGAAAAGTTTCCCCCCTCACATATACTAATGTGCCACAAACAGGAAGTTAATATCACCAACCATTCCCATTTTATTAAGGTGTATCCATATAAATGGCCCACCCTGTATATATATATCATATATTGTAAAGACAGGCATCCCAAAACTTTTGACAATTTGGTGTATTACTGGGTTTGTTGCCTTGGCTTTACTTGAAAAAGTAGATATCCAAAAGAAAAAAGAAAAATACTTTATAACTTTATAAATACGACAAATCATTCCCTGGGCAATTACCAGCCAACCATCATCAGATCAGCCATTTCACCTCTTATAAATGAACCCTTAACCAGGCACAAAGGTCAAAGGTTGTCCATTGTGGGGGGGTAGCCAGAGATTACCGGTTTACATGCATCTCTCCGTCCAATCAGAGATTACTGGTTTACATGCATCTCTCCGTCCAATCAGAGATCACCGGCTTACATGCATCTCTCCGTCCAATCAGAGATTACTGGCTTACATGCATCTCTCCGTCCAATCAGAGATTACCTGTGGTGGGGTGCGGGTCAGCCGGTGTCCCAGCGCTGGTTAGGTCTGTGCTGCTGGTGGAGCTGGGATAGGCTTCGGTGGTGGTAGCTGTGCAACATCAAACAAGCAAATCAGAACCAATGATAATCAATTGCTTTGTATCAATTAAATAAAAAATGAATATAAAGTGTTCTGATCCCTTCTGTATGGACACCCCCTTTATATACCTCAAAGTGAGCTTAAGACGCGCTTAACCATTTCACCCCTGAATGTTTTGCTCCCCCCCCTTCATGACCAGGCCATTTTTTGCGACACCCCACTTTTTACTGACAATTACATGGCTCTGTACCCCAAAAAAAAGACGTTCTTTCCCCCCACCAATAGAGCTTTCTTTTGACGGCAATTGACCCCCTCTGCCGTTTTTATTCTTTGCGCTATAAACAAAAAAGGGGCGACAATTTTGATTAAAAAAAACCAAAACAATATAAAACACCCAATAAAAAAAAAGGAAAAAAATCTAATTTCTTCATCAATGTAAGCCAATATGCATTGTTCTACATATTTTTGGTAAAAAAAAAATCCCAATAAGCGTATTGTGGTGTAGTGAAAAGTGGATTTGCCTTTAGTAATTAAACCCCTAAGTGACAATAAGTGACACTTTATGGGGACCAGTGACACCAATACAGTGATCAGTGCTAAAAAAAAATGCACTGTCACTGTACTGACACTGGCTGAGAAGGGGATAACATCAGGGGCAATCAAAGGGTTAAGTGTGTCCCTAGGGGGTGCTTTATATCTGTGGGGGGAGGTGCTTTGACTGGGGGAAGACAGAGATTCGTATTTCTGCTTAGCAGAAACACAAGATCTCCATCTTCCCCTCTGGAAGACCGCCGTTCTGCCTCTCCCCAGAATGATCGGTGGGTCCCGGGGGGACATTGCGTCTGCTCAACACGCTGATTGGCTCCTGCTGTGTCCACACAGGTGGCGTGTGCGCACGCCCCCAGACCCCAGTGCACGGAATCAAATACAGGTATTGATTTTGCGCAGGAGGGCCACCCTGCCACAGTATAGATTTGTGGGGGCGGTCCAGATGCGGTTAAGCAGCCTCTCAACCAATAATATCGCATACCATTTTGGCATGCTGTAAGTGCTTCTGTATGTAGATCCCCTTACAGTGTCTAAAGCAGGGTTTCTCAACCAGGGTTCCATGAAACCCTAGGTATCCTCCAGAGGTTGCTAGGGGTGCCTTGAGCAATGGTCAATTTCTACCTCTCAGATAAATTCCCAATGACACCATTGATCTTTTTAGCTATCTGTAAGGGGGGAATTCTTCCCAATGACCACAAGTGTAAGGAGCATTCTTCCCATTGACCATCACACTAATGTACCATGAGCTGTAGATTTCTAATTTTTAGCAGGGGTTCCCCGAGACCAGAGAATTATTTCAAGGGTTCCTCGGTGTCGAAAAGGTTGAGAAAGGCTGCCCTAAAGCCAAACGGTTTTCTTTTTGGATTTGGTTGAAGTGGGGAATGGTTAGAAATCTTCTGTGTGAAGTTACACCCTCGCCATTTGTCCTTGCATCCCTCACTGGATTTCCGGGGCAAATAAAAAAATGTTGAGTTGTAAACAAGCAATACCAATGGAGGAGAAATCTTCCAATGGGTATTCCGCGGTGACAACTATCTAAAAGGGGATTCCACTAAATTTGGATGAATTTCCTCGCACTTCCTGATGCGTCTATAGGACAGGAAGTGAAAGAGAATCTCCCCGATGGTAAAGCAAAATACAAAACCTGATCTTTAAATTTGAATGGGCAACCTTAACCTTCATCTGAATTGAATGGGCAACCTTAACCTTCCAAAGAAATAAAGAGGATTGCCAGATCAGCAGATTCGCAACACATGTGCCACAGAGCCATCACGCTACTGGCCACACATTCTCTGACATTCCCCTGAAACATCACTAGGAAAACGTAAATACAGTAATTGATGGGCGAGGAATAGTTGCAAATTGGGGCAAATCCATGGAAAATCCCGGATGAGCCCCCAATTCCAGGAACTTGGTCTTCATGTAAAATCCTTACCTAAAACAATGACATCCGTGGATGATGATTCGACCTTCAACCCGTCGGTGGTGATGCACCAATACCATCCAGAATCCTCCACTTCTAAATGGTTCACGGTGACTGTGTACTCCCTGATGGTGGAGTTGTCGGAAACCAGGCTTATTCGGCTTTCAAAATCTTCATGAATGAATCCGTTGGAGTCTACAAGAGGAGGACATCCCATGGGGCTCCATCTGCACCAATAGGTCAGAACTCGGGAGCCAAGGTCTTTTGGAACTTGGCACTTCACTCTGAGAGATTCTCCAGCGGTCAGCGGCCTGAACATCTTCCTCCTGGTTGGCTCTACAAAGAAAAGTAAATTACAATGTCACCAACCTCTGTAGAATGACTACCAATATAACCACTGCAGTGCACGTAGTCACCTCCCTCACTAAAGAAAGGTAAGGAAGTGCGTCAGTACGCACTTTATTTCCAAGCAATTCGAAACCTTCTAAAATAAATGGACCTATAGACTACTGTAACAGGAACTCTAGATGTTTTTGGTGGGTTATGGATATACAGTGGGGAAAATAACGATCGTCTCCCTTACAGATTGGGTGAGGTTGCCCACTTACAAAGAAATGAAGGGTCTATAATTTTTATCATCTGTGTATTTTATATAATAGAGACAGAATATCAACCAAAAATCCAGAAAAAAACACATGATACAAATATTATAAATGGAGTTGCAGTCCAGTGAGTAAAGTAAGTATTTGATCCCCTTAGCAGTTGGTGGAGAAACCCTTGTTGGCAAGCACAGAGGTATGGTATTTCTTGTAGTGACCTAGGAAAAATGTGTGTGCTGCTCAGGCTCGATAGGGAGGAGGTATGTGAATAGTGCATCCACAACTGTTGCTGGAGTGCCGACAGGGGATGGAGCCCATCCTGGCTCCTGTAAAGGTTCAAGAAAGGAAGGGTGACCCCTAAAAGTTGCACATCCATGGCGTCCTACTGCAATAAACGGAGTGGTAACCTCAGCCTGGACTCCGACCAGGCCACGCCTCCAACATGTTTCACTCTGCCCCAGAGCTTAGTCATGGGGAATGACTAAACTTCGGGGGCAGAGTGAAACATGTTGGGGGCATGGCCTGGTCGGAGTCCAGGCTGAGGTTGCCACTCCATTCATTGCAGGGGTC
This sequence comes from Glandirana rugosa, assembly GCA_018402905.1. Taxonomy (NCBI): domain Eukaryota; kingdom Metazoa; phylum Chordata; class Amphibia; order Anura; family Ranidae; genus Glandirana; species Glandirana rugosa. Next base: position 2,020,913 of record BLSH010087128.1, read on the forward strand.
ACCTTTCCTTTCTTGAAGGCATTTCTTGTAGTTGGTTACCAGGTTTGCACACATCTCAGGGGGGATTTTGGTCCACTCTTCTTTACAGATCTTCTCTAAATTCTTAAGGTTTTTTGGCTGTCACTTGGCAACTCGAAGTTTCAGCTCCCTCCATAAATTTTCTATGACCTTGATCCGTTTCTTATTGAACCACTCCTTTGTTGCTTTGGCAGTATGTTTTGGGTCATTGTCATGCTGGAAGACCTACCCACGTCCCATCTTCATTGTTCTGGCTGAGGATAGAAGGTTCTCTTCCAAGATTTTACAATACATTGCCCCGTCCAATGGACCCCCAATGCGCCAAAGTTGGCCTGTACCTTCAGCAGAGAAACAGCCCCAAAGGATCATGTTTCCACCTCCGTTCTTGTCTGTAGGGTTGGTGTTCTTAGCATCATAGTCAGCATTTTTTTCCTCCAAACGTGGCAATTGATGGTTATTTTGTATTTTTTCCATTGCCGAATAATCGCTCCAACAGTTGTCTCCTTCGACCAAGCTTCTTTCTGATGGTCTTGTAGCCCATTCCAGCTTTGTGAAGGTCTACAATCTTATCCCTGACGTTCTTTGACAGCTCTTTGGTCTTGCCCATAATGGTGAGGTTTGAATAGAAGAAAGAGATTCTATGGACCGATGTCTTTTATACACATAACGAGTTTTCGTTAGGAGAACCTTCTTACATTGACCGGACTACTCTGTGTACCACATGATGAGCACCTACTGTAGCCAGTCTGTGGGAGCTGGAATCATTGTTGGTTGGTAGCGGATCAAATACTTATTTTACTCACTGAACTGCAAATCCATTTATAACATTTGTATTATGGGGTTTTTTTCTGGATTTTGGTTGATATCCTGTCTCTATCATATAAATTACACCTGTAATGCAAAATTATAGACCCTTCATTTCTTTGTAAGCGGGCAAATCTACAACATCTGCAGGGGATCAAATAATTATTTTCCCCACTGTAGAATGGAGGGGATGACCCTCCGTCAGTATTCAACTGCTAGTGAATAAAAGAAGGAAAAGCTGACACATTCCATTATAATTCAACACGCATGTAGCTTTTTTGTTCTAGACCAACCATTTTTTAATTAAAAAAATTCTGTGCAAACTTCTCAAACATATTTCTCAAGTAATCACCGTAATTTGTCTAATATGATTATTTCCTATAGTCATCAGCTCCATCTAGTGGTCATAATGTAGTATTTTCCTGAAACACTCCATTCAGGAAAAAACTGCATTATAGCCACTAGATGGAGCTGACAGTCTTAGGAAATAATCATATTAGACAAATTATGGGAATGGGCTTGAGATATTCACACAGTATTTTTTTTCTTAAAAACAGAAACCATAAAGTCTCTGCATGGGAAATGCCTACATGGTGCATTTCACCCAAAAGATTGGGCTTAATTGTGGTTTCTACAAAGTGCAGTCAGGGAGGGCAGGGGGTATGACTGTTTGCTTGGAAGAATAAAGTTACATGCACATTGAATTTAATTAAAGTGTCATTGGCTTTTTCTTCTTAGGTTAACTGGTATATATGGAATTGCATGCAGTTACACTGTGGTCAGCTTCTTGTTCGCTTAGCTTTTGCCAGAGACAGACTGAATTGGTATGCGCACCTTGGCAAGTTAGCAGATTTGGTGCCACCATGTCTCCCCACCCTCACCCCCTTGGCCCCTTTCCCCCCATATCCCTTTTATTGATATTGATTGGGAATGCAATAAGTACAGAGAAATCCCCCTTGTGTTTTTGACTCCAGCAGCCTCCTTTTTTCTTGTGAAGTGCTTTGACCATTTGCACCATCCCCTCTGGTTTACTGCAGAATCATGAAGGTTGAAGCTGTGTCCTTGTAGACAGCCACAGGGACCCTGGCTCCTGCCTAGTTTACTTTGTGGATACCGTAATTTAAATATGAGCATTAGCCCATGTGTGATATTGGGTTAATGATATGAGCAACGCTGTATCTTGGCCTAGGCCAACAAGGCCCAGGCCTAGGGCGGCACTTTGCAGGGGGGCAGCACGAAAAGAGTCCCCGCCGGCTTGCGCTACACTTATTGCCAGTGCTATGGGGCAGATTGGCCCGGGAGGCAAATCGGTCTAGTACGCCCATAAAGCGGCTTGGCAGGGCCACCATCAGGAGGGGCAGCCCATACATATGTAGGGGACCCGAGTATCCCAAGGGGTCCAGGCGGCGGACCCCGACTAATGATTTGTCATGCTGCCCCATAGCCAAACAGGAAGCGTAAGGAAATCTCTGCAAATAAGGGGAATCCATTGCCACCTCCCAAACCCTCAAAACTAGTGTCCTCATATTTAAATTAGAGGGTTGCACAAGTTTAGTCAGGCCTAGGGCAGCACAAAACCTAAATACACTGCTGGATATGAGCCGTTGAGGTTGTGATCTTAGGAATGTTTTTCCTCAACCAAAACCATCAAAAGACCATCTGTGACCTGATCTGAGTCATTTTCCTTCCGAGATTTAAAATCAGCTCTTCTCATACAAACTAAGATGTTGGTGAATGATCTGAGGACTCTAGAATACAATTTTTGAGTATCTGACTTACCATTTATAATATGGATGTGAACATCTTTCCAATCCAGTTCTTCATCGGGTGAATACACCCCACAATGGTAGAATCCAGAATCGCTCATTCTGAGGTCATTCACAAGTATGTTGAAGCCGGTTGTGTTACTTTCTTCCTGGATCAGGACTCTTCCCCAGAAGTGACCGTTAACCTGCCCGGAACTGTTGATGATGGTGTCACAGGCTGCAGATTTGGTGTTAGTCACTTTGCACCAGTAAAGGGTCCCATTATGAGGCATCACAAGAGCTGGGCAAGGGATGGTGAGGGAACCCCTCAATCTTCCTATAAAGATTTCAGAAGAGGAAGGGACCTTTTTTCCTAGAAAGATTATAAAAACCTCAATTTTGATAACTGTTCCCAACATTTAGAATTAGTAATAATAACGAGTGTTCCTTTGTAAAAGGCCAGTTCCCTAAAGACATGGTTTGACCAGTTTGGCGTGGAGGAACTCGAGTGGTCTTCACAGGACCCTGATCTCAACCCTACTGAACATCTTTGGGATGCATTGGAATGCCAATGGTGAGCCAGGTCTTCTCATACAACATCAGTACCTGACCTCACAAACAGGACCAAATTCCCACAGACACCCTCCAAAATTTTCCCAATAGAGTGGAGGCTGTCCTAGCCACAAAGAGGCACCAGTTCCATAATAATGCCCAAGGATGTGGATTGGGATGTCTGATAAGCATGTAGGCAAAGGCGATATAAAAACCTCAATTTTGATAATTGTTCCCAACATTTAGAATTAGTAATAATAACGAGTGTTCCTTTGTAAAAGGCCAGCTCCCTAAAAGACATGGTTTGACCAGTTTGGCGTGGAGGAACTCGAGTGGTCTTCACAGGACCCTGATCTCAACCCTACTGAACATCTTTGGGATGCATTGGAATGCCAATGGTGAGCCAGGTCTTCTCATACATCAGTACCTGACCTCACAAACAGTACCAAATTCCCACAGACACCCTCCAAAATTTTCCCAATAGAGTGGAGGCTGTCCTAGCCACAAAGAGGCACCAGTTCCATAATAATGCCCAAGGATGTGGATTGGGATGTCTGATAAGCATGTAGGCAGAGGCAATTCTTCTTTCTCCACTGCGTACACAAGAGAGATTCCCCCCCAAACTCAGGGACAAAGACTCAGAAAACCCCCTCACCGAAGTGGATTGGGAAGACATCTGCTCCACAGTACATAAGGGTACACTGAATGTCACAATGCAAGAGCACAATTACAAAATTATTACCCACTGGTATAGGACCCCATCGTATCTCCACAAGATATACCCTCAGGTGTCCAATATATGTTGGAGATGCAACTCTTTACCGGGTACAATGCTACACATCTGGTGGGATTGCCCCCAAATCAAACCATTCTGGTCGCAAGTCCATAAAATAATCCAACAGGTCAACACATATTCCATTGATTTCTCCTTCGGACAATACTTGCTGCAACACTCGAGAGTTCTAAAACACTCATTCAGGAAATCTCTCACGATGCATATGATAAACACGGCCAGAATGTGTATCCCAGTTCAATGGAGACAAACTCGCTCCCGAAGGCTGAAAGACTGGTTCTCTCGGCTAAACAGAGTTAGGGACATGAAGGAGCTGATCGCCACTTCCCTCGATAACTCGGATAAATGTAGAAATACGTGGTCATGTTGGACCCACTTTCAGACGACCAACGACTATAGAGCAGTCTATTTATGAACTTCCCCAAATACCCCTAGATATCCGGTAACGGTCACTGGGATATGGTGTGGCCAGATATGGCAGACCCCTTAAGTAGATCACAGGAAGTATTTTTTACCCCTCCCCTTAACCCAGCACTAGGCAATCACACCGCCTCCCCCCCCCCTCCCAGTTCCCGCTACCCTTACCTTTTGCCTAAAACCTTAAACACACGCTCACCTTAGCAGCAACATATACAGAGCTTTTCTATAAGAACGATCAAAGGCTACGCCCCAATGTTTAATGTTTATGGAATTGCATCTGAAATCCACATTTATTCATGCTATGTCTTATCTCTTCTCCATCTCTGATTTGGTTATGTTATTAATTGTGGTTGAACGTGTCTGTACTCTACCTTAATCGATCAATAAAGTCTTTATGGAATAAAAAAAAAGAGATTCCCCCACCTGCAGGGTGAGTAGGCCCCAACCACAGTCTTCTCAACTTTTTTTAAATTAAATTGATTTCAAGATGAAGAGCAACCTACCTTGAGAAACAGTCACATTCACACAATAATGGAGCCCATGGTTGCTGTTTCCAATTCCGCACCGGTATGCTCCAGAATCTTCGGGTTGAAGGCTCGTCAAATGAATCATGAAGTAGTCTCTGAAGTCTTGTAGATACGTTCGGTTCATGTAGTTTTCCTTAATATAAGGTGTGGTGGATACGATGGTGTAGCATTGACCTTTGTACACCTTGCACCAAAACTTCCTACCATGGATGTTCGCAGATATGGAACTGTAGTAACACGAGACCGTCACTGATCCCCCTAGTGATCCGCTAACTTGTCTTGGCCCAAAGAGATACCCGGATGCCACTAAGTAATAAGAACAGTTAAACCAAAATTTTTCCTTATAGAACACAGTCATCAACAGGACTTCTCACTAAAATACTTTTTCCGGAGGTATTGGAGTAACAAGACAAAAATTAAAACAAGAGGACTGCCGTAAAATGTATATTGTATCTTTTTTTATTATTCTAAAAAATATCTAACATTTGAGGTAATGTGATTTTATAGAACCCACCTTGAATGAGGGAAGACCAGACAATAAGAGTAGACGGATTAGACGCCCTCATTATGGATGAGCTCCCGTCTATTAGACTTGTGGTTTAATTCCAGTTCCTCCCAGAAGAGAAGGAAGTTGTAGAACTTGTGCACGGTCAGATGTGTCAGATGTTTGTGACCTAAAATAACAAAACTGAAACTTAACAGAAATCAAACATTAGTCAGATGTAGCACCAGTGCCAAGAAGGCCTTGGCATGTTCCACCATGATGTGCCTCTCTCGAAGGGACGGTCCCTTTTCTCAAACTAATCCTTATGGTTCAAGATCGGCAGATTGACTTATCACTTGGAATTTGACCAATATGAATCAATCTGGGCACAGTTGAAAATCCACAAAATTTTGCTGGTCCACTCTAAAAGTTACATTATTTTTATATGTTGACCTGCATCCTAAACTAGCCCATTTTGTGGTTTCCATTCCCGTCCAAAACCCAACCAAGGGGCTTTGTGTCATCAGACATGCCCAGCCCCATTATAACTTGGAGTAATCCCACTTGGACCCTAATCCTCATATGGCACCTCCTAGTGTTGTTCAGCCGGTTACCACAGTAGGGCCCACAGGAGAAATAACCATGTATTTTCCAAGATGGCGGTAGGGTTGACACCTCATCCCTTTATCCCGAATACATATTAATTACACAGGTTGTTCTAAGGCTGATTTGATGCAGGTAAGGCATCAAGTGAGTTTAATTACCACAGAAGCTGTGTAATTAGTATGTGTTTGGTTTTAAAGGGATGAGGTGGCAACCCTAGATGGCAGTCCAGTGATCTAAATAGCCATCTCTTTGGTTTTCCAGTTGGCTTAGGTTCAATGTAGACCAAGGCCAGATATATACAGTATATAGGAGGCCTCACCTCACCCTGACTTCAGTGACTTACAGGCTTGGCTTTGTGGGGGACTGTAGGCGGGGCCTCAGACAAGGTACCCGCCTGGCAGGAACCCCATACGCACAGGACCTTCAGTAAGTTTAGAACGATTTCTTGCAGTTATAGCAATTATAATGGAATAATGGTATGGCACACTGGTGACCAAGATAGATCCAATATAGCTCCCTGTAGGACAGTAATGTTACCGATGGACGGTCTCTGATAGACAGCCATCTTGTATGACCACAGCTGAACTGGCTCACTAAGAGTCTTCTTCCTGGCTCGGACAGTGTCCTCTGTACTATCCATACTCTCCAAAAACATTTCCCTGTGCTAAAGCGATGTCCCTAACTAGCGGGCTCCTTTCCATAACTTGCCACCTGCCAAAAGCATGCCAGAATGACATGGGAAACCCCTTTTTAAAGGTAAAAATGACTTCCTGAACGCTCATAGGAACTTGGCATCATATCAGACACCTACCTTCCCAGAGATGACTGACAGTGTCCATAGGGAGGAAAAAAAATCCCTTATCAGGCTCCTCTTCCTCTGTAGCATTGGCATAGTGCCAGCTACAGGTGGGAAGGATGTCTGCATCTACAGGTCCCACCAAACACCCAAGGCCCATGAGACATGGGGGAACTGGCTCACCAGGTGCTTGACACCAAGGAACTATTTATTTTATCACCGGAAAGGCAGTCCTTCCCCCATAAAACCACCACTCACTCCTGACCCAAATTTGGTATCTTCTTCCACACTCCCCTGGTATTGGCTGTTCCATGGTAATAATCTGATCCAACACTTCTATCATTGGACTCCTTGCCGTCCTGCTGATATTCCCCATTGCACACAACAAGAAGGCATATTTTCTCTTAGATCTTTTACTGTCTTTCAACTTCATAATGTAGGACATAAGTAACAGTCAATTGCTACAAAACACAGTTCCATAGGTATGGTGCATTTAGAAAATGATGGGGGTTCCACATCAAGATGCCCACCTGAATCTGAACTTGGCTTTAAATCAGACATCTAATTCCCCAAACTGACCAAAAGGGGACAATTTTCCTTATCAGGCTCCTCTTCCCCCTGTAGCACCGGCACAGTGCCACCTACAGGTGGGAAGAATGCCTGTACCTGTCTACAGGTGCCACCAGACACCCAAGGCTCATGAGACATGGGAGAACCGGGTCACCAGGTGCTTGACACTAAGGAACCATTTACTTTACCCACCAGGCAGGCAGTCCTTGACCAATCAAACCACCACTCGCTCCCAACCCAAACTGGGTATCTTCTTCCACACTCCCCAGGTATTGGCTGTTCCATGCTAATAGTCTGAACCAATACTTCTATCATTGGACTCCCTATTTTCCTGCAGATATTCCCCATCGCATTCAACAAGGCGGCATATTTTGTCTTAGAGCTTTTACTGTCTTCAACTTCATAATGTAGGAGATAAATGACAATCAATTGTTACAAAACAGGGTTCTATTGGTATGGTGCATTTCCAAAATCATAGGGGTCCCCTGGATACTAAAGTCTCATGAGACATGGGGGTTGGGTCACTATGTGTATGATACTAAACATTTACTTTGCCCTCAGGCATGTAGATTTTCCCCCATAAAACCACCACTCACTCTTGAACCAACCTGGGTATCTTCTTCCACAACCCCTAGGTTTTGGCTGTTCCCTGTCGGTAGTCCGACCCAACACTTCTAAGACTGAATATTCTTCATTGCACACAAGAAGGCATATTTTGTCTTATATCTTTTACTGTCTTCAACTTCATAATGTAGGACCTAAGTAAGAGTCAATTGTTACAAAACACGGTTCCAAACGTATGGCACATTTCCAAAATTATGGGGGTCCCACTAGATACCAGGGCAGATGAGGCATGCGAGGCCAGGTCACCATGTGAATGATACTAAGGAAACATTTACTTTACCACCAGGCAGACCCTCCCCATCAAACCACCACTCACTCTCAAACCAGCCCAGGTATCTTCTATCACACCACCTAGGTTTTGGTTGTTCCGTGTTCTGTAGTCCGACCCAAAACTTCTAAGATTTACTGTGATTTACTGTCCTGCTTATACCCAAGGCCATAAATAGTCATCAATTGTTCCAAAACATGAACCCAGAAGTACAAACATTATGGTGCATTTCCATAATTTTGGTAAATTTCTAAATGGCTTCTTATTCACATAGCTTTAGCCCCATTGCCTGGTGGTACCGGAGGGGTGCTGCAGTACCCATCAAGCTGAAAGAAGCTTGCCTGTCCTGGTCTCCCATCTCTTCTTCTGCCTTCCATGAGAAAAGCCCATGTGCACTACATGACCATTACACGTGAACGTTCTGCTCTTCTGCCCTCAACACTCCTCTTCTACGTACCCCACCAATCCATATAGCACTAAGCACCACCCACCCGATGATTCAGGGTCACAAGAGGGAAAACCTAACCAAGGGCTAGACCCCTCTACACACGCTATGAGCCACTTTACAAGCCCATAGACCTCCATACCTGCCTGTCCATCCAACCCGCACATTGTAGGTCCTGCTGCTTTCAAGGGAGGACCATATAAGCAATTCAGCAGCAAATCCAACCACCAACAACTCTCATTCTGATCCTTAGGACAACAATAGAAATACAAGTAACTTTTTAACCCTCACAGGAGGGTTCAGGTCTTCCATGTCTGGAGTTTTGTATCTATTTAAAGTTTAATTTAAAAGAAATATATTAAAGTGAACTTTTTGGTAACTTTACAAATCTGGATAAATACATTTCTGACACAACATACAGCAGGGGTGTCAAACTGGCGGCCCTCCAGCTGTTGCAAAACTACAAGTCCCATCATGCCTCTGCCTATGGGAGTCATGCTTGTAACTGTCAGCCTTGCAATGCCTCATGGGATTTGTAGTTCTGCAACAGCTGGAGGGCCACCAGATTGACACCAGTGACATACAGCAACAGTAATCTTCAGAAAAGCTCCACCTTTTATCAATAAAAAGCGGTACTCGTGCTTCATGTACTTTGTCTAGGACAGGGTTTCTCAACCAGGGTTCCGTGGAACCCAGAGGTTACTAGGGGTTCCTTGAGCAATGGTCAATTTCTACCCCTCAGATAAATTCCCAATGACATCATTGATCTTTTTAGCCATCTGTAAGGGGTAATTCCTCCCAATGACCACAAGTGTAAGGAGCATTCTTCCCATTGACCATCACACTAATGTATCATGAGTTGTAGATTTTTAATTTTTTGCAGTGGCTCCCCGAGACCGGAGAATTATTTCAAGGGTTCCTCAACCTGCCAGGTAGGGTGTCCTGGGCCATCTCTTCTTCCATGAAACCTTAGGGTTCCTCCAGAGGTTGCTAGGGGTTCCTTGAGCAATGGTCAATTTCTACCTCTCAGATAAATTCCCAATGTCACCATTGATCTTTTTAGCTATCTGTAAGGGGGGAATTCTTCCCAATGACCACAAGTGTAAGGAGCATTCTTCCCATTGACCATCACACTAATGTATCATGAGTTGTAGATGTTTAATTTTTAGCAGTGGCTCCCCGAGACCGGAGAATTATTTCAAGGGTTCCTCAACCTGCCAGGTAGGGTGTCCTGGGCCATCTCTTCTTCCATGAAACCTTAGGGTTCCTCCAGAGGTTGCTAGGGGTTCCTTGAGCAATGGTCAATTTCTACCTCTCAGATAAATTCCCAATGTCACCATTGATCTTTTTAGCTATCTGTAAGGGGGGAATTCTTCCCAATGACCACAAGTGTAAGGAGCATTCTTCCCATTGACCATCACACTAATGTATCATGAGTTGTAGATTTTTAGCAGGGGTTCCCTGGGACCGGAGAATAATTTCAAGGGTTCCTCGGTGTTGAAAAGGTTGAGAAAGGCTGCTCTAGGCTGAGGTGATGTCGTCAGTCTTCTGCAGGCAAGGGGAAGCATTTCCTCAGTCTCCTCTCCCCCAGTGATCAGACTGCAACATTGTAACTTTGTGGAAAGTCACAAGGAGGGAGACTGCAGCAGGGGCTGATCTGTGTCAATTATATGCTTGTAAAAAGTAATTCAATGCATACTTACATAAAACTAGTATAAGTGCCTGAATCTGTCTTCATATCAGCCACCTGTATAGCTCTGTATCAGCATGAAGCACCTACCTTGTAACGCAGAGGGATCTCCTTCACCCGCTATCAGTCATTGGTTTAAGGTTTTCACCGACCGTCTGTCGTAGTCCAGTGACTGGCCGGGAACTCTCTTGGAAGAATATCTGCAGACTTCTCTCTAAGAACGACACGTGACTCTGAGCCGATTACCGAATAACTGAGAAATGAAAGTCCCCATAACACAGTCATCACTTCTCCATAGCACTCTTCTCTATTCTGTTCATGAATCCAGGAAAGAACATTACTGAAACAATGAGGGAGATTTACTAAAACCAGAGAGTGTGAAATCCGGTGCAGCTCTGCATGGGAGCCAATCGGCTTCGATCAGCTGAGCATTGACAATAAAACCTGGAAGCTGATTGGTTTCTATCAGGGCCAGGACAAGGGGTGGGCAGGAGGGACTGCTGTCCTGGGCGCAATGGTTTATCGTAGGGATGGGGGGCGCCCTGGCTTCAACCCTAAGGGAAGGGAGGGGGGGCGCAGTTTGGCATCTGTGCCCTGGGTACTGGATGACCTTGTCTTGGCACTGGTTTCTATGCAGAGCTGCTATCTTATCTATCTATCTATCTATCTATCTATCTATCTATCTATCTATTATCTATCTATCTATCTATCTATCTATTTATCTATGTATCTATTTATCTATCTATCTATCTATCTATTTATCTATCTATCTATTTATCTATCTATCTATCTATCTATCTATCTATCTATCTATCTATCTATCTATCTATCTATCTATCTATCTATTTATCTATCTATTTATCTATGTATCTATCTATCTATCTATCTATTATCTATCTATTTATCTATCTATTTATCTATCTATTTATCTATGTATCTATTTATCTATGTATCTATTTATCTATCTATCTATCTATCTATCTATCTATCTATCTATCTATCTATCTATCTATCTATCTATCTATCTACTAATTTATTAACTGATTTATTATCTATCTAGCCCTTTCTAGCACCATTTATCAGGAGTGTGTCATCAGTCTGCTGCGGCAGGAAGAAGCATTTCCTCAGTCTCCTCCTCTCAGTGATCAGACTGTGCATTCTAACATTGTCTCCTTTCCTCAGTCTCCCCTGTCCCTCGGGGATCAGACTGTACATTGTAACTGTAGGAGAACCTGCAGAAGGGGGTTGATCTGTGTCAGACATTTGAGAACACAGCCCAAAACTGAGCAGGCACTAGGATCTACATGACCGTGTCATCTCCAAACTGGCATCTCAGTCCAGGAGCCACATGGAGACCCTGGATGATGCCTGAAAACAGATGGTGCTGACCTTCTGGAGAGAAAAAAAAAAGATAATGGCAAAGGCAGGGGGAGTAATGTGATCTATGTGGAAGGTAATGACTGCAGTATCTGACAAAAGTAAGTGCACCCCTGACATTTGTGTAAATATTTTATTCTATCTTTTCATGTGACAACACTGAAGAGCTGACACTTAGCTACAATGTAAAGTAGTGAGTGTACAGCTTGTATAACAGTGTAAATTTACTGTCCCCTCAAAATAATTCAACACACAGCCATTAACGTCTAAACCGCTGGCAACAAAAGTGAGTACACCCCTAAGTGAAAATGTCCAAATTGGACCCAAAGTGTCAATATTTTGTGTGGCTGCCATTATTTTCCAGAACTGCCTTAACCCTCTTGGGCATGGAGGTCACCAGAGCTTCACAGGTTGGCACTGGAGTCCTCTTCCCCTCCTCCATGACGACATCACAGAGCTGGTGGATGTTAGAGACCTTGTGCTCCTCCACCTTCCGTTTGAGGAGCCCCACAGATGCTCAATAGGGTTTAGGTCTGGAGATGCTTGGCCAGTCCATCACCTTTACCCTCAGCTTCTTTAGCAAGGCAGTGGTCGTCTTGGAGGTGTTTGGGGTCGTTATCATGTTGGAATACTGCCCTGCGGCCCAGTCTCTGAAGGGAGGGGAAGCTCTGCTTCAGAAGGTCACAGTACATGTTGGCATTCATGGTTCCCTCAATGAACTGTAGCTCTCCAGTGCTGCCCAATTTGGGCATTTTCACTTAGGGGTGTACTCACTTTTGTTGCCAGCGGTTTAGACATTAATGGCTGTGTGTTGAGTTATTTTGAGGGGACAGTAAATTTACACTGTTATACAAGCTGTACACTCACTACTTTACATTGTAGCAAAGTGTCAGCTCTTCAGTGTTGTCACATGAAAAGATAGAAGAAAATATTTACAAAAATGTCAGGGGTGTACTTACTTTTGTCATATACTGTACCTAGAAGGGTCACAATGACATCATCCCCAGCATAGACATTTACAGTATATCCAGTGTCAGGTCGGCTTTGACCACTTTCAGACCGCCTTCTGCTTATTTACTGCAGCAAGGCGACCCGGCTGTGCAAAGCAACCTACCTGTACTTTGCTTTGTGCAGTAGCCTCTGTGGGGAGCGTGCGCGCCAACTGGCCAGAGGGGGAGCCAATCAGAGCGTCTGGCAGACGCAATATCCGCCGGCCACCCATGATTGTTCCCCAGAGAGGCAGACTAGCGTGCTCACTGTGTTCCGGTGGGGGCCAGGGAGCGGGTAGGGAGGACTCAATCGCCGCCAGATACCCGCGATGGCTCCCCCGGAGCGACAGAACGGAAGTCCATGTATGTAAACACGGATCTCCGTTCTGACAGAGGGGGAAGGGCGGTGATCTCAGGCTTCCTGTATATGGAAGCCATGATCACTCCCCTCCCCCTGCCAGCCCAGCCCCCATACAGTTAGAACACACTGAGGGAACACAGTTAACCCTTAGAGCGCCCCTCCAGGTTAACCCCTTCCCTGCCAGTGACATTTATACAGTAATCAATGCATTTTCATAGCACTGATCGCTGTATAAATGCCAATGGTCCCAAAAAAGTGTCAAAAGGGTCCGACATGTCCGCCGCAATATCGCAGTACCACTAAAAATCGCAGATCGCCGCCATTACTAGTAAAATATTAAAAAAAAAAAAAAAATCCCCAGAAATTAATTCTCATGGTTGGTAAACGTGGCAACTTTTGCGCAAACCAATGAATAAACGCCGATTGCGATTTTTTTTTTTTACCAAAAATATGAGGAAGAATATAAATCGGCCAAAACCGATGAAAAAAAATTTTTTTTTTTGGATTTGTATTTTAGCAAAAAGTACGAAATTAGTTTTTTTATTATGCAAAATTGTCGCTCTTCTTTTGTTTATAGCGGTGATCAGAAATGACGCAGAGGGGATCAAATACCACCAAAAGAAAGTTCTATTTCTGGAGAAAAAAGGACGCAAATTCCGTTTGGGTACAACGCCGCACGACCGCGCAATTGTCAGTTAAAGCGACGCAGTGCCGAATCGTAAAAAGTGCTCTGGTCCTAAAGGGGGGAAATCCTTCCGGGGCTGAAGGGGTTAAATAAATGAATAAATAGGTAAATTAAAAAAAAAAATGCAACATACCGTAAATAAAAAGGAACTCTTCAACCTCAATAGTTTCTATTGTCTGGATCTCTGATCACAGACATCATTTATGGTTTAATAGTGGAAGAATTTACAACTTCCCTAAAATCTCCGATTTATTTATTAATTTATTCGCACTTCTCCAAAATCCCGATGTGTGACCCCCCACCCCCCCCCCAAATCATGAATAATTCCTTCTATGTACAGAAATATTGTCTACAACCCTCACCGGGGACTTTCATCAATGACGGGGGTCTGCCCGCTCACAGCGACCAATCAGAGAGGGCGCTGATATATGGTACAAGAGGCCCCCCCCCCCCAGTCTTATGGAGCAACTAAGTAACTTATACAATTTTTCCCAGGTGATACAAATTTACACAGAAAGAAATTAGATTCATATAGAAAACTAGATACATGTGTACAACCATATTTCCAAAAGTATTGAGACGCTTGCCTTTACACACACATAGACTTTAATGGCATCCCAGTCTTAGTCCGTAGGGTTCAATATTGAGTTGGCCCACCCTTTGCAGCTATAACAGCTTCACCTCTTCTGGGAAGGCCGTCCACAAGGTTTAGGAGTGTCTATGGGAATGTTTGACCGTTCTTCCAGAAGCGCATTTGTGAGGTCAGGCACTGATGTTGGATGAGAAGGCCGGGCTCACAGTGTCGGATCTGATTCATCCCAAAGGTGTTCTATCGGGTTGAGGTGCAGGCCAGTCAAGTTCCCCCCACCCCAAACTTGCTCATCCATGTCTTTATGGGCCTTGCTTTGTGCACTGGTCCCAATCATTTGGTGGAGGTGGGATTATGGTGTGGGGTTGTTTTTCAGGGGTTGGGCTTGGCCCCTTAGTTCCAGTGAAGGGAACTCTTAAGGTGTCAGCAAACCAAGACATTTCGGACAATTTCATGCTCCCAACTTTGTGGGAAGAGTTTGGGGATGGCTCCTTCCTGTTCCAACATCACTGTGCACCAGTGCACAAAGCAAGGTCCATAAAGACATGGAAGAGAGAGTTTGGGGTGGAGGAACTTGACTGTCCTGACCTCAACCCAATAGAACAGCTTTGGGATGAATTAAAGAAGAGATTGAGAGCCAAGCCTTCTCGTCCAACATCAGTGCCTGACCTCACAAATGCTCTTCTGGAAGAATGGTCAAACACTCCCATAGACCCTCCTAAACCTTGTGGACAGCCTTCCCAGAAGAGTTGAAGCTGTTATAGCTGCAAAGGGTGGGCCAACTCAATATTGAACCCTATGGACTAAGACTGGGAAGCCATTAAAGTTCACGTGTGTGTAAAGGTGGGTGTCCCAATACTTTTGAGATTATAGTGTTAGCAAATTAGTTAGTTGGGCCTTTGTGCCACACTGATAATTCAAAAGATCCAAATTTTTACAGGCCTAAACCCATCACCATGGCAGGATTTCATACCCGTAAAAATTTGAATTTTATTGAATATATATACAC
Source organism: Glandirana rugosa (assembly GCA_018402905.1). Lineage (NCBI taxonomy): Eukaryota > Metazoa > Chordata > Amphibia > Anura > Ranidae > Glandirana > Glandirana rugosa. The sequence goes on from BLSH010087128.1 coordinate 2,036,265, forward strand.
ACACACAAACACACACACTGGAATTTCTTTATACTAGTAATTGTAATGGTATCATGCGTGAGACCCACGCAAGGTAATGATACCAGGCCTAAGCGACACTGACTCCATCTTGGAAGGGAAGCTAGGTAGATAGTTAAGTTTTTTTTTCTCTCTCTCGGTGCGTGTCCAGTCTGGACGGTCCCATTAAATACCCGGTTGTCGTACCGGGACATATAAACAAGTTCTATTCCCCTGTCTCGGAAGGACCGGGCGATATTTGGCATTAGTTTCCGGAGGAAATTTAATTCGGACATGAGTGAGTCTCCCCCCCACTGTTCGGAAAGTTTGTCGGTCCAGTCTTCCTCTCTCTCTTTTTTTTTGAATTGATAGATGGATCGAAGGGAAGGTTCTACCTCAGTCACAGCGAATCCGGACCATAGTAATGGAACGCACCCAGAGTGCGTACTATGGTAATGTTAATGATCATATTTCTTTAAGGTCACACACACAAACACACACACATATATATAAGTTATTTTAA